>CM066170.1:34686186-35073686 GCA_033629205.1 Lithocarpus polystachyus
AGAGAAAATAGAGAGGAAAAATCAGAAGGGCAAAAACCCAGTATCAGATAACACCATTTTCTCATCGGAGAAGAAAGAGATAGGGAAAAAAAATGAAGATCGGAGAAGAAGATCAGATCGGAGAGAGATGAAGATCGGGGGAGAAGAAGGGGCTGGCGCGCGGCCTGGGCTACGCCGGCCTGGGTGCAGCGTGGCCTGGGTAAGTTGTGTTTTTGGGCTAAAAGGTCAAATTTGTGTTTCTGGGTGATGCTTAGACTTAAATTTTTTTTTTGGTTTGTAAATCGAGTCTCTAATACTCGATTTTCAAGTGTTCGTCACGTCAGACCAAATGCTACATCAGACTCACCGGACCATGGAAATCGAGCATCAAAAAGTCGATTTATAAGTCCAAAATCGAGTCTCTTAGACTCGAGATGTTAGTAATTTATATAGTTTGTAAAATTAGCCTACTAACTAAATAGTTCTGAAAATGGGACTAATTCCCCATTTTCGCCACATTCTCTACAGCCGAACCCATAAGCCCCAAACTCAAGCCACTCGTGCCAAAGCCTTAACCAACACCATCTTCGCTCACCTCAAAGTCGGTTGTCTCCAAAAAGCTGTCTCAATTCTCTTTGCTGCCCCAGAACTTTTCCGTTATTTCCAAATTTGTTCTTCCAATCACGCCATTGTTGAAGCCCCGAAGGTCGAGTCCCATCTGCTCACCTTCTCCCCTACACCGCCCGTCTTTCTCCTAAACCGGGCAATAGAGACTTATGATAAATGTGGATGTTTAGTTGATACAAGAGAGCTGTTTGAGGAAATGCCTCAAAGAGATGGGGGTCTTGGAATGCGATGATTACGGCTTATATGCAAGGTGGGTGTCCTGAGAAGGCCTTGTCATTGTTTTCAGACATGAATAGATCAGGACTTTATGCGAGTGAGGTCACCTTCGCCAGTGTTCTTGGGTCTTGTGGTGCAGTGTTGGCACTTTGTCCTTCGAGACTAGTTCATGGGTAATATGGGTTTGTTGCGAATGTAATTTTGGAGAGTTCAATTGTTGATGTATATGAGAAATGCCAGGTTATTAAAGATGGGCGAAGAATCTTTGATGAGATTAAAAACCCAAATACTATTTCTTGGAATGTGATTGTGAGGCGGTATCTTGAGATGAATGATGGAAAAAAGGCGGTCTTTATGTTTTTCCAGATTTTCCAGACTACTGTTAGGCCCTTCAACTTTACATTCTGTAATGCGCTTAATGCTTGCTCAAGTATATTTGCACTGAAGGAGGGGAAGCAAATTCATGGAGTTGCAATTAAAATGGGTCTTGAAGATGATGAAGTTGTTTCAAGTCAGTGTGGGAAATTAGAGAATGCTCATAGGGTGTTTGAACAGCTAGGTTCAAAAGATTTAATTTCTTGGACTTCAATTGTGTCAGGGTATGCAACTAGTGGGAAAACTAGGGAGGCAAAGGAGCTTTTTGATCAGATGCCTGACACAATGTGATCTCTTGGAATGCAATGTTGGTGGGGTATATTCATTCCCTCCAATGTGAAAAGGCTTTGGACTTTGTATTTTTTATGCGCAATACAACTAAGGACATTGACTATGTCACAATTGGGTTAATTCTAAATGTGTGTGCTAGTCTTTCAGATGTTGAAGCGGGGAAGCAGGTCCATGTTTTTATCTACTGAAATAGTTTCCCTTCCAATCTCATTGTTGGTAATGCCCCTCTTGACATGTATGGTAAATGTGGGAACTTGAGAAGTGCTAGAGTTTGGTTTTACTTAATAATAAGTCAATGGTGGGATAGTGTTTCTTGGAATGCTTTATTGACTAGCTGTGCTCGTCATGGCCTTAGTGAACAAGCAATGACAATTTTCTCAGAGATGCAATGGGAGACAAGACCAAGTAAGTTTACAATTGGAACCCTTTTGGCTGCTTGTGCAAATACTTTTTCTCTTGTTTTCTGCAAAAAGTATTCAAGCCCAAAGCTCCATCAGAAAGACACACCCCCAATTTTAATACCTCCACTCTTCATCTCTCCCTTGCGCACATATCTAGTCCAATATTTGAGACAATTCATATTAGCCCATTAATCACCACAATTAAAAAGAATAAAATAGCCTCTCTCCTTTTCAATGTGGGATTAAACATTCTCACTAACTCCTCATCATCCATATTTTCTTCCACATCTTTACATTTATGTTATAACATTTATTCATTTTAATTATTTAATATTAAAATGCTCCAACACTTTCGCAGTTTTTAAAGAGGCAACGTCACGGTATGTGATTCTTTGGAACTCCATTATTTTTGGATGTTCTCACAATCGAAGAGGTAGGTGATACTTGAATTGTTTGGGTTAATGGAGAAGGAAGGTGTAAAAGCAGATCATGTCACCTTTCAAGGTATTTTGCTTGCTTGTATATATGAAAGACCAGTTGAGTTGGGAACACAGTATTTTAATTCAATGAGCAATGAGAAATGAGTACTGTGTCATGCCTTGGATGGAGCACTATGAGTGTATGATTGAACTCTATAGTCAGTATGGGCAAATAAATAAGTTGGAGAAATTCATTAAGATGATGCCTTTTGAACCCATTGTTCCAATGTTGACAAAAGTCTTTGATACTTGTAGAAAATATGGATGCTTGAGGTTGGGGGAGTGGGCTGCTGAACGACTTAATGAATTGAATCTTTCAATGGAACTGAAATTTCAAATCATGGTCAGGGAGAGGAAGTAATCACCATAAATGAAGATTGAAAGGAGCTATATTCCTGCGTTTTGAGTTCTAAGGACACAGAGAGGCAGTAATCTAATCACCATAAATGCAGATTGAAAGGATCTATATTCCTACATTCTGGTTTCTAAGCCCTACTTGCAATTTTCAGATGGAGATAAAAGTCATTTGCATCCAATTTTTTTCAACTGATGTTGCAGTTCTCTTATTGGTAATTTTTATCTCCTTGAAACATAAGGATAGTATTTAAATGATTATGCTGCACCACACTTTATACAACCAATTTCCTCCTTACATTTGTTTGCAAATGTTAAAACCCTTGTACAACCTCTCTTGTAATATATGTAATTGGAGTATCTTCTATTGATTTAAGGTTGTGCTTTACAGAATCTAATGTCTGGCTGAAACTGGGATGGACATTAACACTAGGAATTGGTTGGATATCAAACGGAACCTATTAACTATTAAGTTCCTGATTATTCTCTATCCTAGACCTTGTTGCTGTGCTTTGATAAGAGAGCATATGCATGGAATAAGAAAATGGTTAGATATATTTTCCAGAACAGGAATATTTGCAAATTCTCTCCATGCCTCAATTAAGGTATCGAATTCCAGATCAGTGTGTGGCACTAACTTAGCTTAGTATAGTGTTAAATCTTGGTAAATTTTACATTTGGATATGAAGTCGGAAAAAAGGGAGAATTGAGATTTTTTCACTAGAATTCAAGAACATGCAAGTTACTTGGAGATGGCCTTTTCCACAGAAAGCTTAATTTTTTATATTGAAAATTGCATCCATAATTTTGTTCTGGTCAATAAGCAATTGGGTAGAATGCACCTCTTGCCAGTTTCACTCTCTGATTTTCTGTTGACTTGATCAGCACTGTTTAATATTCTTTTCAACATGATTCTGATATATGCTTAACCAATCAGAAGGATGCAGCTAGCTTCATGTCAGTCGACTATTTGCTACTTTTCTTCTCTGGGCCATTTGGGTTACAAAGTCAGAATTTTCTTTTAGAATTAGCTCCCCCTTTCAAATTCGAGTTTCTAAAGGGCAATAAATTATGCTAGTAGATTTTGAGTAGAAACTTTCTGCAAATCTATTAATGTTTGGTTGCTGGATGCTGCTATTACTGGAGAAAGCAGCACCTAATGCTCTGCCTATTAAAGATTCTTTGGTGCAACTATAGACTTCCCTTGGCAAAGTTCTGTAGGTAACTGCTTTCCTGAACTATTGGTAGCTTCAATTTGACTATCAAACTTCTGGTAGAGTTTCTACTTCAATTTAAACATTAAATACTTATGGCATTTTCAGATGGAATTTCCAACTAGTTGTCTTTAAGCAGTTTAGCAATAACAAACTTAAAAATAGTGACTTCATGTAAGTCAAGATGAAAATTTGTGCTCAAAATTAATCAACTGCATTCTTTTCGTTGCTTTTTGACTTTTTATGTTATAACTTTTATAGATATCTCTCATTGTTTAGATGGCTGATTACTTGGTACTTTACAGTTTTTGTTCTTGCAGATCTTAGTACTTGTGAAGTTCCTAGGGATTTAGTACACTTGCTAATCCTATTTGGTTTCTGTTTGGTGGATTTTTCTAGGTTTTTTTATTTGGAGGGTTGGGGGAATTTACTTTTAATTTTTTATGATGCTTGAATTGTATTTAGCTGTTGAATAATGGGTCTCTATTGGTGTCTGCTAGGGCGTTGAAAGCCTAACCACCAATGGAAAGTGGTAAGTCTTTTGGATTGGCCAAGTGTTTTTAGTCCCTTCTCTGATAGAGGCCAGTGGAGTGTGACAGTGCTAGGGGGTGATAAGGAGTTGGAAGGCAACCTAGTGGATATGTGGAGAACTTTTAGAGTACCAGAGGTGTAAGTGGGCTGGGCAGCTATGCTAGTGGAGGAGACAAAACCCAAAGAACTGAAAGAGAAGGGTCATTTTAGTCTGCTGGCAAAGCTTTTCACCGATTTCACCGATAAGAGATTTAATAGGAAATCCATGAAAACACCTCTGTGGAACCTGTGGAACCCTAAAAGAGACACAAAATGCAAGGAGTTAAGTGACAACCTTTTAATCTTTGCTTTCAACGATAGATATGATATGGTGAGAGTCATAAGAATCAACCCTTGGTAACATAGTCTGTAAGTAAGTTTTTTGTTCTATTCTAATATATTTAATTTGGTTGTGGAATATGTTAGTAACATAGTCTATTGTCTTTCAGCTTCTAAGTGAAGTGGTTTTCGATTTCTTGAGGGGTGAGATGACTCAACAGAAGATCAAAGATCTTAAACAATCATTGAACAGGTAATTGCTGGATGGCTATGTTAGGAAGTGGTACTCTAGGTTGTTGTTTCTCTGGGTTTCTATCCATGCTGCATCTACCACTTTATAAGTTCTGAGAAGGACCAATGTCTCTTGTACATGACAAATTTTGCATATTTGGGGAGTTCTTAGAATATTTTGTAATTGAATTTTGTTAGAAATAAATTGTTCTTATATCAGCCCGTTCTTGAATTGCCTATTGCTTCAGGTTGAGCTTTCAAAGAACTATCAATATCTCATCAGAAGACAGTATCCATTTAACAGTGTGTTATATGATCAAAAAACTCATTACATGTCAAGTTCTTGATTTCGTTGAGCCTAGCTATTTTGTTTTTTGATATATTACCCTCAGATCTGCAACTCACTTTATATGTCTGTCCATCTCTTTTTTGACAAATGTGATTTTGGTTGTTTATAGTGAGTTTCAACTCATTCAAGAGTTTTGCTTATATGTTCTATCCGCATCTCAAAGAACTGAGCTTATACGTGCTACATTGTCCACATTGCATGCTTTCCTTTCATGGATTCCCTTGGGCTATATTTTTGAGTCACCATTGTTATCAATGGTATGTACCATCTTCTTGCCTAGTTGACCTTTTCCCTATGTAAGAAATTATGCTGGAACTTACCTCCCATGTTGTGTTTATGTGTCCTAGATTTAGACACTCATAAAATCTCTTCCCTGTGCCATCATCGTACCGAAACCTTACCCTTCATTGCTTAACCGAGGTATGTTGTTCTTTGATTCTACTCAAGTAATTATAATTTTTTTTTAGGAAGTGATGATCGGTCACTGTTTATTATGGATTCTGCAGGTTGCGGCCCTTAATTTTGGGGACTTCTATAATGTGCAGTATGTTAAGATGTATAATATCTTCATGATGCAGTTACATGTGTGTCTGAGCATAATTACTTCTACAAATTTATCTGCAAATGAATGTCTGACGAATAAGTTTTGTAGATATATTGTTAAATTTATTTCTATTCATTTTATTGTCTAGTTTTTAATTTTTAACTTCAATTCATCTTCTGTTTTCTATTTTTATTTGCTTGAATTCTTTGCTTCTTGATTACTAGATAGCCAGGAAATAAGTAGTCAAATACACAAGTTACAGATTGCAACATGCAACAATCTCTCACACATTACATCGAGTAGAACAAAAACACAAAGAACATTTCCAAATTCAGTGATCATTGAAATACATTGTACCCATTAATAAGGGGAAAGAAAGAAAGGAAGAAAAAACCATTCCAATGGCCAAAACAAAATGCTCCTAAACACCACGGAGGGATTTTTTTTTTTTTTTTTTTTCTTTTTGGATTTCGTCATTCTAGTCAATAATTATGTCAAAAACATATCAGATTGTCTAAAATCGATTAATTTGAATGAATTACCGATTGTTTCAAAATCTTAAACTATTATGAAATGGTGAATTTAATCAATAGTTTAAACCTACGTATGGGTTTAAACTCCCCCTTAATAAGCGGGGCCTAATACATGAGATTTTTAACATTTTAATGGGAGGTAGAGTAGAAATAGGGATCATATTCGGGATCTCTTACTTTGATACCATGATGAAATACTAAATGTTTCAAAAGTTTAAGCTGTTAAAAATTGATGAATTTAATAATTTAATCATAATTCTAACAAATTTCATGAATATATATAGTGAAACAAAGATAGAAAACACAAATAAACAAAAAGAGTTGTAGCTAGGAGTCAGGTCAATAAAGATTTGGAGCTAAACTGTCATAAACCAAGAGGGTTTTTTATATATATGCTAAATCACTCACAAATGGTGAAATTTGGAAACGGGAGAAGAAGAAGACTACACGCATAGATATACTCAATCACACACAAGTTCATCTCTAGGGCTCTCTTTTCTCTCTATGTGGAGTGCACATAATGAGAGAAAAGAAAAAGTAATACTAGAATGAGAAAAAAAGAAGTGATAATTGTTTGTAGAGAATGAGAAAAAATAGTGTGTTTTGTCTTACATGGGATTTGAACCAAAGTGCAGGTTCATTTAATCATTGTTTTCAAATTTATTTTCTATGTGTTTCTATTTACTTCTAAAAACTAGAAATCGAAAACAACCTTTTCATTATTTTTACTTTTCAGTTTTCTTTATAAATTGAAATTTAAAAACAGTTTTTGTTTTTTTATTTTCGGTTGCCAAACAAGTTTGGCTAGAAAAATATTTTAAAACCAAAAAAATAGAGAGAAAAAAACAATTACCAAACATACTTGTTTATAACAGACTTTTTTTTTTTTTTGGAGAATCAAATTTATACCAGACTTGATGTAGTTATTTGTTGGGTATACTAGTGATTGCCAAAAATCATAGATTCAAGACAATACTCTTGTAAAAGATGAAAAAGTTTGAGCACCTATATTAGCAAGTCGATCAAGACGTCTACATGCTTCTTGATATATATGTTTGACGATAACCTACCATTTTCTAGTGAGAAAGCTCTTGCAATTTTTTGTTTTTTTTGTTTTTTTGACAATCAACAGTATAATCCCATCCCTCCCCACCTCGGGACCACTTGAACTTGGGTCCATGAACCCTTCAAGCCTTTAAGACTTGGGAAGTACCAACTCGCCTAACCTGGGCAGTGGTACAATTAAAAACCAAAATATTATAGTTAGGTGAAATTGAAGAGTGAGTATTGAGAAATTTATAAACCATGAGAGAATCAATTTCAAGTAGCGTGTAAATCCCATATGTTGAGTTAAATATAAGCCTTCCCAACTTGCCCAAAATTCAGTCATAACACTTAGTGTCGTTTGGGAATTTGCTTATTTCCGATAGCTTATTTGTATAATGTTTATTTATAGGATATAAGTTTTGGTAACTTTTATGTTCAATGTGTTACAAAAGTTAAAAGCTAATTTATTTCAAAAAAAAGCTAAAATCTAAATTATTTGCAAAAAGCTAAGACAATAAGCAAAAGGCAAAACTTTTTTTAACAATTTCTAAACACAAACTAAGAGAGTAATCGACGATCTAAGAGAGTTACCAATTATTCATTTTTTAGTAAGAGCAAAGTCTCTAAAGAGATATCCCGGGTCAAGAACCTTGTAACTCAATTTATTAGTACCCTTTGGTGTTTCTAACAAAAACATCCAGAGTTTAAATTTTCACTCCCAACTATCGGAAAGGGAAAACAGAATTAAAAAAAAAAGAAAAAAAAAAGGACTTCCCGCACTTAAATGACCAAGATTACCCCTCCAACTACCATCAAAATCTAGTGTCATAAAGCCTAATGGAGGTGGGGACCAAAAAAAAGAAAAAAAGAAAAATAGCAGTTGTGGGTTCGATTTTGTTGTGATTTAGTAGTGTGAAATGCACAATAAATAGAATTCAATAGCTCGGTGTATGCTAGTGTGAACTACTTTTGAGTTTAATTTGATGTCGATGGGTAGTGATATGTTGGAAAATAAGCTGATTGCATGCTTATTAACCATAGATTCCAAGTTGTGAAAACGAAAAGCAAAAGCCATGGAAGACCTTGAGAAGACTCAATAAATGTCACATTGTACGTGTTGACACCAATGAAAAATGGATTGCACCTGGAAAAAATTGTGCGGATCAGGAGGTTGTATACGTTGCCATACTTGACCTGCCCAATGACAGTCTCTTGTCACATGAATAGGTGTTTCTTTCCAATGAACAATGCATGCAAGATTTATTTGAGAATAAATGATTTTTTTTTTTTTGTGTGTGTGTGTGTGTGTGTGTGTGTGTGTGTGTGTGTGTGTGTGTGTGTGTGTGTGGAGGAGTCTGGATTTTCTAGATCCAAGTACAGGCGATTTGGCTTATAGGTGAAAGAGTATGAGATGAGCTTTTTATTTAAAAATAAATAAAAATTAAAGCATATATTTCCAATTAATTTTTCCATCAGAAAGAGAGAATATAATAGAAGTGAAGATATTATAAAAAAATTCGTAAAGGTAAAAAATACAAATATAGATGAAAAAGAAAATTGAGGGTGTATACTAGAATGATGATTTAGCATATTGGTCAAACTAGAATTTGAATGGTGGAACAAGGAATTAAGTATATTGATTAAATGTTTAGAATAAAATATGTGGGCTGAATGGAACGAAACATAATTTATAAATATGATTTTTCTACTTTAATAATGAAAGATGATGTTGACTAGAGAGAGATCTTCTAGATTATTTCTCAAAACCAAAATCCAAATTTTTATAATGGTAATTTTCTTTTAGGATGTTATTTTATTAAATAAAACTATAGGTTCTAACACCCGTGTGCCAACAGTATTGAGACTTCTGTACTAGTACTAAATTTTGTTACACCTAAACCATACTTAATTTATCTTGACTTTCTTAGCCTCATTTTTCTTGCTGAAGCTGACACATAATAGACTAATAAAAAATGATTTTCTTTTATTTTTATTTTTTCTGGATAACAACAAAAGTAGGAGGTCGTAGACTCTAGGACAGTGTTGTAACGCATGTTGTTTGTTGTGAAGTAGGAAATAGATATATTAATTATTATGAGCTGGCATGATTTAGAAGTTAAGAGTATTGGCTTTAGAATAAGCCTAATAAGGTAAGAGAGAACTCTCTGATAATTATTTTTTTTAGAAGTTAGGAGTATTCATTTAAAATAAGCCTAATGGATGTTAGTTCCATCTACTATTTGTCTTCTTACAAAGCCTTACTAAATAACTCTATAATCTCTTATTTGATGACAAACTACTTTATCAATTGAATTAATTGGAACTCACATTTTTAATAATAATTATTTTTATATGATATGTGTAAAATATGTGTTGAGAGACTTATGTTTCGCGTGGTTTGAAAGATACTTGAGTTGTTTTAATACCTCTTTTATATATATATATATATATATATATTTTCCGGATAGTCATAACAATGAGAAAGAGTGAATTTGAACCCTCATTCTGATCATAAATAAAAACATATAATGCCCGTTAGAATTAGGGGTGACTGCACTTGTAATTCAGGGGGGGGGGGGGTTTCAAATGAACCCCCTGACTTCAAAAAGAATAAATATTTATATATATATATATAAAATATTTTTTAATAATTTAATTACCCTTAAAAATATCTTTGCATAACTTGGCTTAAATCTTGCACACCTTGATCACAAATTGATGTAGCCCAAAATCAAACAACATAGATTAGCTCATCCCAAAACTAATTAACAACACAAATCGGTCTCCCTTTCTCTCACGAATTTCATGATCTCATCTCTATTCTATATCTAACTTTCTATGTGTTTCCAACTCTAAAAGTAAAATGTGAGTGTTTATAAGTTCTAAATGTTTCCTTTTATTATAAAATTATATTATATATATGTGAGAGTGTGCGTGTGTGTGTGTTTGTTACATATGTACATTGTTATCATGTTATAATAACCTTTTGTTATAAAGCCAGTGATTCAAGAAAAAAATAGTAGAGTCAGTGATTGTTAAATGTATTATTTATGTATGGATGAATGTGGTTATGTGAGTTAATAATTAATATAAGGTCAATAATTTATAAAAAAAAACAATAACAAATAAATAATGACAACTACATAAAAATAAAAATGTTATACAAACTTAACAAAATAAAATGGTCACATCTACATTGATAATAGATAATGACAATTGATGATATACTATCACGTGACAATTTCAAAATATGAAAACTTGTAGAAAGAAATTGTAAAATTTCGTGTATTTGTGTTTTTTTTTTCAATAACACAATATATTCAAGTTCTCTTTTTATTAAAATTTGTTTAATTTAAGTTTCTTAATGACTCCTCTCAAGAAAATTCCTAGAGTCGCCGCTTGTTAGAATTTAATATCGATGAAATTTTAGAATCTATAAAAGGAGAATGATAAATGAGGGGAAAGAAAAAATCCAAGAGAACAAGATTGATCAATTTTTGTACTTGTTACCTTAGTATGGTTTAACCTAAACATTAGGAATAGTGTAGTATTTAGATCGACTATTGTATTGAAAGATCGAGCGACTGTCGACTTTGTATTGTTGGAGTTGAATTGATATAGGTAATTTTTATTCCTTTGAGTGTGGATTTCCTTGCTACTTTATTAAATTCATGTGTCTTAATTTGCTCTGGAAATTGGGCTAAGTGAAGTGACTTTTGAGGGGATTTTTTTTTTTTTTTTTTTTGCTTGACGCACAATGTATCTTCAAGGCGGACAACCAGAAGGGATGTTGACGGGATGTTGAAACTATAACTCAGCTGCTGCAGCGAATTCGAGATAAATAGGAAAATTCAATGTACCAGTTGATGGTTTCTTTGGAGTTATTACATATATTGGGTTTATGTAATAGCCCAAGAGACCCAAATATATTGTAGGCTCAGCTATGGTTTACCATAGTCTTTATATATATCCACTTAATATCGAAGTCACTAAGAACATAGGCCGTTAAATTAAACCACGTAATTTTTTGTGTTCTCTCTCTCTTGTTTCTATACAATTTTATCATCAGAGTAATTCAATCCATGCCTCTCAACCTTTGCCTACAAATTTTTTACAGCCATGGTAAAACTTCAAGTCCCAACCTTAAGGGTTCTTCAACCTCAACTCTGGGACAGCAATGTGGGCATGACCATAGTCCATCTCCAAATCTTTACAAGCCATCACAGACCCACACAAGCTACACCTTCCGTGCCAACTTCAACCCATTGTGACAGCCTTTTCACTTTAAAGACACCACTACCAAGCTGCCGTCCTTGCAAATCTCCATCAGATTTGAAACTAGTGAGATTGGCCCCTTCATAGAACCAACTTTTATATATATATATATATATATATATATATATATATATATATATATATGTTTTCCTTGGTCCTCATATGATGTCACAAACTCCCACTTTGCCATAACTTTTTTTTTTATGGGACACTTTGCCATAACTTAATTCTATATAATTGTAATTGGTGAATCATTATTTTCACATGGACAAATAATTTTTTTTTTCTTCACAATTCATATGGAAATTAGAAAATGATATTTTTTCACCATAATTGATGTGTGGAAATAGAACCACCCGAGATAAATTTATTTTTTATTTTTAGAATCCACCCTAGATAATATTGGTACTCTTAGCACTGGTTATTTGTTTAGGTTAGTGAAATAATGGTAGATTATTTGGATCAGGTGAAAGCAAGTCATAAGATTAATTGAATGTGGATTTAATAGGAAATGACCAGGCAGGTGTTGGGGACAAATAAACATTGGCTTCATGCTTTTAAAAAGCTTAGCCCGAGTCAATCTGATGGGAAGGATAAAAGAAATATTGTTTGGTAGAACAAACTTTACCTGTTCATATAAAAAATAAAAAATAATAAGCACAAACTTTACCCCATAACCCAACTTATTATTTGGAAAAAGATTCCACTTTACAAAGGCCAGTAATTGATCAATTATTGAATCACAGTTTCTAAATGAATTATAAGGATTGGAAAACCCTGCCTATGAATAATGCAAATTTTGTTAGTTTTAGTGTCATCCGTGACAATCAAATTTGAATTAAAAGGTTTGTAAACAACTAAACATGAGTAGAACTACTTGCCAAAACCAATTGCTGGAGCTACACTTCAAGGCCCTGAAATCCAAGGGCATGAGGAGTTTTCAGGTCACATTTGTGAGGGTTATATATATATATATATTCTCTTTTTATTTTTTTGGTAAATTACAAATTACATTCTTAAATTTTGAGAGTATTTGAATTTTACACCACCATGAAGTTTCAGAATTTGAATTTTACCTTATGAAATTTCAGAGTATTTAGATTTTATACTCTAACATTTTAGAATTTGGATTTTACCCCTAAATTTTAGGGGGTTTATATTTTACTCCCTCAAAAGTTTTGGTGTATTTGAATTTTACACCATGAAGTTTTAAAATTTGGGGATGTAAAATTCAAATACCCCCGTACTTTAGAGGTAAAATTTAAATTCTGAAATGTCAAAGTATAAAATTTAAACACTTTCAAATTTTAGGGAGTAAAATTTAAATTCTAAAATTTCAAGGTGTAAAATTTAAACACTTCAAATTTTAAGATGTAATTTACCATTAACCTTAAAAAAAGAAAAATAAAAAATACTACAGTTTGCAAGGGACATTGGGTCGGTAATTCTGTAAACTCAATCAAAAAAATCAATCAACTCCACTTCATAAGCCATGTGGACCTCTCAGCTGCCTTCACTTTCAATTCAACAATGGACTTCACTTTTACTTCAACCAAGTACAATCAATTACCACACATTATTAGGCTTTTAGCTTTATAGGACAATTTGCTTTCCCAAAATTGGCTTTAAAAAGTATTTGTCATTATCTTCTTAAACATTATTGACACGCAACCATGATACGTAAGCCAAAGCCAACGTGTCAGTCACGGTGAATTATATTTTGTGACTTTTACGGTATAATAATTGCATTCTAACGCTTGTCATTAAAAAAATAAAAATAAAATAAAGGCCGTGTTAATGAATATTTTTAGGGTATTAGTTAACAATTCATTTTAGAAAAGTTTAACATTATTTTCATGATAAATGAATTAAGATGTCAAACTATTAATTTTTTTTTTTCATAAAAATTTTTTTAAATGAATTATTAACTAATGTTCTAAGGACATTCGTTATCATTTCTTAAAAAAAACAAAAAACAAAATTAGCATTCTAATAAATCATTTGTGACAGCCATTAACATTTATATCTGATTATGATTATTTTGTTTTTTCTTTTTGGATAAGTCATATTAATATGATTATGCTTATAAACCCCACTTCATTTAATCATTTTGTTTGAGATACACACCTAAATCTGTGATGTAATAAAGTTATTTATCTTCTCCCCCTTTTGCAATAAATCTATTCTTATTCACGAAAAAAGTACTTTATTTAAAATTAACAAAAAAAAAAAAAAAACTCTGATTCAGATAAAATAAAAATAAAAATAAAGACTCTGACTAAAGAAATACTACTTGACTATAAAAGGTCTAGAAGACAAAGAAAAGTATTTTTATAAAAGGATAAAAACAAAGTGCCCTGCCTAGAAAGAAAGTCGAAAATGGTACTCAAGGCTCAATCAGACAATATAATTACTAATCAACGATCATATATTCCACAATGACATAAACTAGTTTTCTATTGTGTACGTGTGTTTGGATTGGACGTTTTTTGTTTTTTTAAAAAATGAGCCAGATACTTAAGAAATCAATTAATTAATTAAATAAATCCTCCTCCTCGACCGACCTTGGGGACACGTTATCAGATATTAAGCCAAAAAGTCAGCAACGTGGAGGGGTCATAGGATATGCATATCAGCATTTGCTAGCCTTTTCCATCCACGTTAAAAAAAAATAAAGAAGAAAGAAGAAAAGAAAGACAAAACCCAAAGCTCCTCAAAAGGCACACAAGTCTAAAAACAAAGAAAGAAAAATTGATATGGCCCCTCCATCTAGAACAGCTTGACTTTACAAATCCCTCTCTCCCATCCTATTCCTAATCGGTAATGACCTAGAATTAAGTCTAGAAGCAGTAAAAACTGTGACAAATAATTTGAGGACCGATAAGGTAACAAGTTTTTACCTTGGTAAGTAAAAATAATTGCTATTAGTGCCGATTGAGATAGGAACTAATAAAAGTTTTTATTAATAGCTCTTTGCGTATGTAGGATTGCTCATTAGTAATAAGTAATAACCCCTCAATTAAAACTTGGATTCCAAGAAATTGACAGGAAGACTAAAAGGGTCTGTCATGTTGATAATGTAATGCCCCTACACCGCCAACCATTGCCACTCTTTCAAACAAACCAAAATCAAACACCCTTGTAATTTCTCTCTCTCTCTCTCTCTCTCTCTCTCTCTCTCTCTCAGTTTTCCCAGGAGAAAAACATGCTTGATCCTGGCACAAAACTACTCCAAAACCGTACACAATCTACGGATCATATTGGAAAGTTATGCACTGATAGTTATGACAGTTTTGAACCCCGGAACTATGGTCCCAGGGCTAGAAAAACTGCTCAAAACTACGCAAAATATAATAGCTGGAATGGCATGGAAGTGAAATTTGAACCAGAAATGAAGGTGGTCGATGAGTCTGGCATTTGTTCACCGCCTTTGTGGAAAACAAGCCCACCCGGAAGTCCCCAACACAGAGCAAATCACTACAGAAGCTTATCTCCAACATCAAGAACCCAAGCCATTGCCAGAGGCCAAAGGGAGCTCATGGAAATGGTCAAGAACATGCCTGAGGCTTGCTATGAGCTTTCCTTGAGAGATATTGTGGAGCAACCAAAAGTACTTGAAGCTAGAGAACGAGAAAGTAGTGTGTCAGAAGAGAGGGATGTGAGCACTGAGGTTTTGTATAAGAGGGAGAATAGTAAGAAGAGGAATGATAAGAGGGCACAATCACAAGTAGTGAAAAGAAGTGCAAGCATAAATAATGGAGGGTTTTATCTTAAGATGGTGTTTCCTGTATCTTTAGGGTCTAAGAAGAACAATAATAAAAAGAAGAAGAATGATCAATCTTCTGTGACAAATACAAGTGCGAAAGTTTCTCCTAAGCCTATAGTACAAGATGGATCTTCAAAGGGTGTAGATAAGGAGTGGTGGAAGAAGAGAATTTCAGTATCTGGTGAGAGTGAAAGTGGCAGGTCGAGTAGTAATAGCATGAAAAGCACTGGAAGCAGCAGCAGCAGCAGCAGTAGCAGCAGCAGAAGCAGAAGCAGCAACAACAGGTATGTATGTTACAAGTTAGAACTCATATTTCGATTACTGGTTTATGTTTCATTAATATCTATTAGTCATAAATCTATAGAATTCATCTGGTTTTTGAATGGATAATTGGGAAATTTGTTATGAATGAAGGTTATGAATTTGGAGATAAGTGAAAAGCAGTATGGTTTTACATGTGTTTGGACTTCAATGGTTTTTTTTTTCCATACAATTGTCTATTCA
The DNA here is from genome assembly GCA_033629205.1 of Lithocarpus polystachyus. Classification (NCBI taxonomy): domain Eukaryota; kingdom Viridiplantae; phylum Streptophyta; class Magnoliopsida; order Fagales; family Fagaceae; genus Lithocarpus; species Lithocarpus polystachyus. The sequence continues at coordinate 34,702,221 of CM066170.1, forward strand.
AAATTCATTTTTTTGGCTATCAAAAAATCTGTTTTCTTGTCTATTAGGAAAGTAAAACTTGGTTTTTTTTTTTTTTTTTAATTTATTTTATAAATTAACCCAATTAATTTCTTGACATTTTAGAAGCTGGTCTGGTCTGAAACAGAGGAACCCTGTTTTTGATGGATCCATTGTTTTAAAAAAAATATATATTTTGCGTCTGTAATAAATTAATAATTATAAATCAATTGGTTATTCTTGTTCAAAAATAAGGATTTTGTGAAAATTCAATCTAGACTCTAGAGTATTCTGATGAATGTTGAAAGGAAAATATGCCTTCAATATCTATCCTACGACAGTATTGAAGTCCGAACTCTCTGCATGTACAACTTAGCTGTCCAGGTAGCTAGATGCTTCTGCTTTGGCCAAACCTTTAATTCAGGCCAAGTACAAATTAATGATGTGGAAAATTTTGCAGTTGGGAATAGTTCATAGCATAGGTTTGTTTTCATTCAATGCTCAATAAATTTGTAGGGTTGGGTGTTCTGCCAAACATAAATTACTTACCATCAAAACTCAAAAGCCATTAAAGGGATAAACAGATATTTAAGAATAACTCCAGACCCTTCTTAGTTACAAATATTGGCCTGCAAAATTAAGTAGTTGGTGTTAAATAAGTTGGAAAATTTTATTACTAAATTCGAGCAACCTTTTAATCAATTCCTGTCGATTTATTTATTATTAATTAGTATTTGGTAGAGATATTTAAATGTTGGAATTAATGTAATGCAGGAAAAAGAGTGGTGGTTGCTGGTCCTTCATCCGCAACAAGAAAAGGCAAATGCGGAGTGAATGAGGTCCCTAGCTCTAATAAAAATAGGAGAGCACAATATAAACCATGTAATTATTCTCCCAATAATGCCTAGGTACGGAGGAGTATAGATTATCTGAGTTTGCAAATTAGTGTGTTTATTATTATTATTATTATATTCTTTACAGATTTTGTAAGTTTGTTTCCTTTTTCTCCCTTTTTCAATTTCCCTAAAAATCCTACTGCCTTGTTTGCCAAATAGTAATGAGTGGTTGTTTTGGTTTTACAGATCCTTGGTTCTTGTAATTTTCTTTAGTAGTGAGTGAGCAGTTTTAAATGGTTAAAAAGGGTCTATCAGCAAGAGACAATATCTATGAGGCAGAGGAGAAAGACTTTAATTTAATCCAACACAAATGTTCAGATTTTTTTCGCTGGTCCTGACTCCTGCCACTTGTCAATGGAATGAGCCAAAAGTATTTGAATCAACTTTCTCCAGATTCTTTCGCACGCCATTCTTTTTCTCCATTTCTTTTAAGTTTAAAAAAAAGAAGGTTAGATTTTCTTTCATAATGCCGGTGCAAAAGATTGATCAAACGAATGACGTATTATCTTTTCTATAGTTTCAATCCCCCCCCTCCCCCTTTTTTTAATACACTTTGGTTTCAATCTAATGCTTTTACCGACAAAGCTATTTTACAAATCCTCCGAACCAGTCTAGAGGTAAACTTTTTTCCGTTTTGACTTATCTAAAACCATTCCCATAGTTGATAATGATTACCCTTTTAAATTCTCCATAACAAATACACATCAGACGCCCTTGATTCTTGATTTTGCTTCCATCTCAAACAAATGAAAATAGATCCAGTCCATGTTATGATTAAATAACATGAAATTAGAACTTTATGGAAGGTTGAAGATACGTGGAACATGAATGATGAGGTTTGGAGTGGGATATCAAATGAATAGGTATTGTTAGGGTCAAATTTGGAATGACGAGTTTAAGTGAACTTGGGTCTTATCATTATCATGATCACAATATAGCATAACGAGGAAAAAGAGGAGAGAGAGAGAGACTTTTAGAGCCTGTTTGGATGAGGGTGATTTTGGATCTTATCACTCAGTTTTCATAATTAAATTTTCAAAACACGTGGATCGCACAAAATTTTTTTTGTTTGGCTTGGTTTTTAACTCTCGTTTCCTTCACTCAATTTTCTAATTTTTGAGTGATGAGTTATGAAGACTGAAATACATTTTAGGTATTTTCTAGTTATGGAAACAGAGTTATTATGGCATTTTCGTAATTAAACCCACATACCCAACCGCAATGTTTGACAAACTGCCTGATTTCTTCTTCTTTTTTTTTTTTTTTTTTTGTGAAACCTTGCCACCCCTTTTGAAGTTGAAAACTAGGTTTGAGTTAAGGTGCTAAACAGGGGGGTTTGGGAAATTGAGGTATTTTAAGTGATGTGTGATGAGTGATGAGAATTGAGTAATGAAAACTGAGTGATGACAAATTACAAATCAAACTGGCCCTTATTTTCACTACTACTCAAACAAAAAAAAACCTCTGGAGAGTTAGGTGAAACCTAATAATGCATGACTTGAGTTTTGTTCTTATTTGGAGATTAAGATAATATGGTCTTGTACCAATTTTGTGTAATATGTTGACTAAACCAACTTTGTTGTGCCCTCATAGGATAAACGTCCTTTAAAAAATTTGCTAAATTTTGCCAAAATTTCAGTCAAAAATTGGTCGATGAAGTGCTTTTTCTTGTGTTTGTGGCTAGGACATGGGCTTGCTTATGTGCCTATAGATTTCGCAAGTGTTCTAAGCTCACTTAGCTAATATCTTTTGAGTTCATAGATATGCTCAAAATAGGCCCACTCTTTTTTTTTTTTTTTTGGGAAAATATAGGCCCACTCTTTACTCTCCGCACCACTCTCCAAATTTGGGCCATTTACGAAAATTAAAAGAAAAATCATAAAAATAGTGGGCCCCAAAAGGTTAGACTTGCTTTGTATGGACCTTTAGAAAAGATCCGCACGGGAATTTAATAAACCACTATTTTTACCCTCACCTTAATAATGCAAGTCATCTACTCTTATTCTTCTTCAATTTATTTAGTTAAAAAAAATACTATAAATAAAGGCCTTATCATGTACGTTAAAATGTCACTATTATATCGATATTACTAATGCTGTGGTGTTATGCTATTGTGAATGAATGTTGCTCCTATAAATGAGGCTGCTATTAATGTTGCAATATGCTTGGCGCAGCTTTGCTGTGGTGTTTAGTGTGTGTACTGGTGGTGTGCTAATGCTAAGCATGCTGAGCTACTATAAGCTGCTATTTAATTACTTTAATTACATAGAGTGCTAAACTAGAAGCTGTGCAGAGTTGCAGTGTATTAGGTAATTCAAAATGTGCGCATATAGTTTTGGGGAAATGGCAGGTACTAGAAGCATTGAACCTGCATTAACAGGCTATAACTACTTGGCTAATTGCCATGTGCAAATTCAGTTCCAGCATGTGATAAATCATAGGAGTTTGCTAGAAGGATGTTATTGTTTTAGTAGTTAATTGTTAGTTAGTTCCCCAACTGTTAGGATGTTTTGGCTAGGAACTCGAGTAGCTTAGAGATACATAATAGGTTTGTAGTGTGTAATAGACTAATATGGATGGCAATTAATGAAATAAAGAATTCTAGTTCTTACTTTCTTTGTAATAAATCTCACCTTCTCTGTTTCTCATTCCGTCTTCTCAAGAAGGCCTAGTTCCCTAACCATTACACAAACTTTAGCAGGTTTTTATCAAGGGAAAATATTTTTACACACTATGTTGTTGTAACTTTTTTTTTTTTTTTTGAGGGGGACTATGTTGTTGTAACTTGAAATTGAAAACATGATTTTAAGTTACGTTGTCAATTATGAAATATTGAATATAACAAACATAGCTCTTTTAAAACAAAGAGCAGGACATGTCATAATTGATAAGAATGTCAAACTCCTATATAACTTATTTTTGAAAAGTTATTTTCATTTTTTCTATAAAAAAATCCTTCTCATTTTTTTTTTTGGGTGAGAATCTTCATTGCGGACTTAAATGTAACTTTAATACCTATATTATGAAATGAATAACGAAATGGAGGTTTATGAATTGAAATGTGGATCGTATCTTAAATTTTTTTATATAAAATTTATATGAAAGTGATATAATAGGTTTTAAATGTATCGATCGGGCCCACCTGGTGTTAAGTAACCAGACTCGATAAAGAGTTTTAATACCTTCAAATCTCTTTCACGTGAGAAACATAGGTGTTAGGAAATTTTTTTAAATATCCTTATGCGAGAGACCGGAAAATTAGGTGCTATCAAAAAAGAGATTTTTGGGTGCTTTTTTAAAATATCTTTTTTTGGGTAAGTGGTGTGGAGTCGTTGGGGTTTATGCCCTAAAATCTAATTTATTGGCATGTCATAAATAATTAAATTGTTTAATTATATGAGACTATTTATAAATGAACTAATGAGATATTATCTTAGTCCATGAGATGCATAGTATGTGATTTATGTGATTTAGTCACAGAAAATATAAATCACAAGTTTTTTGTAAACTCAGAAGTTTAGTTCGTAGTCGGTGATGAAATTAGGCGTTTCATCTGCGAAGATTATAACATATTAACTAAAATGATTTGTCTTGATCATGGAAATGGAGATTTCTAGTTGGTATGTTGATATGTTTTAAGAATTAAGACATATTGAACTGGACCGCTGTGAGATTTATTATTCTCCTAACGACTGTCAAATGAATAATGAATCTCACGACTTTTATTTACATCAACTCTAAATCCTGAGAGAATAATGGACCTGATCATGAGATGTAGGTTACTTTGATATATCAGGAGTGAGATCTATAAGTTACGATCAAAACCTCAGTATGTTGGGCAGTCACATTTAGTATTGATGAAACATATATTCTCAAGATGGAATTCATAATCTCTTAACGGAGATATAAAATATTCCCTTGAAATAAGTTTAATGGGATTGGTTATTCAGAGTGTTGGGCCCAACCACTTTAGTAAGGAGTTACTAAAGTATATATTTATAGAATTGGATTTCATAAATATATTATGAATAACATTAAGGATTAAACCGGGTACTCAAGGATTAAGATGTAATAATCTTCAAAGTGGCGGTCTATATTCATGACTTTGTATTACTACGAATATTTTAATGAAGGGGTTGCATGTATAATAAAGTCTTGGGATATAATTTATTAATAAGGCCTAGAGTGCAATTATATTCATATAGTGGTACTGAATATAATTAATGGTAACTTTGGACTTGTCAAGAGTTGACAGAAAAGCCCAAGGCCCATTGGAGCTAGAGTCTTATTTGTTCTCTTTTGGTCCCACTCCAAGCCACACACTAGAGCCCAATTGGAATGGTCCAAAAGGCTAGCCCAATTAGATAATCAGTTGTATATAAGGAGAGAAATATACAGAATTTCAGTGGTTCTTAAAAAGAGAGTCCTTTTATAAGTGTTTTTTATCAAGATTACACAAATGAATGAAATGGTTTGTATGTGAGTGTTAGACACTCCCTTGTTCTCTCCTTGGAAACTGATTAAGAAACCACACATCTTGGGCATTAAGTGGAATTGGAGTGAAGATTAAAAGTCTTCCCAAGAACTTCTGATTTTTGGTTTTGAATTTCACCGCACCAAGGTACGCTTTCTTGTTCTTAAAATTCTGAAACTTACATAGTTCATGTTATCAACTGCGAATGAAGTAGATCCGTTAATTTTCCGCTGCGTATGTTTTGTATGTGATACGAACATGTATTTTCCTAATAGTCGTCACTTATTTTTTATAAAAAAAGAAAAAGAAAAATTAAATACAAATTTACATGACTGAATTGTTCTATTCTCCTTAATTGAATTAAAATATGTTTCTTAAAAAAAAAAGAATCAAAATACAAACTTAATAAATTGAGTATTATATGGCTTTAGGTTTCCATGGCTTTTTGTCCTAGTTACAATCTACCCAAAATAAAAATAAAAGCAAAGATAAAGCCTAGATCTACCTATTCAAAGATACTAAATTTAGAGGCTAGATTACAGAATAGGAAGGTGTTAGGCATCCATTCCGCCCTGATAGAGTCCGGTCTTCTAAACTCTCATGACCAATGTACCCCTTTATGCATGCTATGAATGATATGTTGTACACATTAAACACTTTAACCAAACTAAGTCACATAAGTCTACTTATGAATGTATCCTCTTCTTTTGAAAAAAAATTCAAATCTGTCTTGTAATAAAAAAATTGATTTGATTCATAAAAAATTCAAATCCGTTTTTGTATATGTAAAAAAAATAGTTTTTTGTGAAGAAAAAAAATAAAATCTATTTTATTAAGTAAAAAAAAGTCTTTAGGTTCAAAAATATCAGATTTGTTTTGGGAACTAAAGAAAAAAATTGGTTTTTGGTTTGTATGTAAAAAAAAAAAATTTGATTTGTTTTGTAATAAAAAAAATTCAGATTTGTAGAGAGCTCTTCAAAAAATCAGATATGTTTTTTATGTGAAATAAAAATATTTTTTCTTTTTTAAGAAGAGAAATAAATTCATGAAATAAACCTACGCTACTTGCATCAAATAAGATAAAACATCACTACTCATGACCTTCTTTGTGTTGGAAAAAATCCAGATTGTATCTAAGGAAGACACAAATCTATTTTTGATTTGAAAAAAATTCAGATTTGCATTTGAGGAAGGTACAAATCAGTTTTTTATTTTGAAAAATTTAGAATTATATCTAGATTTGTATCTAAGGAAGATACAAATCTGTTTTTGACTTGGAAAAATTCAGATCTACATCTAAGGAAGATGCAAATCAGTTTTTGATTAATAAATTCAGATCTATATTTAAGGAAGATACAAATTTGTTTTTGATTAAATTTTTTTTTTCAGATTTGCATCTAAGGAAGATATAAATCAGTTTTTTTTTTTTTTTTTTTTAGTTTTTTAGTTTTTTTTTTTAATTTTGAAAAAGATGTGATGATAAGCAGATTTTTGAAACTAAAAAAATATATCATAACAATGAAGACATCAAGAACATATTTCAAAAAAAAAAAAAATATATATATATATATATATATATATATATTGACCACACATGATATGAACATTTAGAAATTCAAACTATAAAAAATTTACTCATACATTAACAAATCAAAAGAGACAGAAGAAAAAAAATAAAGAAAAACTATCTCTTGCATGGACGTACTCTTCTTATTGATGGAATATTTTATGGTTCAAAGAAATTTGTTCAATTATCTTTGAAACCTAAAATACCTTGCTTACGAAAAAGAAATTCTTAAGGCTAGAGCCTCTAGAACTTCTTTAACGTAAGAGTAAGAATAATAGAAAGGAGAGTCAGAAAGAGGGGAAATTTGAGAGAGTGAAAATTAAACTTTTTTTTTTTTCTAGATAATTCAGGTCTTTTCACCAAAAATTATCTTGTAGATAAATACTCTAAAAGTTTTGATTATCCACAATTTTATTTTTATCTAATTATCCCATTTATTCCTGTTAGGACATATGTGTTTCGCTTGTTAAGAACATATGTCAATATTTTGTGTAATTGGCTAATCCTTTGACAAGACACACTTTACTTGTATTTGGGTAGATCTAGGAGTTTTTAATACTTCAAGAAACCTTGTTTCAAGATCAAGTGTTAAAGCCATTCAAGTCTGTCCAAGAAATAAAGCTGAAAGTGCAAGTTCATTAAAGCTCGACAGCTGTCTCGACAGCTGCATCTATTGAGTTTCAGTAAGCTGTCTCAATTCTCGTGTGCTCAACACCTGCTCGACAGCTCCTATTTGTCGAGGTTTAAGAATTTCAGAATTCTGATATGATTTTCTTGGGATCCGTGATTATGTCTTTGGGCCTTCTTTTCTCATAACCCCTAGACATATAAAAGGATTGTTTTAAGGGCCGTCAAAGTGTTTGCAAGTTGCACAAGCATTGAGCAAACTCTGTTCAAGCAAATTGTGACTGGAGACAAAGTTTTTCCCTAATTCATTTCTTGTGAAGAAGTTGCTGTGTATGTGCATCATAGGGTTTTGTGACCAAGCATCTTCTGGATCTTCATTGTGTGATAAAATGAAAAACTTTGCAGCCAACAAACTTCTCTAGTTGGTGATTGAAGTCGCGTACTAGGATCCACGTAATTGGCTAGTCCCGTACTTGGGAGCCGTGCATCAAAAGGAGAAATTGTTACTATAGAACAAATCCAATTGGGTATTGGGGTAAGGGTTCAACTGTAGGTTGGTATAAGGTACTGAGATTCCTTTACTTGTAACCGCTTGTTGTGATAATAATGGAATTTCGGGAGTGGTGACCTTAAAATCACCCGGTGGAGTTTTTGTCGTGTAGGTTTTCCCCCCATTCGTAAACAAATCACCGTGTCAATTTATTTTCTGTTGCATACTTTAGTTATTTGGTGATTTGTTTGTACTACCACGTGCTTTGCATGTTAATTAACTTAATTAATTCACTTGACTAAATTAATTTGTTAATTTATCACAAGGGGTCAATACGTTTTTGGCCTATCAATTCCCATGCAAGCAAACCCATTTTTGACACTCACTAACAACCAATCACAAAATTATTTAATTAATTTTAATTATCTAGCCAATCAGAATTAATTTAATTTAATCATGTGTGGTTGATTCTACCAAGACACATGCATGCTAATCGTGCAAACTTGATCATGTGATATCTTTCAATCCGACGGTTTAATTTGGAAACCGGGCATATTGTCACAACTGTTAGAATCTCAAGATCATTTTTATGATATGCAATGAACAAATTAATGCATGTAATGAAATCATAAATTTTGGGTACATAAATGGTTACTCTAATCATCTTTCTTGATTAAATCATGGGTGCAAATTAAGTGTCTACACCTTAAGACAACCCTAAATACCTCAAAAAGTGCATTAAGTTAAAGCTGAAATTTGGGGCTTTTCCCTTAAAATTCCTTTTAGAACTGTAGAGCTTTTAAGAAATAATTTGTTAAAAATAACTATAAAAAAAAAACCTTTGTTGTAACACCCAATGCCCAATTATTTCTTCCCTTCACTCTCCCCTCATTCTAAAAAGAATTAGCTTGCCCATTAGAGAGTGGTGTTGTGGAATTACGAATTTGGACAACCTAAAGGCAACAGGGAAGAATTTTATGTCTTAGGAAAGAGATTCTATTGCCACAAAAAGTTTCGCAACTTTTGCTCAACTTGCCATGTGGCAAGTTTTAAGTGATGGAGAAATATTAGTGGTGAGTTATGATAAAAGTTGTGAAACTTTTTGTGGCATTAGTATTTCTTCTTAGGAAATCCGAAAGAATTACCTCTATGACAACCCAAAGGCTAGAGTGTTAGAGTTTATCCCACATCGGTTGTGTGTGTTAGAGTTTTAGTCTTTATAACCTCAAGCTACTACTACAATGGTTAGACCATTTTGTAGTGGTACTCTAGTTATGTAATGTACTATAAATCTGTTTAAAAAAATCTATATATTACTTTCATCTTTGTGTGTTCTAATAAGTATTACTGTTTCCACAAAATATATATATATATATATATATATATTATGATGTTTATCCCATATCGGATGTGTGTGTTAGAGTTTCAGTCCTTATAACCTTAGGCTACTACTACTACTACTACCAAAAAAAAAAAAAAAGGCTAGTGTGGCTGGTGTTGTGGAATTGCACATTTGGACAACCTAGAGGCAACATGGATGAATTTTATGTCTTAAGAAACCTGAAAGAATTACCACTATGAGAACCTGAAGGCAACAAAGTGATGCATGTTATGTACAAGGAAACTCGAAATAATTACTAGTAGGACATCCCCAAAGGCAACAAGAAATATGTCTTGGAGATGCTTAAAAATCTTTTGATGTCACTGCTTTGTTTGTTTTGGCGATAAAGTTTTCTTAAAAAATGAATCATTTTTTGAAAAGTAATTTCTATAAAATTATTTTATTTCCTATATTTGGTAGTAAATTTAAATGAGTTGAAAAACAATTTCTTAATTTCTCTTATTTAGCTTTAGCTTGTTGCGAGATAGAGTTGTTTTCCCAAAATATTTAGTGGGAAACAATTTTTTAAAATTAAGTCATACTTTTTTGTTGACCAAAGATAATTTTCTTTAATTTCTTATTTATTTATTTTAATGTTCCCAAATCTTGAAAAATATGAAAAACTATCTTTACACAAGGCTTTTCATTGAAACAAATGGAGCGTGGTGTTTTTTTTTTTTTTGGCGGGGCGGAACCTTGAAATGAAATGATGATTATGGGGTTAACCTTAATTGTGCTAGAGAAAAAATAGACCACAGAATTGTTGGGAAATCATCATGTTTGTATCGCATACAAAATATACGCAGCGGAAAATAAACGGATTTACTTCATTCGCAATTGATAACATGCACTATGTAGGTTTCAGAATATAAGAACAAGAGAGTGTACCTTGATGCGGTGAAATTCAAAACCGAATGAAGAAGTACTCGGGACGACTTTCAATCTTCACTCCAATTCCACTTGATGCCCAAGTTGTGTGGTCTCTCAATCAGTTCTATGTTTCTAGAGAGAATATGAAAGAGTGTCTCTATTCCTTATTTTCATTACTTACACATACAAACCATTTCATTCAATATAAAATTCTGTATGTTTCTCTCCACATAACTGATTATCTAATTGGGCTAGCCTTTTGGGCCTTCCCAATTGGGCTTTAGTGTGTGGCTTGGAGTAGGACCAAAAGGGAACAAATAAGACACTAGCTCCAATGGGCCTGGGCTTTTCTGTCAACTCTTGACAAGTCCAAAGTTACCATTAATTATATTTAATACCACTATATAAATATAATTCCACTCTAGGCCTCATTAATAAATTATATCCCAAGACTTTATTATACATGTAACCCCTTCATAAAATATTCGTAGTAATACAAAGTCATGAATATAGACTGCCACTTTGTAAATTACTACATCTTAATCCTTGAGTACCCGGTTTAATCCTTTTAAGTTATTCACCATATATTTATGAAATCCAATTTCATAAATATATACTTTAGTCTTACTAAAGTGGTTAGGCCTAACTCTCTGAATAACTGTACCCATTAAACTTATCTCAAGGGAATATTTTATATCTCCGTTAAGAGACTATGAATTCCATCTTGAGAATATATGTTCCATCAACACTAAATGTGGCTGCCCAACATACTAAGGTTTTGACCGTTACTTTAGATCTCACTCCTGATACATCAAAGCAACCTACATTTCATGATCAGGTCCATTATTCTCTCAGGATTAAGAGTTCATGTGAATACAAGTCGTGAGATTTATTATTCTCAATAAATCTCACAGCGGTCCAGTTCAATATGTCTTAACTCTTAAAACATACCAACATATTAACTAGAAGTCACCACTTCCATTATCAAGATAAATCATCGTAGTTAATATGTTATAGTCTTCACAGATGAAATGCCCAATTTCATCACCGACTACGAACCAAAATTCTGAGTTTACAAAGAACTTGTGATCTATATCTTCTGTGACTAAATCACATAAATCACATACTATGCATTTCATGGACTATTTGATAATGTCCGAATATTCATGTTACCATTATTTTAGATAAGAATAAAACAACTTTATTAAAGACAATATTAAGTCATACATCATTTTTCACATAATGTTATACATAATATCATACATAGCATCATACAATAGGATTTAAGGGCACATATCCTAACAAGAATTACCACAGTATCATGTTTGAGTTGTTTCTACATTTGTGGAGTGCTTTTGTGAGGAGAGATTGTTCTCCTCCCTTTTTGTCTCTTGGATTTTGTCGAATTATGGAGATGTAACCACAATTTGAAGGAACTAGAAAATTGCCCCAGTATCGTGGTTATGACTATGTTCGATTTTCCCTTTATAGGCACGCTTGAGTGAGGTTTTGTTTGGCACTGTGTTTGGATCCTTGGCATTCTCTATTTAGGATATTTTTGGTTGGTTTGAATTGCGCTTGGGTAGAGGCGCTTTGTGGCTTTTTAGATTATTCAAGCTAATAACCAATCTTATATTGGATTTTTTTTTTTGTTATTTTCTAAGGGGCTAGCAATGATCAAAGGATGAAAAGTCTTGCTTAGGTTGTTGCAAACTTGAAAACCCATTCTTGGAATCCATTGGATTTGAATCACCTCAAAAATTTCAGGAATATTCAAAATGCTTGGAGAACCAAAAATTTTTCTTATTTGAAATATTGAGGATTATTTCTTTCCTTCTTTGTTCTCTATTTATTTTAAAACTTTTAGAAAAAGCTCAAAAAACTGTAAAAACCCATTTAGGATGTTGAAAGTTTTTATTTATTTATTTTTTTTTAAATTTATTTTTTATATATACATTAAGAAAGGCTGAACAAGACCATGTTTACTGTTATGTGATTAATAGGGTGTCTTCATTTGATGACCATCTCTTGCCAAGAACATGGAGAATGTCACTAGGTATATACTATTTGGGTAAGGCATGAGTGTCTATCAAGTGATTGAGGGGGCCATTGGGCAGCACATGAGTGTCCATTAAGTGAATGAGCACCTTTTTATTGATTTGCATAGGGTTTGTGCATTAAGTATTTTAGGTCACATGTTTAAGCTTTAGAATTTTATGGTTTGGAGGTGGATTCTATCATTTTGAGGCATGTTGCCTTTGGTGTGGGCGATTTATATTCTGAAAGTTTACTTAGTGTGTAAAACAATAATGAACGTTTAGACCCCTAATTTCAAATATAACTAATGCAAGCTTATACTCAAATAATAAATGTGTGGAATAATAAGTACAAGCAAAACTCAAACAAATAAACAACTCTACACCACAATTAATCACAACACAACAGCAATTAAAGGCAAGAGTAAGGGTTAGAGGAATGCAAACACAAAGATAATACCGGCACGTGTTATTGAGAGAAAACCGAAGAACTCGGCGAAAAATCTCTCCGCCGCCCTCCACATGGTGAAATGATTTACTAAAGAATCAAGTTGGGATATACGAATAGCAATAGACCCTCTAAGCCTAATCTACCTATTGGACCTAAGCCCTCCAAGCGTTTTGCTCCAACAAGGTTAAGTCTAACCGTGTCTTCTTTAGCTTTCTGGATCCCGCAATAAGCCCATTGCATCAACCAAGTTAATTGGTCATCTCCGAATTGCTTCCCAAGTACCAAAATACCTCCTCATTGATTTGGGTATGACGAGATAAGGATTTGGCTAATGAACCTCTCAAGGATATGTCAATGGAAAGGGTGAGAGTAGAGGAATTTGGAGAATCAAAAGTCTAAGATTGTGGATGAGTCAATCTTGATTTTCTTTAGAGTTTCTTTCTCAAAATTCTCTTTAAAAGCTTTTTACATTTCGTGGGTATAAGGGTATTTATAGTAGGGTACATGAGGAATGTGAAAAGCCATTTTTTTGCAAACAGAGCATTCTGGTGACTTACTCGCAAATGGGATGAGTCGCGAGATTGAGTCACGAGTTAACTGCACTACAACAAAATGTATTTTCAGTGATGAAAAAATTCGTCACTAAAAGTCCAGTTTTTTGTCGCTAAGAACCTTAAGTGACAAAATCTACTAATTAGCGACGAAACTCATTTCGTCGTTGAAACCCCGTCACTAAAAGTCTTGACGACGAAAAATTTCGTCACTAAAAGTCCGATTTATTTTTTTTTTTTTAAACTTTTAGCAACGAAAACGTTCGTCGCTAAATGTTTTCTTCGCTAAAAACACTATTCAGCAATGAAAATATTTCATTGCAAAAACACTTTAGTCTATTAAATTATATTTAACGACGAACAATTTCGTCACTAAAACTATTTTCGAGTAAATATAGTGACGAAAAGTTCATCACTAAAATTTTTTTAAGAAAATCCGGGCATATATAAAGACGAAAATTTTCGTCACTAAAACCATTTTTTACAAAATTTTGCTACATTAGCGATGAAATATTTCGTTACTAAAAAAATTTTTTGTTGCTAACGGAAAAATTTGTTGCTAAAACTTATTTTCTGTTTTTATTTTTTTCCTAACTTTGATATTAACCTGTAACATGTCATTACATTATTAAAACCTCATATTTGAATAACACATTTATTTCAACAACACATTGTAAAAAATCCATTCATACATTCCACAAATAAGAAATAAAACAAGCATCCAATTCAAACTCCTTCCATACAATAATTGTTTGCAACACATACAATAACTCAAGATGTTTTATAACAATACAAAAAGTGTAGCGTAATATGATTAGAACCAACGGAAGATGTCCTCATATGTTTTCAAGTAATACCAAAAGTAAATTCCCTAAAAGCCACTAATAAGAAATCTGCACAAATATAAAAACAATACTACATTAAAATCGTAATAATAAAAACATTAACTATGTTATAAGAAACATTTCTAATAATGCATTAACAGTAGTCACACCAATGAATTAAATCACAACTCCTAATGTATAAGCTGTAGAAAGCAAATATAGATTTTCAAGTGCAATATAATACAATTAGTTTCAAATAATGCATCAAAAAAAGTAGTTACACCATGTAGTGCGGGTCAATTGCTAAAATAAAGTACTAACTAATAAGCGTTTTAACTTGAAAATGAACCACCCCCATAGGTTAGAGCGTCATCATAACCCTTGCTCCTCAAAAAGTTAAGAATATTCTTTTAGACCTCTTCTTGCTTAGCTCGCACCTCTTGCTCCCTAGCTTGCTCCTCTTTGTTTCTAGCTCTTGCCTCTTTGAGCTCAATTATCTCATTTTCTAGCCGATGGATATATTCCACCGAGGAACTAGATGAGGCAGTGGTTACTAGAGAAGATGAAGGTCCTATGCCAAGTCCTTTTACAATATCGGACTTCTTCTTAAAAACCAAGTTTGAGATCTCTTCTTGTATAAGGGGAATTGCATTAGGATCTTAACAATGATCCTCTTGCACTTTGAGAATAGTTTCCTATCATTTGAAAGAGAGAATTAAACAAACAATCACAACATTAATACTACATATGTTATAAGTCCACAACTACTCTTGCAAAATTAATAAATGCATTGACTCCTTCAATATATGAATGACTTAATCTGCCATTAAGTGTATTCTAACATTTAAGTTTATATGCTACTTAGATAAAATTCTATCACATTCATGAATGCACAAATCTATATTAATACTTAAACAAATATACATTGCACCTTTAAACACTCCTAATATGAATTTAAATCACCTTACAACACTATGCAAGCTACCTGCTTGCTCCAACACAACAACCTACCACAAAACTAATTACAAATATCACAAGTATAGAGTGTTTACAAGTATTGAAATCAATTAAAGTACTATTTATCACATTTAATCAACAAGATCCATTCACATTTGTATGAAATTAAAAAAAACTTCCAATATGAATTTAAACCACCTTATAACACCATGCAAGCCACCCGCTTGTTCTAACACAACAACCCACTACAAAACCAATCACAAACATCACAACTATTATGCTTACAAGTATTAAAATCAAATAAAAATAATATTTATTACATCTAATCAACAATACTTATTCACATTTGCAAGAAATGAAAACACTCTCAATATGTATTTAAACCACCTTTTAACACTATGTAAGCCACTCGCTTGCTCCAACACAACAACCCACCACCAAACTAATTTCCAACATCATAAGTATAGAGTTTTACAAGTATTGAAATCAAATAAAATACTATTCATCACATCTAATCATCAATACTCATTCAAATTTGCAAGAAATGAAACACTCTCAATATGTATTTAAACCAACTTTTAACACCATGCAAGCCACCCGCTTGCTCCAACACAACATACCACCACAAATCCAATTTTCAACATTATAAGTATAGAGTTTTACAAGTATTGAAATCAAATAAAATACTATTTATCGCATCTAATAAAAAATACTCATTTAAATTTGCAAGAAATGAAACACTCTCAATATGTATTTAAACCACCTTTTAACACCATGCAAGCCACCCGCTTGCTCCAACACAACATACCATCATAAAACCAATTTCCAACATCACAAGTATAGAGTTTTACAAGTATTAAAATCAAATAAAATACTATTTATCGCATCTAATAAAAAATACTCATTTAAATTTGCAAGGAATGAAACACTCTCAATATGTATTTAAACCACATTTTAACACCATGCAAGCCACTCGCTTGCTCCAACACAATATACCATCACAAAGCCAATTTCCAACATCACAAGTATAGAGTTTTACAAGTATTAAAATCAAATAAAATACTATTCATCACATCTAATCAACAATACTAATTCACATTTGCAAAAAATGAAAAACACTCTCAATATATATTTAAACCACCTTATAACACTATGCAAGCCACCCGCTTGCTCCAACACAACATACCACCACAAATCCAATTTCCAACATTACAAGTATAGAGTTTTACAAGTATTTAAATAAAATAAATACTATTATTCACATCTAATCAACAATACTTATTCACATTTGTAATAAATGAAAAACATTCTCAATATGTATTTATACCACATTATAACACCATGCAAGCCACCCGCTTACTCCAACACAACAACCCACTACAAAACCAATTTCCAACATCACAAGTATAGAGTTTTACAAGTATTAAAATCAAATAAAATATTATTCATCACATCTAATCAACAATACTCATTCACATTTGCGAGAAATGAAAAACACTCCCAATATGTATTTAAACCACCTTATAATACCATACAAGCCATCCACTTGCTCCAACACAACATACCACCACAAATCCAATTTCCAATATCACAAGTATAGAGTTTTACAAGTATTTAAAACAAATAGGATACTATTTTTCACATCTAATCAACAATACTCATTCACATTTGCAATAAATGAAAAACACTCCAAATATGTATTTAAACCACCTTATAACACCATGCATGTCACTCGTATGCCGCTTACTCCAACACAACAACCCACCACAAAACTAATTTCTAACATCACAAATATAAAGTTTTACAAGTATTAAAATCAAATAAAATACTATTCATCACATCTAATCAACAATACTCATTCACACTTGCAAGAAATGAAAAACACTCCCAATATGTATTTAAATCACCTTATAACACCGTGCAAGCCACCCGCTTGCTTCAACACAACATACCACCACAAATTCAATTTCCAACATCACAAGTATAGAGTTTTATAAATTTTTAACTAGAATTTACTTACTTTACTCAAACTAAGTTTACAACTTTTAGTTTATCAAAAAAAAGTTTACAACTTTGAAAAAAAAAAAATCCAAAGTTATTGCAAACAATGTGTATTTAGCCTGCAAAAGAAAAGTTAAATTTATAAGTACAAAAGTTAAAGAAAAGTTAAACAAGCAAATAAGACAATAATTAGAAGCGCCAATGAAGAAAGAAATTCACAGGGGAATGAAAAACTTGTAAACAACCAAATGTCATCACAAATATCTAATTCTTCAAAATCACTACCCCAAACATGAAAACTAGCAAATACAAGCCACAACCCAGAAACAACACTACTTGTACTATAATGGAAAAATCAGATTCAAAAATCAACCATTTAACTGAACAACTCTTTTGAGAAACAACACCAACTAATTCTTTTTTCTTTTCTAATCATTTCATTTCCTTGCAAATTGCTCTATGTAATCAACAAGACCAACACTAATAATAATTAACAATAATAAAAATGAAATCTTTGTAACATTGAGAAACTTTCTTCACAACTATTACACAGTAAATATTAAATACCCAAATTAAACAAAAATACATATACCCATTACGGTATCAAACAAAAAAATACCCAAAGGAACTAGAATCATTAAAAAAAATTATTTCATTCATACCCATCACCACTTCATCATAAAACTTAAAATAAGTTATGGTGAAAAAAAATTATACCTCAATCAACAGTCAGCTACAGCCAGCAGTTAGTCACACTCTTCCACAGATTCACCTTTTCCTCTTGTTCTGAAGATGCAAACAACTGAAATTAGAAACAGAATCACAATATACCATCCATAAAGCTTCAAATCAATGTCAAAATAATAACCCCAATAAACACGAAAATCACAAAATGATGTGATTGAAGTATATCTAACCTTAGATTTTGAAAGGCTTCAACTTTTCCCAACTCTTTTCCTCTTCCTAAAAACCCAATCCAAAAATATGCACATAAACAAAAAATAATCAAGCATAACATAGTAACCAAAAAAGGAGAGGGCAAAAGAAATAAACCTGAACAAGATGGAGATGGTGAGAGGCTGAGAGATTGGAGACGAGAGAGATAGAGAGAAAAAAATGACTTAGTGAGGCTATGAGATCGGCGCTCGGCGGTGGTAGTGTGGCAAGGTGCTCACCGGTGGCAATGTGGCAAGTTGTTCGATGGCTGCAAGAGTTTGATGAGTGGATATTCGATTGGGGTGGGAGGCGAAGGGTCGTTGGTTGGGGTGGGAGGCGAAGGGTCGCCGGATGGGTGGGAGGTGAAGGGTCGCTAGATGGGTGGGATGCGAAGGGTCGGTGTGAAGGGTGAAGGGAGGCGAAAGGATGAATGGACGGCGAAGGGAGGCGAGCTGAGGCAGGGATGAGCTGGATCGGTGGCAACGGTGGCTGTGAGGGAGAGAGTGAGGGAAAGAGAGAATTGGGTGAGTGATGGAAAAAAGAGTGGGAGAAGTGAAAAAAAAGGGGAGGGGGGGGGGGGTTGAAAGGTGTTTTAGTATTAAACTTTTAGTGACGACTTGTATGTCGTCACTATAGGCTACCTTTAGCGACGCAAATTTGGATTCGTCGCTGATACTCCTATCTAATGTTTATGTTCCTATTTTTAGTGACGACTTATTTTCGTCACTATTTGTCACATTCAGCGACGAAATGGGTTTCGTCCCTAATAGCATTCCTAGCAACACCTTTAGCGAAGAAAGTTTTTGTCGCAAAAACCTTAAACTTTTAGCGAAAAAATAATTCGTCTTATTTCGTCGCTGTAGATGAATTTAGTTTGGGGCCTACATTTTCGTTTAGCGCCCTTAGTTCAACACAACATATAGCGACGAAATCTAATTTTCGTCGCTAAATGTTATAATTTTTTTCATTATTAGTGACGAAATTCATATTTTGTCGCTAAATCTATATTTTTAGCGATGAAAAATATTTTCTCACTAATTTGCATTGCTAAAAATACATTTTGTTGTAGTGCTGCCAGGACAGACTGTCAATTTTTTTCCTGTAGTGCTCCAACTGTCGTGACCCTTTAGCTTCCTGCATGCTTCACACGTGTGGCATTTTGGCGAGTCGCCAGTCGCAAGTTACTCGTGTGATCCAGTTGCGAGAATCCTCTAAATACTCACACACTTGAATTCTTCACAATCTTCTCACACTCAACCCTTACATTATTCTCAACTAAATACAGGGTATGTAATTGTTGAAATACAAGCAAATTTGGCACGGAATAAAGCCAATACATGATTGAAAAAATTCAACCTTACACATTCCGTTATCATCAGTAATTGACCAAGAGTTCATTCGTTGTATGCAAATATGGGGTCATGGGTTGATAGATGTTGGAGTTAGCTCATAGTTATTTCTTGGCCAACTAGCCTAAGGACTTTATAGGCCTAGCTGTGTGGAGCAGGTGTTTGAGAGAGAGAGAGAGAGAGAGATTATTATTATTATTATTATTATCATTATTATTATTATTATTATTATTATTATTGTGGGGGAGTTGGGCCCGAAAGCTCATTATCTATGTATATATTGGGCCTGAAGCCCATGGCGAGGACAAAAGGTCGTCTGAGGATGGGTAAACAGTACCAGAGGAGTCCGTGTTATTAGATGAGGAAGTCAGTGTTGGTTGTAATGGCATTGGAGGGTGGTCTGAGGACAAATGTAACCTCGGCTGACCAAAGTCGAGGTATGAATAAGTGGTCTGCCGTCTAAGGAAATTTTCCAGGGAGTTTTGGTGGTATAGATAAACATTGCAAAGATTTATGACAAGGAGGAGTCCTAAAATATCTAAAGAAAGAGTTGTTGCCACCGCATTAAAAGCTCTGCAGTTAATTCTCTGACCGCATTAATGTGGAGGTGACACCTGAACAGTGGCTTTCAGCCTTATAGCTGCTATATGAAGACTTTTAAAGAGGTGTTGATGGGACAAGTATCAACACAAGACACTTGGATTGCACGTGGAAGGTAAAAAAAGAAGGGGGAAGAGAGTATAAAAGAAAAGGGAAGGAAGGAAAATTGGGGCAAGATCCAGAACCATTTTTGTAATCAAACCTAAAAGCAATATATAAGAACGAGTTTCCTCGGATATTTGCCGAGGACGACTTTCTGTAATAAAACTTGTCTATCTTCTTTTTCTTGTCATCTAAACCCACCTTATTTACTGTCCAATTCATCTTTAGCCCAGTACTCCAACCCACTCTCTACAAATTCATTGTTTTAGGCTTTTTAGACCTAAGTCCATCCATCATTTGGACCGGGAATCCAAATTTGGTCCCTACAATTGGCGCCTTCTGTGAGAAGTACTTTTGTTTTGTTGAGTTTGACGTTCAATTATGGTGGGTTTAGGGCCACACTAGGCTGAGTCAAGGGGATCCCAGCGTCAAAATCCTTCCCTCAACTTGGAACAGGGAGGAGAACGTGAGGGAAGTGTCCATACCACCCATACAAACAGAAACCGATCCAGGAGCGGAAGTCACCCTTCTCAAAAGAAAGATACCAGAGCTATGCAGTTAGAGATTGATCACTTGAAGAGGAGCTTGCGCCACGAAAGGCGAAGGCGAACGCCTCCTAATTCTGACTTCTCTTCTGATGGTGAAAAAGATGGCAGCTATAGGTGCAGATCAAGGACCCCTCCTAGCAAGGTTTTAAGGCACTCATTCAGACATTTGGATCCTGCTTTATTACATGCAGCAAGGTCTCTCGGCTTTTGGATTCCTTGTTGTCCTTGTCCATGAGAGAAGGGGAGACCCTGAAAATATATTTGGACAGCTACTGGGAGATGTTCAACGAGTTAGATAGTGATTTTGATGACGTGACTGTCAGGACTTTCAAGGTCGGCCTACTTGCTGAGCATGGCTTGAGGAAGTCTTTGACTAGAAAGCCTGTTGACAGTGAACGCCAACTCATGGATCAGATTGATAAGTATAAGAGGGTCGAGAAGGACTAACAGTAAGACAAGGGAAAGGGCAAGGTTATCCCTCAGGAGAGGAGGAATTTCAGGTCGGACCGATACAATAATAATAGGCCTAGGAGGGACTTTGCTTGGCCATCAGGGCCCACAAATCCCCAAATGGTCAACATGGTGTTCCGAGAGTCGATGCACCAAGTTTTGGAGAGGATAAAAAATGAACCATACTTAAAGTGGCCGAACAAGATGAATGGAGACCCCTTGAGGCGTAATCAGAACCTTTATTGCCAGTACCACTAGAAGCGAGGGCATACCACTGAGGACTATAGAACTTTGCGGAATCATTTAGATCAGCTAGTTCGAGAAGGAAGATTGAAGCAATTTCTATATCACCCCAACGGCCAGGGTGACCAAGTGTGGTTAGGTGCCCAGACGAATGCTTCTTCAAGGCCCCCCCATCGGCACCATTAATGTTATCTTCTCCGCTCCTGGTAGGACTGGCCCTTACCCCTTCAAGGTGATGTCTGTGGCTCGGCTACATGCTAAGGATCCTAACTCTGAGCTAAAGAGGGCTAAAGTAAAGGTATGACTAGCGTTAAGTTTCTCGGACGAGGATAAAGAAGGAACCATACAGCCACACGACGATGCATTGGCGGTCACCCTTAGGATAGGGGGTTATGATGTGAAGAGGGTATTGGTTAACCAAGGCAATGGGGCGGAGATCATGTACCCTGATTTGTTCAAAGGGCTGAATTTGAGGCCCAAAGACCTGACAGCCTATGACTCACCTTCGGTAAGCTTTGATGGGAAAGTGGTCACTCCGAGAGGTTAAATTAGACTACCTGTACGGGCAGGTTCGGAGATAGTTGAGGTGGATTTCATTGTCATGGACGCTTATTCCCCCTACACGGCAATTGTGGCCAGACCCTCGCTTCATGCCATAGGAGCTGTTCCTTTAACCCTTCACTTGAAGGTAAAGTATCCCTCGAAAAATCGTATTGAAGAGCTTGTTGGGAGTCAATCCATGGCTAGGCAGTGTCTCGTAGCTACAATTTTGCACCAACTCGGGGCTGAAACCTCGGTCTCTGCTAAGGGAGGCTCATAGCAATCAAAATCCAGGGCATTATCCATCGATAGGATGGCCGAGGACGAACAGTGTAAGCATTTGGAAAAAATTATTGTAGGTGATGACCCAGAGAAGTTTTTTCAAGTTGGGGCTAGGTTGTCTCCATGAGAGAAGGGCGAGCTAGTGGAGTTTCTTAGGGGACATATTCGCATAGAATGCTTATGAAGCTCCGGGGATAGATCTGAATTTCATTTGCCATCATTTGAATGTCAATCCATCCATTACCCCCAGAAGGCAACCACATCGGCGCTCATCTAAGGAACATTCAAATGCAGTCATGGAAGAGGTGAACAAACTTAAGCAGACTGGGGCTATCAAAGAAGTTTTCTACCCTGAATGGCTAGCTAATACAATGGTGGTAAAAAAGAAGAATGAAAATTGGTGGGTATGTGTAGATTTCATGGACTTGAATAAAGCCTGCCCCAAAGATCATTTTCCTATGTCTCGGATAGATTAATTGGTGGATGCCACTATAGGCCATCCTTGGATGAGCTTTCTGGATGTTTTCAAGGATATCACCAGATGCCATTGGCTTAGGATGATCAAGAGAAGACAACTTTTGTCACCCCTACAAGAAATTACCACTACAAGGTGATACCTTTTGGTCTGAAGAATGCGGGGTTCACCTATCAGAGGATGATGACTAGGATGTTTGAGCCATAGCTAGGAAAAAACATTGAAATCTATATAGACGATATGGTGGTCAAGCGTAAATTGGAAACCGAGCATGTTAAAGACCTCGGCAATATTTTCAAAATACTGAGGAGACACAAGCTTCACCTTAATGCTTCCAAATGCTCTTTTGGTGTGGGATTTGGCAAGTTTCTAGGCTACATGGTTACCCACCGAGGAATTGAGGTCAATCTTGATCAGGTTAAGGTAATTAACAGTCTCCAACCACCTCGGAATCCCAAAGAGGTCCAGAAGCTAACAAGAATGACTGCTGCCTTGAATCAGTTCATTTCTCGGTCAGCGGATAGATGCAGACCCTTCTTCCTATTGTTGAACAAATGGAAAGGATTTTAATGGATTGAGGAATGTGCCTCAGCCTTTCAGCAGCTTAAGAAATACCTTTCTTGGCCGCCTATCATGTCCAGGCACGAGGTGGATGAGGTCTTGTATGCTTACATCGCTGTAGCTTCTCACGTTGTGAGCTTGGTGTTGGTACGAGTTGATGGCAGCGTGCAAAGGCCGGTTTACTATGTGAGCAAATTATTGCATGAGGCTGAGGTCCGTTATCTACCATTGGAGAAGGCCATTTTAGCAGTGATACATGCTACTCGTAAACTCCCCCACTACACAGTGGTCGTCCTAACCCAGCTTCCACTTAGATTTCTACTCCGGAGCGCTGATTACACAGGAAGGATTGCCAAATGGGAGACTATCCTAGGGGCTTTCGATATCAAGTACATGCCTCGCACCTCAATCAAGGGTCAGTTCTGGCAGATTTGATGACCGAGTTCACTGAATCTCCGCTGGAAGAAAAATTGGAATGGCAAAACATGGATGGAAAATTAGTTGGCATGGTCTCCTTGCAAGAACCTCTGTCCTAGAAAGCATATGTTGATGGCGCAGCAAACCAAAAAGGATCAAGAGTGGGGCTAGTTATAATCTCCCCCGACAAGATTGTTATTGAAAAATCCCTGAGATTGAGATTCTCAGCCACAAATAATAAAGCTAAGTATGAAGCTCTATTGGTAGGGATAGCGATGGTTCAAAGGATGGGGGGAAGAACCAGGGAGATGTTCTCAGATTCTAGGTTGATCTTGGGCCAGGTAGAAGGTGAACTGGAAGCTAGAGATTCGAGAATGCAAAGGTACATGAATCAGGTTAGACATTTACAGTTAGGTTTTGAGTTTTTCACTTTATTACAAATTCTTAGAAGCAGAAATACACATGTTGACTCTCTCGCCCCGCTCGCCACATCCTCAGCACAGGATTTGCCTCGGGTCATACTCGTTGAAGATTTGTTCAAACCCACTGAAATGAGGGAAGACGTTGTCCATACCCACCAAATCAAGGTGGGGCCCAGTTAGATGGATCCTATAGTGCTATTCCTCAAGAAAGAAATTTTGCTTAAGGAAAAATCAGGGGCTGACAAGATTCGTAGAAAGGCTTTTCGGTTTTGGCTGTTCGAGGACCAGAAACTATATAAGCGCTCTTTTTTTGGACCCTACTTGTTGTGTGTATATCCTGAAGCGTCGGAATTACTCCTTGAGGAGTTGCACGTAGGGATTTGTGGTAGCCATATTGGGGGGAGATCTTTGTCTCACAGGGCCCTCACTTAAGGGTACTGGTGGCCTAATATGCAGAAGGAAGCACAAAAGTATGCAAAAAAGTGTGATCAGTGCCAAAGATTTGTGCCGAAGATTCATTAGCCGGGAGGAGTCCTCAATCCTTTGACCAGCCCTTGGCCTTTTGCTTAGTGGGGCTTGGACATTGTCGGTCCTTTCCCTAAAGCTGCTGGAAATAAGAAGTATTTGCTTGTCGGCACAGATTACTTCACCAAGTGGGTTGAGGTTGAGCCATTGGCAAACATCAAGGATGTAGATGCTAAAAGATTTGTCTGGAAGAATATTATCACTCAATTTGGAATTCCTCACACCCTCATCTTGAATAATGGCCTTCAGTTTGATAATAAGGCCTTCAGGAAGTATTGTTGTGACTTAGGAATTACGAACAGATATTCTACCCCGACTTATCCATAAGGGAATGGGCAAGCCGAGGCGGTCAATAAGGTTATAATAAATAGGTTCAAGAAGAAGTTGGATGATGCCAAGGGAAGGTGGGTAGAAGAGTTGTCGCACATCCTTTGGACTTATCAGACTACTCCTTACAAGTCTACAGGGGAGACCCCCTTTTCAATGACTTATGGAGCAAAGGTTGTTATACCCTTAGAGACTGTTTTCCCAACGCTAAAAACAAGCTCTTTCACCTCGAGCAGCAATGATAAGCTGTTGGGGAGAGGTTTAGACTTAGTTGAAGAGCGGAGAGAAAATGCCACGGTTCAGTTGGCTTATTATCAACACAAACTTAAGCAAGGTTATGATGCCAACATCAAGTTGAGACCATTGGCGCCTAAGGACTTAGTACTGAGGAAGGTGGTAGGTACTGCAAAGAACCCAGCGTGAGGGAAATTAGGGCCCAACTGGGAAGGGCCATATCGTATTATCTCGATGGCTGAGGTAGGGGCGTTCAATCTTGAGGACCTAGATGGAAAGCCTGTACTACGCCCATGGAATGTAAACAACCTGAGAAGGTACTATTATTAATGATATCTTCCTTCATCATATTTTTGGCTTAGTATATTGTGTATCTTCCTTTATCATCTTTCTAAGTGTTAAGCAAGAACCTTAGTCATGTTTGGCTCTTCGGACCACATGTTTTGGGAAAATTAACATCCTATGACATCTTTTTAAGTGTTAAGCAAGAACCTTAGTCATGCCTGGCTCCTCGGACTTTTGGAAAAATTAACACCCTATGACATCTTTCTAAGTGTTAAGCAAGAACCTTAGTCATGTCTGGCTCCTCGGGCCACATGCTTTGGGAAAATTAACACCCTATGACATCTTTCTAAGTATTAAGCAAGAACCTTAGTCATGCCTGGCTCCTCGGACCACATGCTTTGGAAAAATTAACACCCTATGACATCTTTCTAAGTGTTAAGTAAAAACCTTAGTCATGCCTGGCTCCTCGAACCACATGCTTTGGAAAAATTAACACCTTATGACATCTTTCTAATTGTTAAGCAAGAACCTTAGTCATGCTTGGATCCTCGGACCACATGCTTTGAGAAAATTAACACCCTATGACATCTCTCAAGTATCAAACATAGCTTATATTTTATCTGTATCCTTAGGAGTAAGTTGACATATTATATTGATTATTTAATTGTTTGTTGGAATGCTCGGCCACCTCGAAGGCCTTGCCAGAAGAGGTTGGAGCATCGGTTGTATTGCCCTCGCCTGCCTCTACAACCTTCGGGGTAGTATCAGTCTTCGAGTCGGAGGGAGTAGAGTCTCGGATGGCAAGGGGGTAGTACACACTTTCTGCTTTCCTAAGTATAGATGAAGCCTCAACCCCAGCTCGATTGTGAGCTTCATTCCATACTTAGGAGCAATAGGTCCAGCATACCCCCGAGACCTCAGCCCTCAAGACTTCCTCGATCTCTGCCATTCCTAGGGCGTATTTATCTTGCTCGACCTGATCCCGAGCCTTCTCAACTTACACCCTTGCCATCTCGGCCTCCTCCAGTCTCTTTTTGAAAGCAACGATTTGGGTTTTGGAGGCGGCCAGCTGATCCTTGGCACTACGAAAGAGCACCCTTTAGCCCTCGGCCTGTTTTTCAGTGCTATCAACAGCGGCAGCTGCGCTTTTTCTTTCCCTCTCCTCCTCGAGCAGCTTCTTCTTCAGCTTCTGGACACTCCTCTAGGCCATGTTAAGAGCATCCACGGCAGTGTTGCGCTTTACCGTTTCCTCTTTCATCTGCCGGTGGTAGAAATTGGTTATCTCCTTCGCTCGGAAGGAGGCTTGAATAGCCTGCCGAGGAAAGAAACATGGATTAAAAAATATATTATTATTATTATAATAATAATAATAATAATAATAATAATAATAATAATAATAATAATAATAATAATAATAATAATAATGATAAAATAAATAAATAAATAAATAAATAAATAAGAAGAAAAGGAGAAGTCACGTGGAAGACATACCATACCAAGGTACCTCTTCAGGCTGAGGAATACCTCATGCCTCCTCATAGACCGGACCTCGGCCATATCCACGAGGAGCAGTAGAGCCTGCTTCACCGTATCGGCTACATAGCCAGCCTTCCCACCTTGATAATCCCTGATGGAGGCATCGGCTAGAAGAGGCTCCCCATCCAACATTTGGGTGGGAAGCCAAGCCTCAGGTGTGACCTGAGTGTCACTCCTTCTATCAGCACCCTTTTGCCTCACTTTGGCTTGATTGGCCGTTCTTTGGACCTCAACCTCTTGGGGGGAGAGGGGGGGAGGGTCTTCATGGCATCCACTAACTTCTTTCCCCTTGCCTCAATCTTCCTTTTTAGGTCGGCAGGTGCGAGTTGGAGGGGCAAGGTAGATGGGGGAAGGGGAGGCTTTGACTGGGCCGCCTTCCTAGATGCATCTCTCCCAGGTTGGGATTCTATTAAGTCTAGCAAGCTGGACCTTGGCTTGCGTTGAATTCCCATCTCGTTTGAAAAGATACAGCTTCTTTGAAATGATTGGATTAAGGTGAGGAAATCTGGCCAAGGTCACCAGTTGATAACTCAGGCGATGAGGGCTGGTTGAAAACCTCGTAGAAGTCGTCTGAATCTAAGACGTCTACTGTCTCCTCCCCTTTTCCTTTTTCTGCGTCTCCTTCTTTGTTGATAGGACGAGAGGAGGTAGTTTCACCACTTGTTTGTTGCAAAGGGAAAGTTGCCTTAGGAATGCCTTCTGGGATAGTTTGAGCAACGATGTCACTTTGTGAGATAGGTTGAGTGACGAGGGCACCTTCTGGTTTAGGAATGCCCTCGGGAAGGAGAAAACCAGGGACAACTACACTTATCCAGTGAAGGCGAGGGTCTTTGGCCTTTATAACGTACTTGGGCGCCTAGAAGCTGGATGAGATCGACGTATATCCTAGGATCACGTGAGCCACTCATAACTGGCTGTCCGAGTTTACAAACTCCTTGGCCCTAAGGATTTTATCTAGGCTATCCTTGTTCACAAAGCCGAAGTTTGGTTTAGCGGCGTGTTTATCTGCAAATTTATCAAAGAAGTAAAGAGTTGTTAGAATCAGGAATATCACAAGCACAAGGGAACAAGTTAAATTAAAAACAAATCTCTCCAAGCCTAAAGCCCCACCTGGTTGCCCCTTTCTCATCGGGCAAGGGAACCCATCGTGCCACTCCCTCGACACGATCAAAAAGTCTTTGTTGAGCCCCTTGTTAGATTTAGGGAGGCATTGAATAAGACTAACTTCAGGGTACCTTGATTTCAAGTAATACCCCTACCCTTTTATATGGTGAAGGTTGTAGACCCAATTGACGTCGTGATGGGTCAGACCTAAACCCATTTTTTTCATTAAGGGCATCTACAAAGCCCAGGATCCTAAACATATTTGGGGCACACTGAATGGAAGCCAATCTATGAGTTCTAAGGTAGTCCCTAGTGACTACACCCATGGGGATCTTCATCCCTCTTTCTGTGAAGGAAATCATTGAGATAACTACTTCTCCCTCCGCCTTTTCTCATGCCACTCGCCTTCTTTACAATACCTAAGGCCCAATCCTGAAGGAATCCTATACCGAGCCCTAAAACTCTCCATTCCCTCCTTGAAATCCACTAAACTCTTAAACCTACCCATTTCTAGAGAAGTTTGGAATGACTAAGAAGACTGAGAAAAGAAAGTGAGGACGAGGATAAAAAAAAGAAGAAGAGTACAGAAAAAAGAAAAAGTGGGTGGCAAAATTCAATGAGAAGTTTAGGTAGACTTACCTGACAGGTTCAGTGTATTCACGCAGGAATGAAATGGACATTAAGATAAGGTAAGTTATTGATTTGAAGAGTATTTATACCAAGGAGAGAGCTAAAATCGGGAAAATTCCCACTTGTTTCCTAGTAAAATCCTTAGCCATTGGATTCACGTCACGCCGTAGAACGTAGGGAACAAGAAGCCGTAAGAATTTAATGAGGGCGTGTCTCAAATGCCGAAGCATCAAGAGCGTGCGATGGGTAGTAAAAAGGCATTTTTGTAGGTAGAGGCGGGACGCAATGGGCTCAGAGTAGCTGAGGTAGTATTGAGATCCTCATTTCTTCCCGAGGAGCTGGAAAGAAGAATCTCGGAGGGCTATTGTGGGGGAATTGGGCCCGGAAGCTCATTGTCCATGTATATATTGGGCCTGAAGCCCAAGCCGAGGACTAGAGGTCTTCCGAGGATGGGTAAATAGTACCAGATGAGTCCGTGTTATTAGATGAAGAAGTCAATGTTGGTCGTAATGGCACTAGAGGGTGGGCCGAGGACAAATGTAACCTCGGCTGACCAAAGCCGAGGTATGAATAAGTGGTCTGCCGTCTAGGAGAACTTTCTAGGGAGTTTTGTTGGTACAGATAAATATTGCAAAGATTTATGACAAGGAGTCCTAAAATATCCAAAGAAAGAGCTGTTGCCACCGCATTAAAAGCTCTGTAACTAATTCTCTGGCCGCATTAATGTGGAGGTGACACCTGAACAGTAGCCTTCAGCCTTATAGTTGCTATATGAAGACTTTTAGGGAGATGTTAATGGGACAAGTATCAAGACAAAACACCTGGATTGCACGTGGAAGGTAAAGAAGGAAGGGGGAAGAGAGTATAAAAGAAAAAGGAAGGAAGGAAAATAGGGGGCAAGATCCAAAACCATTTTTGTAATCAAACTTAAGAGCAATATATAAGAACGAGTTTCCTCAGATATTTGCCTAGGACGACTTTCTGTAATAAAACTTGTCTATCTTCTTTTTCTTGTTATCTAAACCCACCTTATTTACTGTCCAATTCATCTTTAGCCCAGTACTCCAACCCACTCTCTACAGATTCATTGTTTTAAACATGAATGGTCCAAGACTTGAAGGAACAAGTTAGGTTCCAAACTTATTTGAAACTATCTTACTTTAACCCATTATGTGGCAACTAAAGAGAAATTTTATGTGTAGTTTTAGTGACAAGATTTTTTTAATAAGTCAATAACTTGTTAATTGCCACATAACAGATTTCTCAAAGCCCCTAACTTGGGTAAAGCAGCTATTTTCTAGGAACTATTTCAAGGCAAAGCAAAAGGGTTTGACATGGAGAAGGATTTATTGGTAAAGTCTATTTATGATTTTGAAAAAGCAATATCTATGGTATCTTATTTTTGGGCCTAAGTCCATTCATCATTTGGACCGGGAATCCAAATCTGGTCCCTACAATTATTATTATTATTGTTATTATTATTATTATTATTATTATTATTATTATTATGTGCATAGAAGGAATTTTTGTTTTTAGAAATATATTAATTTTTTAAATTATTATGTTCATTATAGCGATTTTTTAGAGAAATAACTATTCCTCACTTTAGGGGATAACTATTCGTAACAAATACTTATTACTCGTGATGATAATTCAATCAAACAACCAAATTGTTATTCTACAAGAATAGCCATTTCATTCAAATATCTATTTGTGGATATCAAACATGCCTTTATAATTAAGTAATGAAGAAATATTCCATTCAAATATCTATTCGCACGTATCAAACATGTCCTTATAATTAAGTCATAGTATATTTCTCATTATTGAATGGAGAAATGTTTTATTCATACTTTATTCCTCTCCTAAATTATGAAACCTTGATTCCATCGTTGGTTAGATAGACATAAGTTCAAAACCAACTTCCCCAAGCCCCATTGAGCTCCACCTTAGTCCTTACCCATACTTACGCATAATACATGTACACCATCACCGTACTCATTACCACCACCAAGTGTTCCTAATTAACCTTCATGTCCTTGGAAAAACATTGAAAACAAAATGACACCTGAGCATAACCCTTGAAAACTTGCATGGTAAAAACTATTATTTTAAAAATTGAACTGGATTCACTGGTCAATCGGGAAACAAACCTTAAGTTAGTCTGGCAAAAATCGAGAACCGAACCTAATTCCGGTTCTTTGATCGTTCCAATATTTTAAATCATAGTAAAAGTTGTACACACCCAAACCATTAAAACAACAAAATTCACACCCTTAGGCCCTTTACCACACTTCTCAATTCAGCCACCATTTACCACACTTCTCAATTCAGCCACCATTATTATGAGTCCTTATTGACACAATAAATTCTCCTCACAAAACCCCGAGTAAATTTTCAGTACGGTTCAAATTAGAATTAATAACAACTAACCATCTATGATTTGTTGTAAAAATGTTGTGGACGTAACGCCTTTCCTTTTAGTTAGAAATGATTTTTTTTTCCTTGGATCCAAATTTATCATTCCAATGATTAGAAACGGGGTATTACTTTAATATTTATTATGACCTCGAAGTTTTTAAGACAAGATACATAAAACAAATCCTTATTTATATCATAAGATTATCACGCTCACTGTAGATAATAGTATTATAGCATTGACACAAAACACCAAACACAATACACAATTTGCATGCAAATACTACTTGCATGGCTTATTGCGCAAACAGATCATCTCTGAGGATGTACTTGATTCAGGAACCAACACCTACCTGGTCTATCAAAGTCGAACATTTTTCATGCATGACATTCCATCAATTACTTGGTATTGATTTGTTTCCAATGACTCTTTATAGGTCTTCACAAGGTATGCTGGTGGGTGATGCTCATCTACAAACTCTGGCATTGGGCTCACTGTAGTGTCCAATGATGGTCCAAGAAACAGTGGTAAGCTTATCCTCCTTACTTTTTTGTTAAGAACCACTCGATGCAAGAGACTCTTATACTTCCCATTGGTTAAAATCTGTGCAACAATAAAAATAGGCAAAATTTCTCAATTTTGAGTTGCAATAAATTATAAATTTAGTTTTATAAGCGACAAAAATTAAAAATGAGGTAATTAGGAAAATATATATGGCATAATTGTGCATTGAGAAGAGAGTGATTCTGAACTTATAAAATGTACCTCAATATGGTCAGCAATGATGACAACAATAGAATTAGGTTGAGGATTTACATTAATCCATTTCCCATGATGCTTTAGTTGAAGACCATTACTTTCACCTGGTAAGAGGAGGACTAGAAGTCCAGTGTCGTAATGAGGAGGCTGACCTAGTTGATTTTCAGAATTCAAACGGACTAGATAATCATTTGCTGAAATAAAGTCATGGCCTGATTCTAGCTTCATTCTTTTCTCAATGTAGCATTCTTCAAATCCCAAGGTTTTTGATATCGCTCTAAGCAATTGGACTCCAAGTTTCCTCATTCTTTTGATGCAATCTTGTAAAATCTCACTGTAGACAAGAACAAAAAGGCTCATGTGGATCAATGAGTCATAGCTAATGAAAGTGTTAGGGTTTTAGACACCAATTGTCTTAGATTTAATCAATTTTTAGCCAAATAATTAATTAAATTAACTATGAATTAGATCTGAATCAAATAAATATCAAACAAGCATAGAACATATAAACACTAAGAATGATGACCTAGCAAGAAAACTTTTGAAATTGTAGTTTTAAAGTAAAAAATATGGGAAGGATTTAACCTAAATAATCCTCAAGGAAATATTTCACTAATAAAATCGAAGTTTATACAATAGACTAATTAATTCTAAATCTGCTGCTACCTCATGTAGTACTTACTAGCGTGACCACACGTAACTCCGAACCTACAGACTCTTTTATTGTGAAACTATTACACACAAACACTTCTGTTTGTGACTTTAAGATCTCTACTCAAAGATTTAGATCAGCAGCTGTAGTTGATTTAATTGTCGTAGTTTTGCTTTATAACTAAATCTGTTGTTTACACAAAGTCTCCAGTTGTAGCTCCAAAATGGTATGAAAAATCTCCAGATTTGTGTACATAACACTCCCCTCTTGAATGTGTAAAAACGTGTTTTAGGATTTGTATTTATATATACTTAAGATCCATTAAAATCCTAGATCCAATGGCTGAGAAAAAAGCAAGACCTGAAATCTAGCACGAATCCCGATCGGTCGAGATGTGCATCTCGATCGATCGAGATAAGTAACATTTATCTGCACCAGCTTTTCTGATTTCTTTGAGTCTTCATCTGTGCTAAACTTCATATGTCTTGTTTAACTCAATATTTTTAGACTAAACAACTAGACAAATTAAGTTCTAAGGTTACAATTTTTTCATGGCTGCCAACCTAAAAATATGAACTTAATAGAAAATGATCATGTAATTGAATCATGTACTTAATCATATATATTACGATTGAAAACATAAAAGAAAAAAGAAATGAAAAAGAAAAAAAACAGAAAACACAGAATCACTAAATCACATGTGATTGAATAATATAATAAAAGTGAATTATTAATATATATATATATATATATATATTGTTACTAAAAAATTAGTCTATATTTGGTAGTAGTTGTTGAAATGTTGTCGTTGTTGCTATTAGGTGCTAGGTGTCATTTAAAAAAGAAAAAGAAATTACGCATGGATATTTTTATTAATTCATTATTCTATAAAAGCAGTAATAATATGTTAAAGAGTTCTAACGTTAGAGCATTTGCATCTGAGTGTAAGTTTACACAATTTTAGCCTATCTAACATAGAAAATTTTTGGAGCAAAATGGGTAAAACTTGCTACTTTTTGTATTTTATAAAGGCTGACATGATTGCTCTTAAAGCTTGGAAATTGTGACAAAATTGACAAACGGTTCTATGCCATCTCCATAAAAAGACACTTTAACAAAATTGACAAACGGTTCACTCATTGAAAAGAATCTGGTAAGCTCATTAAGTTAATTGAATCTGAATAATTCTGTTATTTTTTCATATAAAGAAAATGTGAACATTTCTAGGATCTGAAAAGTTTTATGAAAATTTGAATAGATGTTAAAAGAATTTTAAGGCAAAAACTTTAAACTTGTGTTTTTAAAATAAAGTCATATAACAGAAAAAACAATTTTTCATAATAGTTAAGTTGGCCAACTTTTATTATTTTTCATTTAAGGTCATTACTTATATTATTTTATTCTCTACTTGTCATAACTTATCAGTTAAATAATTATGAAATATTTTGTAAAATTTATTGTGACACTTGAGTTAATTGTTTTAAAATTAGTCCACCACTTTACTCATCTTATGAGCCGAATCTTGCTTTTTCTTCTTTTTTTTACGAGAAGGTATTAGGTGAGACGGGCGTATAAGCCCATTGTCTCACTGACATGTGGGACCCACGTGCGCGCGTGGGTCCCACATGTCAGTGAGACAATGGGCTTATACGCCCGTCTCACCCAAGATTTTTTCTTTTTTTACATTCCCAAAAAAAAGAAAAAGTAAAATATGAGAGAGGAAATTGGGGTGTGGTGGAAGAAGATTACCTTAAACCAGTAAGTTTGGTAGGGCAATGAAAGGTAGGATGTACGACCATTTTGATGAACTCCGTGCTGAGTAAATTACTATCCCATTTGCCCCAACGAATCATATCCGTTGGATCATTTGTCTCGTACTCTCGCTTCTCCTCCTTCCTTAGATCAAAGAATTTGGCTAGTACCTCGTAGACACTCATTATAAGGTT
Source organism: Lithocarpus polystachyus (assembly GCA_033629205.1). Classification (NCBI taxonomy): domain Eukaryota; kingdom Viridiplantae; phylum Streptophyta; class Magnoliopsida; order Fagales; family Fagaceae; genus Lithocarpus; species Lithocarpus polystachyus. The sequence continues at coordinate 34,736,685 of CM066170.1, forward strand.
ATCCGGTAACTCATGATTTATCACCTGCCAAAATATCAAGCCAACTAATCATACACGTGTACTGGGGCTGTAAATGAATAGAGCCGTAAATGAACAGTCTTGACTCAATTGATCATGGATATAATATATTCATGAGCATGGATATAATATTTGATTTCAGTATATATAATATCATATATTTATTTATGTATAAAAATTTCATTATATAGACAATATATATTAATTGTATAAGTTTGTTAAGATATCAAATTATTATTTATAAGTTATTAATGATATAATAATTAGTACATTTCGTATTTTTACCAATATATAGTAGGTGTGAATATAATTTTTATAAGCTTATAAACAAAAATTATATTATCTAATAATTAACTGAGGTAATATTATTTCAACTGTTATTTATTTAATAAGACAGCATTTCTATTTTTCTAATTTAATCAATAATTTAGGTCCCACCTATAACAAACACTGTTTATAATGTCTACAATTTATCCATAGGCATTACTGTACATAAACTTGAAATAATTTCATACTTTCTTTGTTTTGATTATATATGACCCACGTAAACAAGAAGGGAAGAGGTTTTAAGGGTTGATTTTCATACCATAAATGAACCATACTCTAGGCAAGCATTGCGGAGGTCTTGGGTGGTTTTAAACTGTTTATCAGGGTCATCAGATATGAGCATTGAGAAGTCAATGATGGGAATGGGATCATCTACTCCTGATAAGGAATCATCAATGTTAATGGAAGAGCCGTTTGAGTGAACCAGTGGCATATAACAATCGTCAATTTTCTTCTGATTGATTGTTGCATTTGTTTCGTCCATTGAGAGAGAGAGAGAGATGGCGCATATAGGAGCTTTAGAAGTAAAGAACTAGGAGAGTAAGTGAGGCAGTGCATAAAGAGAGCCATATGAGACAGAATTTATAGGCACTTACCGTGTTCGGTAGCTTTAGCCTTGTGGTTTGGAAATCTAAACAAAACAAGATTTGTAAACGAGGAAGAGAAGTGAGGTAGCGCATAAAGAGAGCCATATGAGACAGTTTATAGGCACTTATCATGTGCGGTAGCTTTAGCCTTGTGGTTTGGAATGCTAATAAAAACAAGATTTGTAAACGAGGAAGAGAAGTCCATACATTAGAACAATATTGGCATTTCTTCTTGATGTAGAAAAGTGAATGTTTTCCACTAAAAACGAGAAACTTATGACTCTGAAGCCCGGTTTGGCTGTTTGGCTGGGGTGATTCATGTGAGACGGAAATTGGGGGGCTGGGGGTGATTCATGTGAGACAGTGGGGGAGATAAGAATAGTGGTGGATCTAAGAATTTCTTCTTAAATGGATATTAAGAAAATTAAATTATGCGAAATCTAATAAAAATAAAACTTCCTTATATTGACCCAAAAAAAAAAAAAAAAAAAAAAAAAAAAACAAACAAACAAACAGACAAACACACGTAAATACATAAATTTTTATAATTTCATTTTATGAGTTTTCTTATTTTGAATAACCCGAAACTTTAAGTATCAAAAGTGTGCTTTAGTTTTATATATTAAGAAAAACTAGTCACTAACCCGTGCGATGCACAGAAAAGCTATTGAGAATAATATAAAATTAAATCTTGGTTTATTTTACTACAACACCAAAATTGAATTTGTAAAATAAAATCAAGTAGCTAAAACATTTGGTAACAGCTATATGTTTCAGACATTTATCAAACTATATTATTATTATTATTATTATTATTATTATTATTATTATTATTATTATTATTATTATAAACTCAAAACAGATGCAAGTACCCTCTAATATAAGTACCCTCTAATATAATTATTTACATAAAAAGAATTGGGTTGAAAAAAAAAATCAGCACAATTTATTAAACAATAAAATTTCACCCACAAAGAAAAGCAAATAGGTGAAATGAAAAATAATGAATTTTTAGAAAATTTAGAAAATATAATTAAGATTAAACCAAAAGGCATGTAAGTTGCAGGGTTCATATTGGAAATCCCAAAGAGAAATTTTGGGCAGGGTTAACAGACCCTGGGCTAAAGCAATACAAGCCCACAGTAACAGTTTTCAATAAAATTTTACCCGCAAAGAAAAGCCAACAGGTCAAACGAAAAATAATGAACTTTTAGAAAATTTAGAAAATATAAGTAGATCAAACCAGAAGGCATGTAAGTTGCAGGGTTCATATTGAAAAAGAGAGAAATTTTGGGCGGGGTTAACAAACCATGGGCTAAAGCAATACAAGCCCATAGTATTAGTTTTTTTCTTTTCTTTTTTTCTTTTTTTCTTTTTTGTGAGAAAGGTTGAATGTTTCAGTGGTTACCCACAAAAACAGTGTGGGGCTTTTAAAAATAATTTGTTACAATTTGCCTTTTTTTTTATAATTTATTTTTACAAAGGCTTATTTGCTAATTTGTTGCTATTTTAAAAGTGTTTTTTTTTTTTCCCTCTGTAATTACTGCCTAAACGAAAAGACAATGTTTTAGTGTTTTTAATTGTGAATAAATCAATACATCAAGTCATTTTGGGTAGCCCACAGTGTAAAGGTTAATTTAGTAGAATTACCAGGGAAAAAGAAAAAAAGAGCCATTAAAACCAGATAATGGACAAGTACAAGCATGCATAGAGAAAGCTTCCACATGTAGACAAAACTAGTAACATTTCTTAAAACATGAGAAAACAACAGGTGGACAATCATGCATCCATCAAATAAAACCAATACAACAGGTGGACAATCATGCATCCATCAAATGAAACCAATACACAGTTAGACAAAGCTAGTAACACTGCCAAAAACATGAGAAAACAATAGGTGGACAATCATGCATCCATTAATTAAATCTAATACATGTTTTAAAAAAAATCCAAATTTCTCAGAACATTTAACACCAACTATTCCTTCGTCACATCTGTTGTAAGGTCAACTATGTATTCTCCACAGAAAACAAAACACCTTCTAATGGTGATTACATTATTGTAAGAAAAGTTTAAATAATTTGTAACATAAGCTTCAACAGATTAAAGGACTTTTTGTTTCCTCTTCCTCTTTTGTCGATCTGCAATATGCGTGAGCTATACATCACTTGCATCATTTGTAGGATTAGCATCTTCTTCACTTGGTAAGTTGTTGACAAAATCATTTGTAGCATCACTCATATAATACTGTTAAAAGAATATGATGTAAATCGTATTATGATATGATTAAGTAACATTAAAAATATCTAATCTTTTTATTTAAATTTAATATAAAAGCACTCACATCAGTTATTTGATCAAGTTTAACTGAATTGTCAATTTGTATTACAGGATCAAAAAGTTTCTTGACAGTGTAGATCTCCCATCCCTGTTTGAGGTTATAGTCATTGAGTTCCAATTGGAAGACAAATGTTTTCCCAATAAGGTTTGCTATTTGCGTAGGCAGGTCAAACTCTTCAGGTACCTTGTAGAAATAGTAGGTCTTAAACTGTAAGTTCAATTATTCTAAAGAATATATTAAGTACTATTTGTGAATTTCAAATTCTCACTTGTGAACATTTATTTATAAGTTCCTTTGCTGATATGTGGAGTAATTTTTTAGCCGTAGAATCAAATAAAATGAATGTTGCCAATCTTGTGTCATCTTCAACTTTCAATTCAATTCTATACCTAAAAGAAGGCATGGTAGATATAATTTTGATTTTAATTTTTCTTTTCTTTTATATATATATATATATATATATATATATATATACACACACACACACACACACACAAACATATATATTTATACTTTTATATTATACATACCTTGGGATTGGGAAGCCTGCCAATTTGTAACAACGATCACACCACAAATGTTCACCTCTTGATTTAACCTTTCTACGACATATTTCGCATGACATAAAGTACCAACCAAAAGCTGTTTCAATTTTTGTAATCTTTCCATGGCAGGTGAAGATAGTCTCCTGGAATTTCAAATTTGTTCAGTGATTTATTTGTAAAATTTAACATGTCATTGACAATTTCATTTTTGGATTTTTTTTTTTTTTAAGAACGTTTTCCTTACCTTATTTGCAGAGTTCTAGACCATGTTTAATATTTCAATTACGGTTCTTCTGTTATTGTTCATCTCTTCTTCAATTGTTCTTTGTGGCTTGAATTGTCTTGGTAGCTTTTCTATAAGAAGATCATTTTTCACTTCCCTATGATTGTAACATATAGAAGTCAGTATAAGCTTGCGTATACTGTAAAATATTATATAACATATATTGCTAAAAAGATCTAGATTACTTACTGATCCATAAACATAGAAGCCTCTGGAATCTCCAAATTTATATAAACTTTTGTTCCGCTTGTAGATGATAAGTTATATTTCCCTACATTTATATGAAGGATTTTTTTAAAATGCACATATAATTTATTAATGTAGTTATAAATATGCAAATAAAAGAAACAATGTACTGACCTTTAAAAGTTTTCACAATTAGACATGTAGCAACTATAACAAAAGGTCCCAGATTACTTTTGAAGAGGTTATCATCAATTTCATTTGCAACTGGTCCCCAAAGGGTAAGCTTTATTTTATTTCCTATGTTTAAATATTGTTATTAGTGTAAGTTTATATTATATATATTCAATGTATTGCAATTTGTAAGAATTAAAAGGTACTGTATAGTCATGATAGTTATGTTCCTCATTGCAACATTTGATCCTTTAATGCTAGGATGTTCAATTGGACCGATGGCAACCACTTTTGTAATAATATCTATGCATCATAAAAATTGTAATGTTAGTTATTTTCATTTATGATAATGATATAATGTATTTTATATAACAACTATATAATGTAAGATTTTCTAACAATAATAGAATGCAAAATTTATATTCAATTAATTTAATACCTGATAGCTAGACATGGCTGTTAAGTCGTTGAACAATGGTGTTGTAGTCAACAAATTCAAATTTATGATGAGGTATATTGACTTCAGATTCTGTTAATTCTTGAATGTTGGTTGTTGGCAAGAATATGATCTTATGCTCATTTTGAATTGGCCTATAGAATTCATTGCAGGTACCAACTTCAAAGTTTGTAATGCATACAGCTGCCCTTCTTTCGGAAAAGGTTTGAGTTTTTTGAAATATCCTTATGAATGGTAGAATGTATTGCATTATTCTGTAAGTAAAAGGTGTTAGTTGAAGGTATATAAAGTGAATAATCTGTATAATGTATAAGAAGTGTTTTGACGTGCTTTTAAAAAAACTTACACAAACCTGTTCATCAATAAGAATCATATCTGAACTAATAATTTCTTGATTGTTTCTATTTATAGCATCCCACATCCTTGATACTCTAATTCTGATTTTGGACTTGTCACTCTTGTTTGAAAGCTGATTAAGAAAATTGAACTCCATCATCTTTAAGTTTTTGACCTTTGCCTGCATACATCATTCAACATGACAATTAATGAAATAAAGTGATGGCATTTCGATAGTAATCAAACAATTAATTTATAGTTTCATTTCTTTAACAGTAACCAGGTAGAATAATAATAAATAAATAAACTCAAACACATTAATAAGTCTGTTATTTTTAAAGTTGCAAGACACACCTAATTATTTTTATTTTAATTTTAATTCTAGTAACTATTTAAGTCAATAACCATATTAGTCTGAATTTTTTAAATGAATGAGCTTTGTTTCTATTTAATTATCAACCATACAATTGTTATAGCAGTTATAGTGATTTTTCAACATGTTAAGTGCTATAAATATTATACCATTACAATTGTAAGTTTGAGCTGAAACATTAAAGACAATGTATTTTGTATGCCCAAAGGAAGTAAAGACATCACAACAATTTTAATAAGAACTAAAAAGAAAGAGTTGTACAGATGTATATATGACCTCTTAACATATAAATTTATTTTACCTTGTATGACCAACAACTTAAATAAGTTTGGTGAAAACCTCCTTGTACACAATATTTTTTGTTCCACAACTTTGATCAGCTACATCATTAATTATGTGGAACTTCAACCCATCTCTGCTTTTTACTCTAGAAACTGCAACATACAATTGCCCATGACTGAAAACTGGTTTAGGCAAATAAACTCCCACATGTTTCAATGACTATCCTTGGCTCTTATTTATTGTCATTGCAAAACACACATAAATTGGGAATTGTCTTCTCTTTAGAACAAAAGGCCATTTTGAATCACTTGGAGAAAATGTTATCCTCGGAATGAACACGCATGTGCCTATATCAGTGCCAGTAATAATTTTTGCTTCTATAACCCATGTAGCTAGCTTTGTAATAATCAGTCTTGTTCCATTACAAAGCCCTTCATTCTGGTTCAAGTTTCTAAGCAACATAATAGGTAAGCCTACTTTTAATGTCATCTTATGATTTGGCAATCCTAGAAATCTTAAGCTGTTTAAAAACTCAATAGGGTATTAAATATTTTGGTCAACGACATTCAAAGAAGCCTTGCAAATAGAATCTGAACTCAAATATTCATGTTCTACTCCTTTTATTGATGAGATAATGTAGTCATTTAACTCCTCTACAACTTCATTTGTAGGGCCAAGAATTGCCCTTTCTTGAATGTAACTTGTATCCATGTATTGAGCATCCAAATCAGGGTATGTGCTATTAATAATATCCTCCAGTGGATTTTGTGTAGGTTGGATGATTAGATCATGAGGAATTGTGATATTATTGCCACCATCACCTTCTCCGAAATCACCATTACCTATTTTTAAAATCCATTAACTAAAGTCTTGTATAGATGATTGTTGCATTTCACTCACATTGTTCTGCATAAGTCTCATATTTTGTTGTAGTTTAAAGACATGACAATAATTCCATAAGTGTGATTGACAAATTGCAAATTGTACAATATCTTCACGTCTTCCCTTTTTCACAACTAGAAGTGTTTGCCAAAAATCACCACCTAAACCACAAGTTTACCACCAAAAGGTTTTTCCAAATTCCTTGGATCTTCAATTTACAGTATATCTTAAAGGCTGCGATTAACAACTTCAAAGCAATTTCTGTTTGCCATTGGTGCCTCATCCCAAAGTATTATTCTTGTTTTCAAAAGAAGTTCTGTTGTTTGTGTTTTTTGCTTTATTTCACAAATTGACTCATCATTGACATTAATTGGAATGTGGAATCGTGAATGTGCTGTCCGGCCACCAGGAAGTAATAGAGCAGCAATACCTGAAGAAGCAACTGTAAGAGCAATTTTTCCTTTTGATCTTACAGCAGCCAAAATTGTTCTATAAAGATATGTTTTTCCCGTTCCACCATGACCATAGACGAAAACATGCCCCCACTTTCAGAAAAAACAGCTTCCATTATAGAATTATAGATGGTTCTTTGTTCATTGTTGAGGCCAGATATCAAGATCTCATGTTCTCTTTGTAAACTTCCTATATCATATGACATATCTTCTTCAATAAGTCTATTTCCTTTATGAATATGAATATTTACATCTGGCTGAGGCATTTGAGGATAGTCTTTCAAAGATTTCCCATATTGTTGGAGGATTTGGTTTATTTCATATAAGTTATAATTTTTCAATTGACTATCAGATAATATCAGATCATGAAAATGGGAGATATGTCTTTGTCTATTAAGTATATCTTCAATAAGAATTTTCCAATTAGAATCCCAAAAAGTTAAAGGATCAGATACTTCACAAAACATGAGTATGGTAACAAATAGTTGGCATAATTGCTTGCCACTGGCCCAATGTGCAGCTTCAATTATGCATTCATGCCATTCTTTATCATCATCTAGAAGCCCAAGTGCATAGCATGCATCTTTATAAGTAGGATAAGTAATATTTTTTACAGTCATTATCTCTTTAAAGTTTCTTGGGCCTTTGACAATGTTAAGCAACATTCTCAAGTAAAATTGATCTCCACTTGAAGGGTGAGCATTATATACTCTTCCAATGCATTTTCTACCTTTTCTTCGTTTCCATTGCCTAACATTTTTATGCCATACCCATTTTGTAGGAAATTCAGTATAAGTTAACTCACGAGCATCTTCAAAAGCTTCATTAGTTTTCATCCATTCAGTAAATTTTGTGTCTTTGATTCCTGGCCTCTGTAAAATGTAGTCCAAATTTGCATTTTCTAGATATATAATGGGATTTTCATTTTCCAAATGAAAGTTTAATCTTTCAACTGGTGGATTTCGAAACTGAATCGGAAATTCAAATATTCTCCAACATGCTTCAGAAGCTGAAATATACCTACAATCCAAATATGCTTTGGTCTCATCAACAACAATGCTTGGTTGTTGTTCATCATTTACTTGGCAAATTTTCTTGTAAAACAATTGTGACTCTATCTGGTCCCTTATTTATGTATTTAAACAATATTTGATCGATCAAAATCTATTGCACTATTCCATATTCAAATGTGACCGGTACTTTACCAGTAAGTCTACATTATATGGCACAACATACCGATTATCCAAAGCTATTCCATTTTTTACTATTGTCTTCCCATCATTTCTTCTTCTATAAATGGGGAAACCTTCTTCAGCGATGGTTGTCTCTTCATAAAATTTTTTTGGAAAATGTTTTGTACACTTATCATTAACCATACAAGGTGATCTTGGGTTTGCATATCCACATGGTCCATGCATCATAAACTGTTTTACATCTTCATAAGCAATTGGATCTTCATGTGGATCTAGTATTTCTGCTGTAATAATACTGTCAATGTCTGCTAGACTTGGGCACTTATCTTTTGGATCCAAGAAAAGGAGAATATGTGCATGCGGAAGTCCTCTTTTCTGAAATTCAATTGTGTATACTACTGCAATGACTCTTCCAAAATGGGATTCATGCCTCAAATCATGTAATAATTCATTCAACTTTATTTTAAAAACCCTTGTTACAATATCTAGTCGGTCTTCAACATTCTGGCCTTCTATAAATTCCAAGCACTGAGTGATTTCAGAACATTTTGGATTGCAAGTAAATGTCATAAACAGATCTGGATATCCCACCTTTCTACATATAGCCATTGCATCTTGATAGTTCTGAGCCATGTGTCTTGGGCTTCCAGTAAAAGAGGAAGGTAAGATGATTTTCTTTCCTACTGTTTTTGGATTTGTATCACCACGAAGCACGGCATCTTTAAGCCCACCATATAGTTCAGATCTTAATTTCAGTTGGTTTTGCCTTACCAATTGCAATCTTTCCTCTTCAATGGAAGTATAGGCATTGACTATGAATTGTTGAAAAAGCCTTCCACCAAGCAACAATGTGTTACCCTCATGAGATCGTTGTTGAAGTCTAAAAGCATAATATTCCCTCATGGTTATTGATTCTCTTTTTTTAGATCTTGTTCCATCAAAATTCTTGTAAGGTATATCAGACCTATACCCATCCTCACCATAAGGGAAAAGCAATGGATATTGTAAAGCCATATAGCTTGGATGACTTCCATATATATGCTGCAATCCTGAACTTTGGTTTTCAACAATAATGTCCCTTTCACAATTTTCGGTATTTAAATCTCCAACAATAATAGCAGCAACTTCAGAAGTACCAGGCAAGTTATATTGTCTAGAATCAGAATTGCGACTTCCAATAAGCCGTATCCTAACATCATGCATATTAGACTCATTGAATCTATCCCTAGCCATTCGGAAGTACTTGACCAATTGATTTCAATTGTCTAACATATTCAATAACCCAATGACAATATCTATATCCACATCTTTTCTGTGATCACCAGATGTAACAGCATCAATTCTGTTTGCTATCTCACTCATAGTATCATATATATAAAGCTGTGCAAATTGTCTCTTTTGGCCATCAACAGGAATAAGAGATCCAATTCTGTGATGATTTTGGCCATTCAGACGGAAAACATATGGAGCAGTACCATTATTCACTAAACGATCTATATTACCTCCTAAAGAAGTGAAAGCAAAGAGAGAATTATAGATTCTTATCCCCACTCAAAATTTGTTTGATCTCTAATCATTGCTCATGGTAAGCAATCTTTTAAGAAAAGGTGGAGGATCCTTCAAAAACAGAAGTTCAACTCTGCCTTCTGAACAACATAAACTGAATTTAGGCTTCTTTGGCTTTCTAGATTTAATTATTCTCTCCTCATACCAAAGTTGAGCTCCACAATGTTCACATACTTGGGTTGGAGGTCCTAAACTCATTGCCTCCATAAATTTTCCTAAAAAAAAAATTGAAGGATCATTTCTTGAGAACCTAATATTTAAGGTTGGTATTGAGGACTAAAAATTGTAATACTTACGATGTCTCACAAAAATCATGTTCAGCAATTGTAATATTCATTGTCGAGCTTTCACTCTCATTTGTCCGTTCGAAGTCTAAGATGTAAACAAAATCAAAAACGAATTCTTCAAAGCAAAAATTCTATTTAATATAATAGAACTCTTAATATACCTTCAGCTGCAGCAAATTGAATGCTACCTTCTAGCAAAGGCAATTGTTGCTCAGTTATATTGGTGGTAACACTTCCATCTTCATTCACAATAGTTCTTCCTAATATATTCACTAATGAGTTTCTATTTTCAGCTTTAGAATTATATTGTCTCCATCGAGTTCTTCTCACAAATGTTTCATCTTTGCTTCCAGAATACAATGATTCTGTTTCGTGAATAGTGGTTTGCGACAATACATTCCAAGAAATTGAGTCTCTTTCTATTGAAACTTCTCCTTGTAAAGCATCACCACAAGATAAGGTACTGGCTACACCATCAGAAACATTTCTCTTTTTATTTAATAGCATTCTTCTAGTTGCTGAAACATCTGAAAGACTTCCCTTCAATGAAGAATTTGTAAATTTGGCAGGTACATTTATGTTTCTATTTTGCGTTAGAATCAGTTTTCTTCTCGCTCTTGATAATAAAGTAGACTCCATACTTTGGAAATATAATAAAAAGCAAAGTATTTATAGAAGATCAAATCATAACTATTATTGTATAAATTAAAGATAGCAAATAGTCGTTTAAAAATGGAATATTCTTTCAAGCATGTATTTATTGTTAATTAGCATTTTTTGAAAATTTAAAAATATAGTTATGTGGAATTTAATTGCTTTCAGTAATAATTTTATGCTGTAAATTTTTGTTGAAGATGACATTAATAATTATTCTGAAAATGTAGAAAGAAATGCAACATAAAGTTTTTAAAAAAATTAGATCAATTGTTAACAAACCTGGAGTTGACACGGTTAAGTATGTAGTTCTTTCTCTCAAAAAGTATGCAGCTCTTTATCCAAAAATGAGAGGACCTGCAAAATAAGTTTTTTTTAAACTCTTTAATTTTAAAATTTAAACTATCAATTAGGCTCATAAGCTATGTTCACCCAAATTATAAGCCATGTTCACCCAAATCCATTCATGTTCATTTGATCTGCTTAGGAACAGCCATTTGCTTTCTATCTTTAATGCATTAAGATAGACATGGCTTCAAACCTTTGGTAGGAGGAGTCACATGTTCCAAAAGAAACTCATTTATGAAGCATTGAAAATATCAGTATGAATACAAGGCTACTGCATTATTTGGAAAAAGAAAAGAAGAAAAAAACTGTTCAATGCATTGAATTAAATACCTTAGAAACAAAGATCAACCAAGCACCTATCTAAATTTGCTTACTCTTTAGCAAGAGTAAGCAAAACAGTTGCACCATTCCGTTGGGTAGTCATCAATTTTGGTAGGCCTCATCAATTAACCATGCAAGACACAATTCAAACTATTCAAGCGTGAAGTGCTAAAAGTGCAAGCCAGAGGTATTTTTATATATCTAAAAATTTGCAACTCAATATTCAAAGTTATATTGAATTGAATAAGCTCCAGGCTGATTATTAATGTGGAAAAAAAAAAAAAAAAAAAAGAGAATAAACTAAAATAGTTTTCGATTTTCAGTTTTTAATTAATATTCTTTTTTTCTATTATATTGCCAATTCCCTCTGTATTCAAGCAAGCAGTACAACAACCCAAAAAGATAGCAAGAAAAAGTAATATACAATTCAAAGTTTTTCGAACTAAATATTTTATATGTTCTACAATTCACATCCAGAATTCTTAAGTGATTATTATGAAAAAAAAACTTTATAAACTCATTTTCACAATTTCATAAATTTCATCCTTGCTTTCCTATAATACTTCTACGTTTTTTGCTGGTACAATTCTCACTACCATGTCTTCCTAAATATAAACTAAAAAATTAAATTAAAAGATACTTAACGCAGTTGAGTGTTTAAAAGCAAAATCACATAGACTAAATTACCAATAAATGTAGCGTCAAGGGTACTCTGTTTTTTGTCCACAACCTTCGCTGGGTTTGTTCTTGCAGAGGGGAAAAAAAAAATTTGAAAAGAACAACAATCCATCCTTCCATTACTTCTATATCAATTGAAAATGTGGCAATTGAAATCAAAACTACTGATTAAGCACATTGACTCTTTAGCAGAACTGACATCCATGAGTGTCTTCATCCTATAATATAGGCAGCAACGTTTGAAACGAAACAAAAGGTGGCTACAAACTAATGCAAGAGTAAGCAAGGTATTTTCTCAAACACATGGTGCGCACAAAATATTTCAATGCCTTGGTTATAAATATTAAAAATTAAAAACAGAAAACAATAGCATGACGCTGAAGAAAAGAATTAACAATAGATGTAGCGTCAAGGGTACTTTGTTTTTGTCCACAACCTTCGCTGGGTTTGTTCTTGCAAAGGGGGAAAAAAAAACCAGAAAATGGGAAAACAGAAAGAAGAAAACAAAAAGTAAGCAGCCCACTGAAAAATTAGACTGACACGATATAAGGGTAAGCAACTATACACCAACAGTAGGAAAAATTAGACTGACACGGTATAAGGGCTACAAAAATTAACAACTACCCAATGGAATGGTGCAACTATACACCAACTGAACACGGGAAAACGGAAAGAAGAAAGCAAAAAGTAAACAGCCCACTGAAACTAAATAAGCAAACCACCGAAAAGACAACTGTTTTGTGTTTAAAGTGTACGTTTCAGCAATTAATGTAGCCAAGTGACGGAACGAAGAATGGTCAACAAAAGGTCAAATGTTTCAGCTATTAGTTATTACTAGCTGCAAATCTTGATAATTATTTTTATGGTAGTTTTATTAATTATTTTTATATAATTTAAACTAATTTAATAAAGAATAATGTATTTTGTAATTATATTTTTATTTATTATAAAAATAATCATAAATGTAATATAGAAATAAGCAAATCATAAATTTAATAAATTTTGTCGTACTAAAATGAAAAAAATACAATTTTTCTCAAAAATTCAAAAGGCAAGTTAAAAAAATATTTTTTTTAATAAAAGTTATTTATAACATTTTGTGAATCATTAAAAAGAATATAAAATTTGAAAATTATTCTTTTAGTTTTAAACATACTTTCTCAAACTTTTTTTTTTTTTTTGCCTACAATCCAAAACACTGAAAAAAGTAACTAAAAAAAATTAATAAAACTTAACTATGATTAATTGGACCAATTAGGAAAACAATTTGTTGTTTATAATTTACTAAGGTTATTTTTTTTTTTTTTTGCAGAAATTGTAAATAATAATAATAAACAATTATTAGCAAAAATGATTAAATAAACAATTATTAGATAAACAATGATTAAATAAACATATTATCAAATAAACAATTATTAGCAAAATCTAAGAATTAAATTTCTATAAATGAATTATTATAAAATAATAATAATTAAAGTTAAATTGCAAAAGATAAAATTTGTCTCTCATCCAATAATTTTTCTTTAACCAACCTTTGCTTTTCTCTAAATAAATAGCATTATAAAGTACTTCTAATACAATTATTAAGAGTACTTTTTCCACCACAAAGGATTAAAAAATAAACAAAAATTATTAAAATCTCATAGTTTAACATCTAAATTGAGTGCTATAAAAATCATACTATCAAATTACAATAACTACCAAATTAAATTATCCAAATCATGCTATGTAGTAGAATAATATTATATTTTTATATTTAATCCTTTATAACGCAATATAGGATAACATTTAACAATCAAAGAGAGAGAGAGAGAGAAAGAACACAAAAATTAAAAAAACAAAACTGAATCGCGTTAACCTAAAGTGGATTAAAGAATATAAAAAAATTATCAACCTAAAGCAAAGATGCAAGAAAAATAAAAAATAAAAATCCACCCAAAAATTGTGTGTGTGTGTGTGTGTTTGAGAGAGAGAGAGAGAGAGAGAGAGGAACCCTTTTTTTGTAAAAGAAAACTATGCATAATATGAAATAGATAATAACAAATTTATAGTAAGAGGGTGTGAATAAGAAGAGACAAAAATAGAGGAAGATAAAAGGAAAGATGAAGAATGATATTACTGTTGAGGGTAGTGGGGAGATGAGAAGGTGAAGGAAGGAGAAAAGTTAGAAAAGTAGTGAGGAGATGACAAGGTAAAAAAGGGAGAAAGGTTGGAGAAGTCTAAATAAGAAATAAAAAAAATATTAAAAATAATTATAAGAAAATGGAAAGAAAAAAGATAATGACGTAGATGCTGACGTGGGTCAACATGACGTGGCTTAACATGAGCGTAGCAGCATTAAACGCTACACTTCAGCTTTTAGTAATATATAGATTAAAAAAACAAAACTGAATCGCGTTAACCTAAAGTGGATTAAAGAATATAAAAAATTATCAACCTAAAACAAAGATGCAAGAAAAATAAAAAATAAAAATCCACCCAAAAATTGTGTGTGTGTGTGTGTGTGTGAGAGAGAGAGAGAGAGAGAAAGAGAGGAACCCTTTTTTTGTAAGAGAAAACTATGCATAGAATGAAATAGATAATAACAAATTTATAGTAAGAGGGTGTGAATAAAAAGAGACAAAAATAGAGGAAGATGAAAGGAAAGATGAAGAATGATATTAATATTGAGGGTAGTTGGGAGATGAGAAGGTGAAAGAAGGAGAAAAGTTAAAGAAGTAGTGGGGAGATGACAATGTAAGAAAGGAAGAAAGGTTGGAGAAGTCTAAATATGAAATAAAAAAAAATATTAAAAATAATTATAAGAAAATGAAAAGAAAAAAAGATAATGACGTGGATGCTGACGTGGCTCAACATGAGCGCAGCAGCATTAAACGCTACGCTTCAACTTTTAGTAATATATAAATTATATAAATATAGATTAAATCAGCCATTTAATTTAGTGGTCAATGCCACCACGTGGTTGTATTTAATTGGACAACCTAAATAATAGCTAGCAACTTGAAGATCCATACCTAAGTTTAAAATTTTTTAATAATAGTAGCAGCTGAGGAAGTTTAAACCCACTAACCACATTCATTACCACATCATGTAAGAAAACTTGTAATACCTTTATCATTTTTTTTAAATAAACTATCAGAAAGTATAGTGTTGATGTGGGCTTTGAATTTACTGTATACCAAGTGCGTGCACATGACTTGCACATGGTACCATACTCATTTAAAATGTTGGTTACATTGTAGCCAATTTTGAGTGGCATCAATTGCTTCATTTCCGTGAACGGCTTCCCCACCAATTGGCCTTTTTTTGTGGTTCTTCTTTAAGAGATAGACTTACCTAAAACTTGGGCAACATTGCAACACGATTACATGGTTTTGTTTTTTGAAAAAAAGACACATGTTGCCTAGACCATCCAACAATTGCTTCAATATTATCTAACACCAATCCTCCTGTAGCTCAACAATCCTCCTCATACTGCACATACCACTCCCAAAAGGCAACAAAGTGAAGAACGTTATGTACAAGGAAACTTGAAATAATTACTAGTAGCAGACAGCCATTTTCACTCACACTTCATCTTCTTCTTCTTACTCTCTCTACCTCCACTACTTTACTCTGCCTCCGACTCGAAGCTCCGATCCTTACTCGACTTCAAGAAAGGGATCCACAGCGACACCAACGGTGCCGTTTTGTCTTAGGACTCGGCTACCGTCGCATCGTTGAACGCTAATGACTGTCCCTCCGCCTGGCACAGCGTCTTCTGCGAAGGCGGCGACGGCGCAAACTCCGGCATTGTCACTGCTATCGTCCTCGAAGGTCTCGCACTCGCCGGCGAGTTGAAGTTTCACGCTCTCACTGAACTCAAAGCGCTCAGAAACCTCAGCCTCGCCGGAAACAACTTCACCGGCCGGGTCGAGCCAGTTCTTGGCACGATTACTACTTTGCAGCATTTGGATCTATCCAGTAACAGCTTCTACGGCTCGATCCCGACCCGGATTAACGATCTCTGGGGATTGAATTACTTGAATTTGTCTCAAAACAACTTCTACAATGGGTTTCCGACCGGAATTCGGAACTTACAGCAATTGAAAGCATTGGATATGCACAGAAATGGTCTATGGGGCGACATTGCCGAGTTGGAATCCAATTTGCAAAATTCATTTCCTTATTTTTCTAAATTTTCTCGGCAACCAAACGGTGGACCACTTGGTTTCTCATCTTATTTCTCTACTTTCCTATCTTTGAGCTGTTACTGTGTTATGGGCATTTTGGTAATTTTAATAATTAGGTAATTGGGTGGGTCGGAGTTTATTCATTATAATTAGATTATGTTGGATTTGAGTTAGAAGCAATTAGTTAAATGAGTTTTAATGGATGAATGAGTTTTATATACCCAACCTAATTATGTCCATCTCAAACCCACTCATTTAACACTCCCAATGATCAAATGATAAAAAGTCTTACGTAAATTGTTGCAAACTTGAAAACCCACTGGATTTGAATAATATTCAAAAATTAAAATGTTTGGAGAAACAAATATTTTTTCTTATTTGAGATATTTAGGATTCTTCCTTTTCATCTTGGTTCTCTATTTGTTTTAAAACTTTTAGAAAAAGCTCAAAAACTTTAAAATCCCATTTAGGATGTTGAAAGTTTTTTTTGCTTTGGAATAAATACACAATCTAAGAGATGGTGGACAAGACCATGTTTGCTTGATTCAGGAGCCAACACCTAGCCTACTTGGTCTTTCAAAGTCGAACATTTTCCATGCATGATTTTCCATCAATTACTTGATATTAATTTGTTTCCAATAACTCTTTATAGGTCTTCAGTCTTCACAAGGTATGCTGGTACGTGATGCTCATCTGTAAACTCTGGCATTGGGCTCACTGTAGTGTCCACTGATGGTCCAAGAAACAGTGGTAAGCTTATCCTCCTTACTTTTTTGTTTAGAACCAGTCGATGAAAGAGACTCTTAGACTTCCCATTGGTTAGAATCTGTGCAACAATAGAAATAGTAAAATGTCTCCATTTAAAGTCGCCATAAAATATATTTTTAATTTTATAACCAACAAAAGAGTAAAAATGAGGTAAATAGGAAAATATACAAGTTCATGTTAACAAATGCCCTTAAGACAACTGTTAATAAACTCTGTTAGAAAACTTTTGACATCATTTTATGGGCAATATATAATACTGTCAACAAAATTAATTATTTTATCATTTTTCCATAAAAATTATTCTAAAAACAGTTTCTAGAATCTAAACTTATTCCC
Organism: Lithocarpus polystachyus; assembly: GCA_033629205.1. Lineage (NCBI taxonomy): Eukaryota > Viridiplantae > Streptophyta > Magnoliopsida > Fagales > Fagaceae > Lithocarpus > Lithocarpus polystachyus. The sequence goes on from CM066170.1 coordinate 34,754,248, forward strand.
TTGAAGCATTCGTTTAATATTTCCCATAGATATATGGCATGATTTTGCATAGAGAAGAGGGTGATTCTGAACTTATATACCTCAATATGGTCAGCAATGATGACAACAATCGAATTAGGTTGAGGGTTTACATTAATCTATTTCCCATGATGCTCTAGTTGAAGACCATTACTTTCACCTGGTAAGAGGAGGACTAGGAGTCCAGGGTCGTAATGAGGGGGCTGACCTAGTTGATTTTCAGAATATATACAAACGGAATGGATAATCATTTGCTGAAATAAAGTCATAGCCTGATTCTAGCTTCATTCTTTTCTCTATGTAGCATTCTTCAAATCCCAAGGTTTTAGATATCCCTCTAAGCAATTGGATTCCAACTTCCCTTATTCTTTTGATACATTCTTGTAAAATCTCACTGCAGACAAGATCAAAAAGAATTATGTGGATCAACGAGTCATGGCTAATGAAAGTAATCACGTGATTGAATCATGTACTTAATCATATTATGATTGAAAGCACGAAAGAAAATAGAAATGAAAAATAAAACACACAATCACTGAATCACATGTGTTTGAATAATATAATAAAAGTGAATTATTAATATGTATATATATATATATATATATATATGTTCAGTATTACTAAGTAGTCTATATTTGGTAGTAGTTGTTTGTCTTTGTTGCTATTAGGTACTGGGTGTCTTTCTTTTTTTTATTTTTTTAAGATTACGCATGAATGTTTCTATTAATTCATTTTTCTACAAAAAGCTGGAATAATACGTTAAAGATTTTTAGCGTTAAAGCTTTGAATTTGTAACAAAATTGACAAACACGTCTCAATTTAGGGATGACAATGTTGTTCCACTTCGCTTAACCTGTCCCTCTCTGCTTCACCCCACGCAGGTTTTTCCTGTCCCACAAAGGTGGTGGGGCAAGATTTTATCCCCGCACCATGGGGCGGGACAGGGTTAGGTTTAGACTTTTTAGATCCAATCCGCCCTGCCCTGCATTGATAAAAGTTAAATTGTTAATTTTTTATACCCTAAAACTCTACTATTTAAACAAACATATCATCAGCTTATTTTATTCTACCCAAAAAGGATTTCTGCCTCTTTTTTTTCTCTAGCAAGATTGGAAATAAAGTTCCAATTTTAACATTTTCTTTTATTTTTATTATAAACAAATTTATATACTATTGAATTATTGATTTTGTATTATGAGATTTTTTTTTTTTGTTGTGATATTGTTTTGTTAAAGACTTTAATAATATTATTCAATTTTTGCTAAAAATTAGTATGATTTGATGGGATAAGTTTATTTTTAATTTCAAGTATATTTTTATTAACGAAATAGGTTTTATTAAAAACAATTGCAATAGTTGTGGGCAAATTAACAAGAATTAGAGTTTAACGGGATAGGGTGGGGTGTTGCGAGGCCTTAAAGGGCAAGAATGGGGTAAGAAAATTTTCTCCGTCATGCGGGGTGGGACGGGGTCAAAGATCCTATCCTTTAGACCCACTCCGCCCCATTGCCATCCCTTCTCATCTTCATAAAAATACTTTTTAACAAAATTTACAAATAGTTCACTCCATGAATAGGTTCGCTCCATGAAAAGAATCTGGTAAGCTCATTAAGCCTTTTTTTTTAATAATTTTTATAAAATTTCAACCTATGACGTCCGCTTTCGATGATTATGCTCATTATAATCAGACCAAGACATCAATGAATTTTTGGTGTAGGCAGTGATTGAACCTCAAATCTCTTATTTAACTATTAGAGACTTTACCAATTTAACTAACTGGAACCCACTAAATTGGGTAAGCTCACTAAACTAAATCTAAATAATTAGGTTATTTTTTTATTATTTGACTAAGGCTACAAATCGGGTATTTTATATATATATATATATATATATATATATATAATGTGAACATTTCTAGGGCCTAACAAGTTTTATGAAAATTTGAATAGATGTTAAAAGAATTTTAAGGCAAAAACTTTAAATTTGTGTTTTTTAAAATGAGTAATGTTACAGATAAAACAGTTTTTCCCAATATTTGAGTTGGCTGATTTTTATTAATTCTTATTTGGGTTCACAACTTATATCATCATTTATTCTCTATTAGTCATAAATTGTCAATGGGACAATTATAAAATATTTTGTGAAATTTATTGTGACACTAGAGTTAATTGTTTTAAAATTAGTCCACCACTTACTCAACTAATTATGAACTGAATCTTGGTTTGTCTTCTTTTTTATTTTTCCAAAACAAGAAAAAGAAAAATATGGAAGAGGAAATTGGGGTGTGGAGGAAGAAGATTACCTTGAACCAACAAGTTTGGTAGGGCAATCAAAGGTAGGATGTACAACCATTTTGATGAACTCCGAGCTGATTAAATTACTGTCCCATTTGCCCCAACGAATCCTATCCGTTGGATCATTTGTCTCATACTCTCGCTTCATCTCCTCCTTCAGATCAAAGAATTTGGCTAATGGCTTGTAGTTTCTCATTATAAGGTTATCCGGTAACTCGTGATTAATCACCTGCCGAAATATCAAGCCAACTGATCATAATTATGCACTAGGGCTATAAATGAATAGAGCTGTATTTCTCAGCTGATCATGAAGAAGCTTATTTATGTTCTTTATTTAGCAAATGAACTAAGCACAATCTTAATGTGTTCATGAACAAAGTCATGGATATAATATTTGATTTTAAGTGTATATAATATAATATATTTAAAAGTTATATATATATATATATATATATGTATAAAAATTTAGTTATATAAAAAAAATTAAATTGTATAAGTTTGTAAATAAAATATCAAATTAAAATTTATAAGTTATTGATAATATAATTAGTCCATTTCATAGTATAATTATTATCAATATACGGCGCGAATATATATAATTTTTATAGGCTTATAAAGAAAAATTATATCATCATCTATTAATAAACTCAGGACCTCAGGTAATATTATTTTACTATAATTTATTTAATAAGACAACATTTCATTTTGGGGTAAAAAATAGAATAAGACAGCATTTATATTCTTCTAATTAATTACATCAATATTGTAGGTCCCACCTATGACAAACTGTGTTTATAATGACTACAATTTATCCATAGGCAGTAACGTACGTAAACTTGAAACTTGAAACTACTTCATACTTTCTTTGTTTCGATTATATATGACCCACGTAAACAAGAGGGGAAGAGGTTTTAAGGGTTGATTTTCATACCATGAATGAACCATACTATAGGCAAGCATTGCGGAGGTCTTGGGTGGTTTTTAACTGTTTATCAGGGTCATCAGATAGGAGCATTGAGAAGTCAATGATGGGAATGGGATCAACTCCTGATAAGGAATCATTAGTGTTAATGGAAGAGCTATTTGAGTGAACCAGTGGCATATAACAATCGTCAATTTTCTTCTGATTGACTGTTGCATTTGTTTCGGCCATTGAGAGAGGGAGAGAGATGGTGCAAATAGGAGCTTTAGAAGTAAAGAACTAGGAGTAGGTGAGGCAGTGCATAAAGAGAGCCATATGAGACACTTATCATGTTCGGTAGCTTTAGCCATGTGGTTTGGAATGCTAATAAAACAAGATTTGTAAACGAGGAAGAGAAGTCTATACATTAGAACGTACAATATTGGCATTTCTTCTTGATGTAGAAAACTGAATGTGTTCCACTAAAAACGAGAAAGTTAAGACTCTAGCCCGGTTTGGCTGTTTAGTTGGGGGTGATTCATGTGAGATGGAAATTTTGGGGGTGGGGGGAGATTAGTATAGTGGTGGCTCTAATAATTTCTTCATTAAATTATACGAAATTTAATAAAAAGAAAACTTCATTATATTTATAAAAGAAAAAAAATTCATTACAGTTTCATTTTATGAGTTTTCTTATTTTGAAATTGTTAATTACATAATAGTCTTATTATTAATATTGTATGTTACATATCTTATAAAATTTTAGTTCAACTAAATTTTTCTTGAGCTTTTTCTTTTTGTTTTTAAGAGCTTAATATATTGTTAAGAGGGCCAAAATTTACGGACAAAATTTGGTTACAAACTTAGCTATAAGCTAAGGGTATAGTACAACTCTCACAAAACAAATTAACATAACTACATATTTTAAAAATCTAATATTTGAATTGCATGTTCTTTATATTCTTAAAACACATATCAAATTTCATATCAATCTAATGTTATTTACTATTTGATCAAAATAAAATAACCCCAAACTTTAAGTACCAAAAGTGTACTATAGTCTTATATATTAAGAAAAATTAAATCAGCCATTTTATTGATCAATGCCACCACTTGGTTGTATGTAATTGGACAACCAAAATAATAGCAACTTGAAGATCTATACCTAAGTTTTAAATTTTTAGATAACAACAGCTGATCGAGGAAGTTTAAACTCACTAATCACATTAATTACCATATCAACTTGTAAACTTCATATAGGATTACTTGTAATACCTTTAGCATTTTTTTTTTTTAAATAAAATATCGGAAAGTAAAGTGTTGATGTGTGATTTGAATTTAATGTATACCAAGTGCATGCACATGACTTGCACATGGTATTATACTCATTTAAAATGTCGGTTAAGTTGTAGCCAATTTTGAGTGGCATCAATTGCTTCTCCATTTCTGTGCACGACTTCTCCACCAATTGGCTTTTTTGTGGTTCTTCTTTAGGAGATAGACCTACCTAAAATTTGGGCAACACTGCAACACGATTATATGGTTTCATTTTTTTTTTTTTTTAAAAGACAAATGTTGCCTAAACATCCAACAATTGCTTCAATATTATCTAACACCAATCCTACTGTAGCTCAACATTCCTCCTCATAATGGATCAAAGAAATTAATCATTGTCGCATTGTAGCAATCCATTGAGCATTGGGTAATTCTTATTTGTTGCTAGTTTATTCGCTTAAATATGAGATAAAAAGTGAACTTTTAGTAAATAAGATAGGCTTTTTTTTTCTGAATAAACCAACTTAATTATTTGCTTAAATATAATTTTTATCTTATCTTTTAGTGAAGAAATATGTTATATATTTTCATAATATTTTCATAACAAATCCTAAATGATAAGTTTTTATTAACTGTTAAATTTTAGTAATGGACTCCAATAACCACTAATAATTTACCACATAAAATTTGTTGTAAAATTATTATGAAAAATATTGTGAGTGTAATATTTTTCCCAAGCCACATCCTGGATAAAATGCATGGCCAAGATAAACTATTTTTTGCTCATGACCGTGTGTTTATGCGTGTGTTCATATATGTATCGATATTTAGGCTAGTGACGGCTCTAGGAATTTTTTTTAGAAAGTTCATTAAAAAATTATAATAAAAAAAGAACTTAAATATATCGAGTTACTGGCAAAAAAAAATTAATACATGAAGTTATACAATTTCCTTCTACAAATATTCAATTTTGAATTATGAATATCTATTGCGAATGTGGGTAGGTATGAGCCTACGATCATTTTGTTTTGTTAAGTTTATCTAACATTTTTATTTTTATGCAATTTTTATTATCTATTTATTATTGTTTTTATAAAAATATTTTAAACTAAATGACTAAACTAAAATCATTGGTTTTGTATTAATTATTGGCGCATAAAACCACACTCATTCATATATAAAATTATACACTAGTATCTACTTAACCAATCAAATGCTTAGACAATCATTAACTTTACGATTTTTTTCTTAAATTTTGCTAACTTTATAACAAAAAGTTATTATAACATGATAACAATACACACACATGTAATAAACCATCTCTATTTCCTAATTATTAAATTATATAAATTTATATTATATTTATATTGTACACACAAAAATCCATACACATTATAATTCACACAAATAACATTATAACAAAAAGTAATGCACACAATCAATATTAGACACACTCACACACCTAATATAAATTTATAAAAAATAGTGACACTTACAATTCACAAACACTTATTTTTTATTCTTAGAGTAGGAAATACTTATAATAAAGGTGTGCAAAATTTAAGTCAAGTTGTGCAAAAATATTTTCAAAAAAAAATTATTGTATTAGACTAACAAAAAAATATATTTTATATATATAATTTTTTTTTTTTTTTGAAGTTAGGGGATTCATTTGAACTCCTGAGAATAGTGTAGTGCCACCCTTGATTTAGGCCACGTTTATATGATAAGTTGTAATTGGTAAAATATAAAATGGAACACAATGAATTGTACAAATGATTTGTACAAATAGGTTAGCCACATCAACATTTTGTAAAAAAATTATAAAATATTTTATGACTGTAGCATTACTCTTATGGGGAGAATCTAATGAGCAAAAAAGGACACATAATATTGGTGGGTCATTTTTTACTTTCGGTGTTACAAACCATGCATTTTTTTCTTTGGAACCAAATTAATCATTCTAATGATTACAAATAGGGTATCTGCAACAATTAAGATTCGTTTCTCCCAAAAAAAAAAAAAAATGAAAGTAGTTTCTCAAAAAAAATTAAGATTCAATATTGATTTCTATTAAAAAAAATTTAATATTTATTATGACCGCAAAGTTTTCAAGACAAGGAACATAGGTAATTCTTATTTATCTCATAAGAGCATCACACGTACAGAACAAGAAAATAGAAAATAACATTAACACAAATCACCAAACATAATTTGCATGCAAATTCAGCTTGCACGGCTTATTAGGCAAACGGATTATCTCCAAGGAGCTACGTGATCTAGGAACCAACACGTAGTCTTTCAAAGTCGAACATTCTTCAAGCATGATTTTACATCAATTTCGTGGTACTGATTTGCTTCCAATAACTCTTTATAAGTCTTCACAAGGTATGCTGGGGGGTGATGCTCGTCTACACACTCTGGCAGAGGGCTCACCATAGTATCCAATGAAGGTCCAATAAACAGGGGTAAGCTTATCCTCCTTACATTGTTGTTTAGCACCACTCGATGGAAGACACTCTTATACTTCCCATTAGTTAGAATCTGTCATAAGTTCATAACATATATAATATAAGATATTGGGATTAACAATATATATATATATATATATATATATATATATATATATATATAGGTAAAAAGGTTAACAATGATTTTTGTGCAATAGTAAAAATAGCAAAATGTCCAATTTGGAAACGCAACAAAATATTTTAGCTGAGGATTGTTTATTATGCATGTTTTTATAAATTGAAAATGTGATTTTAAGTCAAGTTTTTAGTTTTAAAAACATAAGTTTGTGTAGCGTATTATGTATAATAACTACTACTGTTTTTAGTTTTACTAACTGTAAAAAATAGAAATGAGGTAAATAAGAAAATGAGACACGGTTTTGCATGGAGAAGAGGGTAATTGTGAACTTTGTACCTCAATTTGGTCAGCAATGCTGACAACAATCGAATTAGGTTGAGGATTTGCATTAATCCATTTCCCATGATGCTCAAGCTGAAGGCCATTACTTAAACCTGGTAGGAGAAGGATTAGGAGCCCAGGGTCATAATGAGGAGCCTGACCTAATTGATTTTCAGAATATGGACGGAGTGGATAATCATTTGGTGTAATAAAGTCGCAGCCTGATTCTAGCTTCATTCTCTTCTCTATGTAGCATTCTTCAAACCCCAAGGTTTTTGATATCCCTCTAAGTAATTGGATTCCCACTTCTCTCAATCTTTTGATACACTCTTGTAAGACCTCACTGTTGGCAAGAAGAAAAAGACTTCATGGGTTAATGAGTCATTGATAATGAGAGCAATCATGTAATTGAATCATGTGTACTTAATTATTGATCATATATATGTGATTCTAAACACAGAAGAAAAAGAAATGAAAAATAAAAAAACAGTCAGACGATTGAATCATACAGGTACATAATCTATATTACAATCAAAGTGCATCATTATTCTGTGTCTTATTTATAGAAATATTGTTTTCTTTCGTTTAAACGACAATATTTTCATCTAAATCTATTTTGGATGAATCCCCTCCAACTAATCATGTGACTATTTAGGTAATTCTCAATATATATCTTAATAATCGTATTGTTTTAATCTTCATGTGGTGAAATTGAATTTTCCTCCAAAATGGTTTGGAGAAAATTTGTGTCCATATTAGTGCTTTATTCTAAGTTATTAGTTTTTGTATTCCTTTTATGTGAGATGTAAATGATATTTCCTAATTTATATGCAGCCACAATCGTGCGGTAATTCATTCTTCCGATCTTATTGAAACATATGCATGGAAATATATATATATATATATATATATATATATTTGCATTTTACATTTTCATACTTGAATCTAATTTACTTAATAGACAACAAATATATTTTTTGTTCTTAATCTTCTTATTAATATCATTACTCTCTCTCTCTCTCTCTCTCTCTCTCTCTCTCTCTCTCTCTCTCTCTCTCTCTCTCTCTCTCTCTCTCTCTCTCAATGGTTAGGTCTATATTGGGTTTGATTTTAAAAAATACGCATGAACATTTTTATTAATTCAATCTTTTATAATAAAAGTTGGAACAATTCACTAAAGCTTGGAATTAGTAGGTTTAGTTTAAAGCTAGTTTGCAGCTTTAGAGGGAAGGGGAGTAGAGAGAGGGAAAAATTAATGCTATTTAACAAAATGAAAAAATGTGTGGTAAATTTTTTGAAAGCAATATCAAGCACATCTTACTTGATAATTACAAAATACCTTGAAATTGTTACACCTGTTTGGTAAATAAATTATAAAAGAACTATTTTTTATATAAAAAAGTTGCTTACATAAAATAAGAGAAGGGGATTTGAACTCTAAGTTTTCTTCATGAAGAGAATTGGGTAAAGCTATTAAGTTGTAAACTTTAGATAATATATAAATTTAAATATTTTATTTTATAAATATTTTCTTATTCTAGAATATGAATGACTCAAGTAATGACCAATATTTTTTATTATTATTTGTGAAAAAAGATATATGAGCATTTTTGAAATTTCAAAAATTTTATGAAAAAGTTGAATAAGTCTTAATAGAATTTCAAGCAAAAAAACTTTAAAACTTGTGCCTTTAGAATTGGCCCAGACAAGGACGGAACTATTAAGGGACAAACGAAGGCCAGGATCCCCTGTTTTAATAATAATATATAGTTGAATCTTTTTACATTATATATATAGTTATAAATTATAATTTAAAGTTAAATTTTCAAAATTTAAACCTAACTCCTTCTAAAATATTAAGTTGGTCTCAAGAGATTAAAAAAAATGAAAATAGGCAACGGGTCCCATCTATAACCATTTCTTTTAAAATAAATAAGTAAATACTTCAACTCAATTTATGCTACTAAATTGAATGAATCAAACTCCTCAAAAAGAATTGCCAACTTGCGCACAATCCACCAGTACCTCAATGTCACCATTGCTACCTACAGTATCAACTGGGACAAAGTCTCTCTCTCTCTCTCTCTCTGATTTCAAAAAGGAAAAATACTGATCTTAATTATTAAAATTTTGCTTTCTTAGACTATAAAATATTTACTTTGGGACTAGAATGTTAAAATTATTCTTTTTTTTTTCCTACTTAATTTACTAATTTAAGTTTTTTTTTTTTTTTTGTGATAGGATTTACTAATTTAAGTTATAAAAATATAATTTTAAAAGTAAATAAAATATAGGCTAATTATATCTATATGTTTGCTTGCTTATACAACTGAGATAATGGAGAACAAATCTGCTAAATCATCTCTTTCTCTCTAATACTGAGTAATTTCAATAAAGTTGAAATGAAATTCGGAATTGCTATTTTTGTCAAAATTTTTGGTATTTATATGTTCTTAGAAATTTATTTATCATTGTTACTATCATCAATTCTTCAAAAAAAAAATTTCTCAAACCTTTTTATTTCTTTATGGCAACATTATTTTGTTTGTGTAGAAGAATTTAGGGTAGACTCTAAACTTTGAAGTCAAGGTAAATCATCTTCATTCCTTGCTAAACGAAACGCTGAACTTTTGTTTTTAAGCTGAATCTTGCTTGATGCTTTCTGTCTCTCTTTCTTTTTTTTTCGAAAAAGGCAAAGAAAAAGAAATATGGAAGAGGAAAGCGGGGTGTGGTTTAAGAAGATTACGTTAAACCCGCAGGTTTGGAAGGGCAATGAAAGTTAGGATGTACGACCATCTTGATGAACTCTGAGCTGACTAAGTCACTGTCCCGTTTGCCCCAGCGGATCCTATCCATTGGATCATTTGACTCATACTCTTTCTTCTCCTCCTCATTCAGATCAAAGAATTTGGCTAATGCTTCGTATACTCTACTTATCAAGCTATCCGACATTCCATGGTTAATCACCTGCCAAAATATCAAGTTGACTAGTCATATATGCTCATGCACAAAAAGAACATGAAGTCAAATGATAAATGTGGTTCCTCAACATCAATATTGTAGCTTTGTAGGTCTCATCTATAAAGATAATATAATAAACTGTTATGAAGTCTAGATTACAAGAAGCTAACCTACACAATATTCATCACATAAGGTTGACATATTACGGAAAAATGTAATACATATTGATGTAATAATAAATGTAATTAGGGTCCGTTTGAATACCACTGAAATTGAAAACTGAAAACTGAAAAACACTGTAGCAGAATAATTTTTAAATGTGTAAATAGTGCAGTGGGACCTATTTTTAATGAAAAAATTGCTAAAAAGTGGTATTTGTGGGTCCGTAAATAGTGAAAAAAGAGTTGAAAAGTCAAAAGTTGCGGCTACTGTTCATGAACAGTAGCCGTACAGTACCCGCACAGTAGCCACAAAGGCTAAAACGCGCGCGTCTGTGGGGGGGGGAAAAAAAAAAGAAGTGGAAGACGTGGACTCGAAACGCGTCCGTGCTATCCAAACGAACCTTAGTATCAGTTCAACAAGATGATAATTTAATGTTTTGATTATTTTTGTGATTGGTGATATATTAGTTTATAAGATTTATATAATAGAATTTGTATTATGCTTAATATCACTTAACTAGAAATAGCGTTGCTCTAATTATGAACTTAAATGAACTTTAGTCCATAACAACAATTCTTAAAAAAAATTATGAAAAATATTGTATTTCTAACCTAACACATTTATTTTTCATACCATGAAAGAACCGTACACCAGGCATGCATTTTGGAGGTCTTGCATGGTTTTAGACCGTTGATTATGGTCATCAGATGTGAGCATTGAGTAGTCTATGACGGGAATGGGATCATCTGCTCCTGAGAAGGAGCCATCAGCGTTAATGGAGGAGCCATTTGAATCAACCTGTGGTGTGTAATATGGATGATTTTTTGTCTGATTGACTGCTGCATTTGTTTCCGCCATTTTGAGAGAGAGAGAGAGAGAGTTGGCGCAAATAGGCTTTAAAAGTATAGAACTAGGTGATATAGTCTACCAATAGAGCCGTATGAGACACAATTTATAGGCACTTATCATGCTCAGTAGCTTTGTAATTCATGGATTTTGAGTTCAAAACTTCTTATCCACATTTTGGGGGCAGATTCAGCACTGATTTTAGCAATAGGACTTTGTCTTAAAACATTTTGCATATGTTATTTGCATGTTGGTAGGTTGTATTCCACATTCAAATTGTGAAGAAAAGTTATAAAGTGGGAAGCTTTAACGTTTTCCTTATGTGAACAAAACGTATTAGGTGGGAGAATTTGAATTTTAGTAAGGAAAGAGTTTATTTCCTTGACGTTTCTCCTTCCATGCAAGCAATATTTTCTACTGGTAGGGTACTCCTTTGTGTAGTGTAGGTTTGTCATCATGTTTTCTATATTCCTACCTTTAGGATCCATTTAGATATTGCTGAAAATTGAAAAATACTGTAGCAAAATAATTTTTAAATATGTAAATAGTGCGTGGGACCCATTTTTAATAAAAAAGTTGTTAAAAAGTGATATTTGTGGGTCCCGTGAACAGTATATAAACAGTGTAAATGGGCTGAAAAGTCAAGAATATACGGCTACTATTCATAAACAATAGCCATTTCTCCTGAAACGCGTGCCCTAAAAGAAAAACAAAAAAGAAAAAAAAAAGAAAAAAGAATCGGATGAAAACGTGGACGTGGGAAGCGCACCGGGTGCAATTACTCTAGTCCCTCTCACATAAATTTTTATTGTTCTTAACTTTTAAGTTTAACTTTTTAATTTCTTTTAACTATTTTTCAACTTTTTGTATTTAATGGTTAAGATTGAAAGTTGCTTTTTCAACTTCCAATCTCAACCGATCCACTACTATTGCATTAGGTCCAATACCGCACCTGATCTCAGTCCAATTAATCTTTAGAGCGAGTAAGGACAAATAATTACACCAAAAAGAATATCTCATTTTAGTACAATTCATAAAAGATAAACACAACTCATAACTTGGATTTCCTTGTCAAATGGTTTGTCCAGCCTGGCTGGAATAGGTAGGGAAACTTCTTCCCTCTTGACCTTGTTATTTTAAAGTTATATTTAGTAATGATGCAAAAAATTGTTAGTTAGATCACTCGTTCAATCCAAAGTTTTTAACAGTCTTTTAAGATCTACAAGAAAAATAAAGCTGATCAAAGAGACCACCAAGGTGAGCCTTAATGGGGGAGCTTCAATACTTAAGTCAATATCAACCCAAATATTTTGTATGTAGATTGTATTTTGTAGTATTTTTCTCATACTTTAGCAAGTGAGGCAAGTTGTCCCTTTATAGGCGATTTGGGTAATTATTGTACAGAATTAGATGTGATTATTACCTTGCATGTAACTATCATTGTATTAATGGTAGTTTTAAGGTCAATGACTAACTATTGTCAATTAATGTATTGAATATGCTTGAATGGTTATATCTTTTTCTTTGATGGCTTGCTAATGACACAATTAAGGTGGACGAACTTAGTGATTTTTCTATACTCATCATCTAGCATTCAAAGTTTGCCTAGATTTGGTACTGCTCTCGCGGCTAGCAATGAAACAATGTTATGCATCGAAGTATATATATCCAATAAGGACATAATTTAGAAAGTAAATGCAAGTGTAAGGAAATAGAGAAGTAAAGAGTGAAATAATCAAGAGTGGTGTGTGTGTGTGTGTGTGTGTGTGTGTGTGTGTGTGTGTGTGTGTGTGTGTGTGTAATATTACAAGTATCAATAAAACTCACTTTTATTGAGAACTTTTTGTGTATTCTATTTTAGTGTGGTGAGATTTGCTACAAAGAATTTTATAAGATACTTTCTTCATGAGTGATAATTTTTTATTCTAACAAAACTTTCACAACAAAAAATCTTAACAAGGGCCACGGGCCACCCCCAACAAATTCCTCCTAATAATTACTTGTGTATGTGCGATAAGTGAATTATGCACACTTGATGGAATAATCAAGTGGTCAAAAAGTCCTAAAAATTTAGCCAAAAAATACAAAGATGAAACCTTAAAACATCTAGGATGGTTCCCCACTGATTAATAAGAACCTTATAGTTTAATAGCGTTACCTAGTCTGCTTTATGAAGAGAACCTTGGTTTGAATCCCCCCTCGCATACTTGTAACAATTACTAAGGGGAAAAAACCCCCCACTTAGCATCTAACAGTAGTGTCAAATTGGAGAATTGCATTTGGTATTTGACATGGCTTAATTATTTGCTTAAATGTGAGACAAAAAAGTGACTTTACATAAATAAACTAACATATTCCCCTTTCAAATAAGCCAACATGTTTTCCTATTGTTAATTTTTATCAAACATTTAATTATGGGGGTAAAATACAATTAACACTTTTGAGATTTAGGCTAACGTCAATCGGGTCCAAAATTTTTCAAAATTGACAAACTTAGTCGCTAAACAAAAATAACCCTAAACCGTTATGCATTTTTCTCCTATTTTTCATGGTGATTAGGGACCAAGTTAATCAATTTCGAACTATTTTGGACTTGTCTGACAATAGCCCAAACATCAGGGATGTTAATTGCATTTTATCATTTAAATGCATGCCAAAAATAAACTATTCATTGCCTACTATAAATGATAACCTATACTTGCTAGGAAGCAGGGATGAAGCTATTATTGGACGTGAAGGGGGGGGGGGGGGGTAGTGGGCCGCCCCAAATTTAAAAAAAAAAATACTAGTATGTATATATGTACTAATTTTAGCAATTGGGTTCAATAAAATTATACTTAGACCCACTTAATAATATCATTGATACTTTTAAAGTTCATAACAAATTTAATGATCTAAAATCTAAAATAAAATTAACAAGCCAAAAAAAATTATCCCAAACAAAAATTACCAAAAGCAAACTTAAGCCAAACTAACAACACAAAACAAACCATGCAAGACTTAAAAAGGAAAAGGAAAAAAAAAAAAAAAAAGGAAAATCTAAGCAAATTCTAGGAAAGGAGAGCCCCCTCACAGCCACACAAAGACACCAAAACGACAGAAACAAAACCTAAGCGGCTAAAGACTAAAGAGAAGGGAAAAAACACCCAAAAGGGGGGGGGGGGGGGAGGGAAGAAAAAAACCTAAGTGGCTAAAATGAAAAGAAGAGACTCTGAGATTAAGACCTGAAGCAGGTTGGCACAACAGTAGAGTATCGCCCCAGATTTTGGTGTTTGGTATACACCTCTCTCTCTCTCTCTCTCTCTTAATGCTCCATCTTTCTTTCTTTAATAAAGTTAAACTATTAAAGTAATAGATATTTTTTTTTTTAAAGTTGTGTGTTATGACTAACCCATCCCATGTGTGAATTGTGCTTGTCTCTTAGGGTCTGATAGTATCTTTTTTTAAATTAAAGTTGAGATGATTTGCAATTTTAAAATTAACTAGTTAATTGTTGGGATTTAATAAGTTAGTTGTTTGTAGGATTGTGTTGTATGCATAATGCCACAATGATTTTTACTTTGTAGATTATTGAACATATATTGAGATGATATATTCAACTTATATTTGATTTATAGATTATGGAAAAGTCAACAATATATTTAATCTGTACCAATAATAAAACTAAAAAAATTAAGCTCAGTCAACCAATTTTACCCAAAATAAATAGCGTGACCCTTTTAAAAAAAATAAAAAATAAAAAACCTCAACGGCTTAGCCGCCGCACACAACCAACAACATAGTTACCCTCCTAACTCTAAGTTTTGGCTCCATCCTTACTAGGAAGCTTCTCACTTAGGGCATGATAACCTAAACCATTAGTCACCAGCAACAGTCCCCACCACCCATGCTAGATTCCCGAAGTGTGTCTCAGCCAAGTTTGCCTTCACTAGGGCTAATAGAGGTGGCTACCATTTCTTGTTCTTTAGACTAACCGGCAAGTTTTGAGATTGTACAGCATCCAAAAATACTTAAAGAGTGCACATGGAAGCCTTGCATGAAATTTTCTCAACCTCTAGAACCATATTGCTTAGCTTCTAAGAGAGAATTAAAAAGTTGAAACACACACAAACGCACACACGCGCACACACACACACACACACATATAATTATATAACCAGTTCTATAGCCACATTCTTTTCAAAGAGATTTTCAGAACCGCCATTGTAGGAGACCTAAAACAGTGCTTTTAAAAACGGCCACAATAGGTTAACTTATTACGGCAGTTTAAAGTCGGTGCTTTTTAAATTGATGTTATAGATACCCAATTGCAATGCTTTTAAAAACTACCACAATAGGTAGAGCTATTACGATGTTTTAAAACCACCACTATAGGTTTGACATTTTTTTGGGGGGTATTTTAAACAGCCTATTACTACGGTTTTAAAACCGCCGCTATAGGTTTGTTCATATTGAAGAACTATTATGACAGTTTTAAAACTATCGCTATAAGTTTGAAATTAATTTTATTATTATTATTATTATTATTATTAATTTGTATTTTAAATGATCTAATATTGCGGTTTTAGAACTGCCACTATAGGTTTGCTCATATTGAAAACTTATAACGACGATTTTAAACAGTCGATATAGCCTATATTTAAAAAAAAAAAAAAAAAAAAACCTATAGCAGCGGTTTAAAACCATTGGTATAGGTTTTCAAAAACCACCAGGACCTATACTAACGGTTTTAAAAATGCCGGCGTAGGTCCCAAAGGGCTATTGTCACACTTATTGGGCAGTGCTAGGAAGCGCCGGGAAAAAAACTACCTAGATAACCCATTTTGGTCTATACCAGCGGTTTTTGGGACTATAGCCTTGGTTTAAAAACGCTACTATAGCCCCAATTTTTGTAGTGTGTATATATATTGTGCGCACCAAGGTGGAAGAACAAATGGGCCAACCTTCACTTAGGCTTACAACCCATTTTTTGATGTGGGCTTTGGATTTCCCACTTCAGGTGGTCCTCTGTACTGAGATCCCACGTCCCTATCTTCCCCTCCCCTTTTTGTCCCTTTTCTCGTGTCCTCACCTTTGTTGCCTTCCATCCCCCTTCGCTTATTCCCTACTTCTTCTTCCTTAGCTCCTCCTATTTATACCCCCCAAAACTAGTGGGGTGTTATGATTACTTTGATGGTTTGTGGAAGGAAAGGCTCAATGTTATCATGACTAAGTGGGTGTTTAGGTGGGAGCGGAACATGGCAGAAGTGGCCTTGGAACCAGTTCCCATCTCATTGGGTTGTTGGCACAATACAACCTAAGGCGTTGCCGGGCATATGGTAAGTAGTTCCTTTGCTCAAGAGGTAGTTCACTGGGCGTGAGCCCAATAAATGAGGCGTGACTCGTGTAGAACATCAACTGTCCGACGGGTTCAGGGTGGCCTAATGCCCGGGCCCAAGATCGTATGGGCCGTTTTGCTGGAATGGGGCTTAAGGTCCCAATGGACCTGGGCACCCCGGCACCATACAGCAGCCCCACCTTGATTCGTGCTCGGTTCCTGGGGGACGAATCAAGGAGTCCAACAGACAATTACCGC
Organism: Lithocarpus polystachyus; assembly: GCA_033629205.1. NCBI lineage: Eukaryota > Viridiplantae > Streptophyta > Magnoliopsida > Fagales > Fagaceae > Lithocarpus > Lithocarpus polystachyus. Next base: position 34,771,190 of record CM066170.1, read on the forward strand.
CCGAGAAGTTCAAAGGGCAGGTATGGAACGGTCGAAAAGCCCATTAATGCGCCCTCAAAAGGTGCGTCATGATTGTCTGTTGGTTTGGCCACAATCATTACCTGACGGTACGTGAACCGAGGTGAGGCGCGTGTGACAGTTTGGGTAAGGATCCATAGGGTTTCCCACTCCCCTATTTATTAGCATCATTTACTTTGCCCCTTTTTGGCCTCTATAAATAGTTCCCTCCAGTTGTATTTTCCTTTACATTCTCCATTCTCAAAACTCCCTTTCTGCTGTGCACAAATCTCTGCAAGTTCATCCTTCAGCCCAGAACACCCTACTTCCTTAAAGCCTAAAGTAAGTTTCCTTTGTCCTTCCTACAATTCTTTCCGTTTCATTTAACTTTTTTTTAATCATACATTGAGGTCCTAGTTCTGGAAATGGGTTTGGAAATGGGTTTTTCTCATCTTCTCTCTTCAAAAGCCACTTTGGCTACCTTCAGGGCCATTTACAGCGTCCCCGAGGATATTGATATCGTCTATTGCCACGAGGGCGATATTGACATCCAAAGGTGCCGTTATGAAAACACAGTCTTTTTTCCCTTGATGGCAATTCTAGAGGGTGGGGTTAGGTTTCCCGTTGACCCCCTCATCTTAAGTACCTTTAGGTTTTACGGACTTTGTCCCGACCAACTCCCCCCCAATTTTTATAGAGTGGTGAGTTGTGTCAGTAGGCTGAATCAGTTTTTCGGGTTGCAACTGAATTACCATGACATAAACTTTATGTACAATTTATGTGGCAATATAAAGTCGGACTATTACCTAAAGACTAGGGATATGAGGGTACGACTCATTTCGTGCCTACCTGACTCCAATAAGAACTCTGCCGGGGATTTTTTTCGAGTGAGCGGCAACTAGTTTGCCGAGGAACTCCCCTGTGCGTTCTCCCCGTGTGATGTTGGTCGGTACCAAGCATCTTGTTAATTGTATTTCTTTAAATTTAATTCAACTGAGTAATTACTAACAGGCTCCCATGTTTATTCCATGCAGAAAGTAAAAGATTTAAACCAGATCTTAGAGTGGTGAATGTTCGAGACCTGAATTTCGTGCTCCGGTTAGAGAATTTTGTTCACTGGGACGGATAGCTCCGAGCATCTCACCTAATCCTCGATGTTAAACCCGTGTACTTGACTTGGCAGAAATTTAGCCAAGCTTTGCTAGTTGACAGTCCCTTTCTTTCCTATATTGATGTGCAGCATGCAAACTCCTCCCTCCCAAGCTTACAGTAGGTGAAGCGCGCGACCTCGGCCCGTGATATATTTGCTCGGATGAGCTCGCGCCCTTGCAAGACGAATCGGCTGAACGGGTGTCCTAACGGCGCCAGGAACAGGCTCACGTGTCGATACAGCCTGAAGCCCCCATTCACCCAGAGGAACCTATTGACCCTGAAGCTTTTGCAAAAACAGCCCGGGTAGAGGTCGAATCAGTTAGTTCTGCAGAGACCGCAGATCAGGGTCAAGACATGGTGACGAAAAGGACGATGACGATAAGCCGCTTTGTGCCTAGAGCCCGGCAAAGTGTGCTGCAGCAAGAACCCCAAGGTCAAGACTGAACTCCCCCTCTACCTCTAGCTCCTCCAGGCCGTTCCCGGAAGAGGTAACGAGTTACCGAGCACACGCCTGCCGGGTCTGGTGACGCGCCCACGGGGACTCTGCCTCAGCCAACAATGGGCATTGCCATTCAGGAGCCGATGTCTTAAATCAGGCTGAATGTGGCGTCCTCCTCACGTGCTACCCCGGAATGGCACGGATGAGTCGCTAGGCAGGCGGTTACAATGGGACATTGTTGTGGTAATCTCCAGTTCTCTATTCTTGTATTGTCTTCTTGTATTTTGTTCTGCACTGCCGTACTTATTATTGTCGTCTTCTCAGGCAGCTCAGCTAACCCACATCCTTGAGGGACGGCTAAGGGAGCTTACCGAGGACGTTGAGCGAGAGAAGGCCCTCAAGGACGTGGCCGAGGCTACTGCGAAGGAGAAAACCAAGGCTGCCACAACCCCGAAGAAGAAGGTGGTCACATCTGAGAAGGCCAGGGCGACGACGAAGAAAAGGTCTTTAGAGCTAGAGACTAAGCTGGGAGAGATCGAACTAAAACTTGCAGTAGCTGAAAGTCTGAATGTTGCACAGGCTGAGGAATTGACCGACTTGAAGGCAGCTTTAGAGGCTTGCGAAAATAAGTGGTATAATGAGGGGTTTGCCGATGCCAAGAACTCGGTAGAGCCCGTCATCCAGGAGGTCTGGAAGCTTGCTTTTGAGGAGGCCTGGTTGGCTGCTTTACAAGCTGTGAGGGTCCCCGAGGACTCCCCTTTAAGAGATCCCAGCCAGATTCCTTTCCCGGGACACTCCGCTGCCACTTAGAACCCCCCCCCCCCCGGTGCCAATTCCAAGGAAGAGACCCCAAGCATGAGGGAGTTGGTGGATGCAATTGGCTCTCACGCGGAGTTAGTTGACCTGGAAGTCACTACAACCTCCGTGCTAGTGATCAACCTGGCGAAGGTGCTCAACTTCAGTCTTTTTTGGCAACCCAGCAACCACCCGAGTCCACCGCACAAGTTCAATCTACCGATCATGTGAACTGACTGTCGAACTCGATTTCTTTTCTTTGTTTCCTTTTACTTTGCTTTCTTCAAATAATTTTGCCCATTTCGCCGGGCTGTGGTGACAGAACAATCATTACTTTTGTTGTTTCTTCTTTTCTTTGAGCACATTTGCCCATGTCACCGGCTGTGGTGACAAAATGATTGTCTCGTGTGTTTTTCTTTTTTGTTTTAAACACTTGCCGAGCCACAGTGGCAAAACACTGATTTAATTTTTATGTTAGCCTTGTTTGATTAGCTTTGTTTGATTAATGTTTAATTACCAAGTGGTTGTTTAAGTCAGTTCTATAAAATGTTTTAATACTATGTTCCTCCCCCCTGTACCTTATTTTTTGCGAGCATGTGTACATGCGCTCGGGTAAATGCGGCGCCTGAGTTTGAATTGCAATGGGTTATCTTGGTGATGACTGGAACTGCACTTACTATATGCCAATCCACCTGCTCAGTGATCGCGATCGAACTGAGAACCAAGTTTATATGCTTAGTTTATATTATAAGGTTTCTAACTACTCGGTGATGGTGATCAAACCGAGAACTAGGTTTCTGTCCTTAGTTTATATTATAAGGTTTCTACCTGCTCGATGATGGTAATCGAACCGAGGACCAGGTTTCTATCCTTAGCTTATATTATAAGGTTTCCAACTGCTCGGTGATGGTGATTGAACCAAGAACCAGGTTTCTGTCCTTAGCTTATATTATAAGGTTTCCACCTGCTCGGTGATAGTGATCGAACCGAGTACCAGGTTTCTGTCCGTAGTTTATATTATAAGGTTTCCACCTGCTCGGTGATAGTGATCGAACTGAGGACCAAGTTTCTGTCCTTAGCTTATATTATAAGGTTCCCACCTGCTCAGTGATAGTGATCGAACCAAGGACCAGGTTTCTGTCCTTAGTTTCTATTTGACGCAAAGCCTTGTATACATTTGGTGTCCGCGAGGGTCCTTGTCATCCTAATATTAGTAAATAAATGCAACAACTAGGATGAATACCACCTTTATATCGAATAAAACATATCACACAGGCTTACATCTAATTTCCATCCCTGCTCATGAATGATCAATGATAGAATTTTTTCAAGTTGTGAACATTCCACGGCCGAAGAAGCGGCCTCTAATCTAAGTCTTCCAAGTGGTATGCTTTTGTGCCAGCAATGGCAATGACCCTGTAAGGTCCTTCCCAAGTTGGGGCTAGTTTCCTGGTATTTGTGTCCCGCATACTCCCCACTGCCTTTCGTAGCACCAAGTCTTCAGCAGCAAATTCTCTCATCCACACATCTCGGTTGTATCACTGGGTGAGCATTTGTTGATATTCCGCTAGCCGTACCGTCGCTACTTCTCGGTATTCTACCAGCGAGTCCAAGCATTCTACTAGCAACCTGTTGTTCCGATCAGGGGTGAAGTCTGCAACCCGTGCACTACATATATTAACTTCCGTAGGTATCACAGCCTCTGCCCGTATGTGAGTGAAAACGGGGTTTCTCCAGTAGACCTTCTAGGAGTCGTCCAGTATGCCCATAAGACGTTGAGAAGTTCTTCGGCCCATCGGCCTTTTACACCATCCAACCTTTTCTTCAATCCGTTCACAATTGATTTGTTGGCGGCTTCCGCTTGCCCATTGCTCTAAGGATACACCGGGGTGGAGTACCTATTCTTGATGCCGAGGTTACTACAGAACTCATGGAACGCCCCGCTATCGAACTACATCCCATTATCGGATATGAGAGAGTCTAGCACTCCAAATCTTGTGACTATATTTTTCCATACGAATTTCTTAACATCGACGTCCCGTATGTTGGCTAGTGCCTCTGCCTCAGCCTACTTAGTGAAATAATCAACGGCTACCAACATGAACTTCAGATTACCTGTGGCCCGGGGAAACGGGCCGAGTATGTCCAACCTCCACTGCGCGAAGGGCCAGGGGATGCTGACCGGGTTTAGGTGGCCGTTCGGTTGATGTATTAGGGGGGCTTGTTTTTCACACTGCTCACACTTGCGCACATATTCAGCTACTTCCTTTTGCATCTGTGGCCACCAGAACCCCTGTGTCATCACTCTATGTGCTAATGAGCGTCCCCCCACATGACCGCCGCACACCCTACTGTGCAACTCGGCTAGGATTGAATCAACTTTTCTTGGGTGCACGCACAAAAGATACGGCCCACCAAAAGATCTCCAGTAAAGCTTGCGATCTACTGACAACCAATACTGGGAGGCAACTCGGCGAATCCTACTCGCTTCCTTCTCGTCATTGGGGACCCGATCCTCGGCCAGAAAGTCAATGATTGGGTCCATCCAACATGGCTCATTCGTCGTAATTGCTGCAACACCAACACCACCCGTAAGGTTGATGCTCAATTCAGCTATGACCTCCACCTTGATTAATCGAGGTATGTCTTCTATTACTAATGATACTAACGGGGCTAGAGAGTCGGCATGCCTGTTCTGTCCCCGGGAAACCTTTGTTAGCCTTACTATGCTAAATTTGTTCATGGCTTGCTTTACCACTTGTAAGTACTCTTTCATTCGAGAATCACGTACTTCAAAGCTTTCGTGTACCTGGCCAACCACCAATCGGGAATCTGAATAGACCTCTATATCCCAAGCACCTATCTCCAAGACTACCCTCAATCCGGAGAGCAAGGCCTCATACTCCGCCTCGTTGTTAGAGGCCCTAAATCCCAACCTGAAAGAATGCTCTAACTGTATTCCTTCTGGGGTGATGATGACAATCCCGGCACCCGCCCCCATTGCGTTTGACGCGCCGTCCATAAATACCTTCCACGGCATGACTCCACATGACACACCACCTGCCCTTCGTGCTTAGGAGAGAACTCTACAACAAAATCAGCAAGAACCTGTCCTTTCACTGAGTTTCTCAGCCTATACCTTATATCGAAGGATCCTAGCTGAGTTCCCCATTTGGCTATCCGACCAGCAAAGTCCGACCTTTTTAACAAAGATTGTAGGGGGTACTCGGTCAGGACATAGACGGTATGAGCTTGAAAATAGTAAGGCAGTTTTCTCGTGGCATGTACTAACGCCAGAACCAACTTCTCCAAGGGTAAATATCTTGTTTCCGCATCAACCAAGGTTTTATTGATGTAATACACAGGCTGCTGGACCCCGTGATCCCTTAACAGCATGGCACTCACGGCGTGATCAGATACTGAGAGGTACATGAACAAATCTTCCCCGGGTGCCAGCACCGTCAACATAGGTGCCTTCGCTAAATACTCTTTCAAATCCTGAAAAGCTCTTTCACTATCCTCGTCCCAATGGAATCCTTTCCATTTCTTCAAGAGTCAGTAGAACGGTCGATAGCGATCGGGGAATTTATAGATGAACCTGTTAAGGGAGGCCAACATCCTAGTCAACACCTAAACTTCCTTAGGGTTGCCCGGTGGTTTGAGATGCCAGATGGCTTCGATTTGATCGGAGTTAACTTCTATTCCTCAGTTAGTAATCAGGCAACCTGGGAACTTGCCGGCCCCTACCTCAAAAGCACATTTGTCCGCGTTTAGGCGTAATCCGTATCGCCGCAGTATTTCAAACACTCCCTGGAGATCCTCCGTGTGCCGTGCATCTTGTTTACTTTTTACCACCATGTCATCGATGTATACTTCAACTGTGCGCTCGATCTCTTCCCGAAACATTCTTGTTATCATTCGCTGATATGTTGCTCCGACATTCTTTAACCCGAAGGGCATCATGATATAATGATAGTTTGCATCAGGGGAGATGAACGCCGCTTTTTCTTGGTCTTCGGCAGCTAGGGCGATTTGATGATAACCCTGAAAAGTATCAAGGAAACTCATCCTCAGGTGGCCATAGGTGGCATCCACCAACTGAAATCCACACAAACTCTCCACTTCCTGCTCTTCTTTCTGACCACCACGGTATTTGCCACCCATTTCGGGAAGAAGATTTCCCTTATTGTCCCGACCTCCTTCAACCTCCCTACCTCCTGCCTTACTGCCTCAACGTATTCTTTAGCCAGCCTTCTTGGCTTTTGCTTCTTCGAAGGAAACAATGGGTCTACGTTACGCTTGTGAATGATGAACTCGGGATCAACCCCGGGAACCTCATACGGACTCCAAGCGAACACATCTACATTTTGCACGAGAAACAACAACGTCTCTATCTTGTCCTCGGCATTCATACTTGCCCCTATTTGAAAGTACTGTTCACTGTCCGGTAGTATCTTTACCCTAACAAGATCCTTAGCACAGCCAGCCCCCGCTCCTTCTCGGGGTCCCTATAGTTGCTATAAGGGACCTTTCCCATAGGTTCCTCCTTGTTTGCTTTGCTTATGCTTCCAATCGACCACTGCCTTGACCTTTACATGTAGGGTGGAAGGGACCGCCCCCATGGCATGGATCCACGGCCTCCCTAAAATGGCCGTATAAGGAGAGAATGATGTTGCAACCACGAAAGTCACTATTACCTCTTTTCCCTCCATATTCACTAGAAACAATATTTGTCCTTCGGGGATAACCTCCTGGCCGTTGAACCTGATCAGTGGCGTCTCATACTTCGAGAGGTGCTCCTTCTTTAGCCCGAGCCCTCTGAATAGATCTGGATACATTACGTCGGCCCCGCTTCCTTGGTCTATCATTACCCTTTTCACTATGAAATTGTTTATTCGGGTAGTCACTACCAGCGCGTCATCGTGCAGCTGAATAGTTCCCTTTAAATCATCGTCGCTAAAAGTGATGGGTTCCTGAGCTGTCTTTGTCTTCTTTTTGGGGGGTCGCTCGTCTGAGAAGTCTCGCACAGGTGCTATGGTCAATACTCCTTTCTTCCCAACCAAAGCCATGTCCTTTAAGGCAGCATGGATGACTTCAATTACTCCCAATGAGGGTGGAAGAGGGTTCCCTCTTTGTCGAGGGCCTTGCCTAGTACCTCTATCTCCCGAGTTTACCACGAACTCCTTCAGATGCCCGACCCTCACTAATTGTCCTAAGTGATCTTTCAACACTCGGCATTGCTCGGTGGTATGCCCCTTGTCCTTATGGTAGGTACAGAACAAATTCTGGTTTCTTCGAGACGAGTCACCCCCCATCTTGTTCGGCCACCTGAAGTATGGCTCGTTCTTGATCTGATCTACAATCCTATGCATCGGCTCTTTAAACGTCACATTCACCTCCCCCAGCTGCAATTTCGATCCCTGCATCCTTAAATCCTTTCGAAGTCTTGGATGAAAACTACTTTGCCGAGGTCTGTTCGCCAACATAGCTTTGCCCTTACTTTGCAGCCGATCATCTTCCAAGCGTTTATACTCCTCAATACTCCTCATAAGTTGCCTCATATCCTCAGAAGGCTTCTTCATCAACAACTCTCGAAGCTCGGAATCCTCGGGTAGTCCCATCTTGAAAGTGCTTGCCACGATCTTCTCGTTCCCCCCACCAATCTCATTGTAAAGCTCCTAAAACCGACTAGCGTAGCTACAAAGGGTTTCCCCTACCCTCATCTTCATGGAAAGTAACGCATCCACAGGTTGCGGTACTCAGCTACACGTTACAAACCGGACACCGAATTCTTGGATCAACTCGGCGAAACTGTGAATGGAGCCCTTCCTCAGCCCTTTAAACCATCTTAGAGCGGTGGGCCTGAGGCTCGAGGGAAATACCTTGCGCATCAGCACGTCGTTATGGGTATGTGGAGACATCATCTGGATGTAATGGCTGATGTGCTCCACCGAATCCGTCTTCCCATCATAGAAATCGAACAGGGGGCGCATAAATATGTTCGACATTGGGGCCCGCTCAATATCATTTGAGAACGGTGACCGGGCCACTCTTTATAAGGCACGACTCATTGCATCCATAGCGGCATTTCGGGGTCGTTGCTCTAGGGAATCTGAGCCCCGATCTGCATACTCCCGTGAACGTGAACGTTTTCGGCGTTGACAGGACTCTCGGGAATGTGATCGGTCTTGGTGTTGACGGGGACCAGACTGGTTGGAACCCTCCTCATAACGGTTTCTCCCACTGTCAGATCCCCTAGCCCGGCAGTCTCGGCCCCTTCTCCTTTGCCCGTCCATGGCTTCTAACTTTAAGTCTCTTACCATTCTTCTAAACCGTTCAAGTTCCTCATCTCTTTCGTCAAACTGCCCGTGCCCTGATGCACCCGACATCATCTGGCAGGTTTGGTAAGACCCCTCTCCGAGGCCGGACTGCTCCTCTCCTTGCTCACGATCCCTATCCTCACGTCTCTTGTGCCTTTGCTCTCGCTAGGAAGACCTTACCGAATCACTTTCAGCGTGACTCGAACGCCTCTCAGACATTTTTCTCGAGCGTGGGTCTCTGTCGAACCACCACTTTGTAGGAGATTCCCATAGACAACGCCAATTGTGCGCACCAAGGTGGAAGAACGGATAGGCCAACCTTCACTTGGGCTCACAACCTATTTTTTGATGTAGGTTTTGGATTTCCCACTTCAGGTGGTCCTTTGTACTGAGATCCCACGACCCTATCTTCCCCCTCCCCTTTTTACCCTTTTTCTTGTGTCCTCACCTTTTTTGCCTTCCATCTCCCTTTACTCATCCCCCACTTCGTCTTCCTTAACTCCTCCTATTTATACCCCCAAAACTAGTGGGGTGTTATGATTACTTTGATGGTTTGTGGAAGGAGAGGCCCAATGTTATCATGGCTAAGTGGGTGTTTAGGTGGCAGTGGAATGTGGCGGGAGTGGCCTTGGAACCAGTTCCCATCTTAGTGGGTTGCTCGGCACAATATAACCTAAGGCGTTGCCGGGCATATGGTAAGTAGTTCCATTCCTCGGGAGGTAGTTTACTAGGCATGAGCCCAATAAATGAGGCATGACACGTGTAGAACATCAACTGTCTAACGGGTTCAGGGTGGCCCAATGCCCGGGCCCAAGACCATATGGGCCGTTTTGCTGGAATGAGGCTTAAGGTCCTAATGGGCCTGGGCACCCCAGCACCGTACATATATATATATATATATATATATATATATATATATAGAGTTTCTAGAAAATTAGAATTTGGTTGAAGTGAGAGTACTTTCAAGTTGTGACGGTATCTAAAACTGTGTTGTGCGAATTAAGAGTAGCAAAAAGAATAGATTTTCTCTAGTTTTTGGTTATTTGTGTGGAAGATCTTTTGGTGTATTAGGATTTTTAGTTTTTGAGTAAGTATTACTTAGGAAAATTAGGGAGAACAATGGAAAAAGAAGAATCAGAGAAGACTTAAGAGGCATGATGAATCTCTTTTTTTGTCTGTTACGTGATATTTTCTCCAACTCAGAGAATTTGCTAAATGGTTACAAGAATTGCCTCTAAGATACAATCAAACATAAATTCTATAATGGGTTCTAGTTATCTCAAATAGTAAAATCTCTGATAGTTAAACAAGATATATATATATATGTATATATATATATATATATATATATATATATATATATAGTTTCTAGAAAATTAGAATTTAGTTGAAGTGAGAGTACTTTCAAGTTGTGACAGTATCTAAAACCATGTTGTGTGACTTAAGAGTAGCAGAAAGAATATATTTTCTCTAGTTTTTGGTTATTTGTGTGGAAGATCTTTTGGTGTATTCGGATTTTTAGTTTTTGAGTGAGTATTATTTAGGAAAATTAGGGGGAACAATGGAAAAAAAGAATCAGAGAGAACTTAAGAGGCATGATGAATCACTTTTTTTTTTCTTTTCTTTTTTTTTTTCCTGTTACGCGATATTTTCTCCAACTCAAAGAATTTGATAAAAGGGTTACAAGAATTGCCTCTAAGATACAATCAGACATAAATTTTGTAGTGGGTTCTAATTAGCTCAATTGGTCAAGTTTCTGATAGTTGAACAAGAGATCTGGGGTTCAATTCCCACCTATACCAAAAACCGATTGGTGTCTTGATCTGATGATAAAGAACAATCATCAGGAACGAACGTCATAGATTGAAAGTTTCTATTAAAATAAATAAATAAATACTGTAGATAGCAATTATAGAATTCTATTATTATTAAATTTTAAATGTGTGCAATATTCTATGATTTTTTTTCTTTAAAATCATAAAATCTTGAATATAAATGTTTTTTTATTAGAAGAAAAAAATATTTATTTATAAACAATTAGTCAAATTTTAGATCATATGATTTTTATCTAACTTTTTTCTGTCTAAATATGAAATTTGATAATTATGGTTATTATTAATAAACTTTTATTATGATTAAATTTAAATTTAAATTTAAATTTATATATATATAACTATATGTTTTAGATTTAAATATTTATTATAATTGTGTTTGTATATGTAGTTATATCACACTATTATTCTAATGGAGGATTAATTGGGTTTTTTTTTAATGGGAAGGGTTGGGTTGAATTTGGATATGTTGTTTTTGGGTTAAATGAATCTCAATGGGTTTTTAGTTAAAACCCAATAATCACTAGTTCTAATTGGGTTGATACCCATTTAACCCAATTAATAATTGAATATGTTTGAGTTTAATTAGAGTGAGTGGGTTTGAGCGGGCAAATGAGTTTGGGCTTATTTTGCCACCTCTAGTCTTAACATAAAATTTGGTAATTAAGTAATTATTAATTGACATTTAATATGATTTCTTTTTGTTTTTTTTTTCTTTTTTTTTTTCTTTTTTTTTGGTAGAAAGGCATAGATTATATTAAGAAAGAACAGCAGGCACAGGCGCACAGCGACTAGGTTCTCTATAGCAGTGCTATATATTTTTCCACTGGGGTTTGAACCTCAGCAACTCCCTGGAATCATCAATCAAAGATGGACAGGTCACCGGTAGGGGTGTTATCACTTGTCATAAGATTAACCGCCAGAGAAGCATCAAGCTCTAATCTCCCCAGCTTGGATATTTAGATCTTTGCATTGGGCTATTCCGTCTCTTACGGCCCATGGTTTTGCAATAACTATAAGACTCTTTGATGGGCCAATTGACCCGTGGAAAAGCCATTGACCCAGCCCCCAGCCCAATCCCTTATAACTCCACCACTCCCCGCAGCTTAGGCCTTAGTGTTGAGTTTGTCTATTTTTTCGACTTAAAAAAAAAAAAAAAATATATATATATATATATATATATATATGATATGACAAGACTTTAATAGAATGATTAAATATAAAATAGAATTTAAAATACTCTCTAAAAAAAATAGAATTTAAAATCAATGGGAAAATACTTCTTAACGTGTGAGATGTAAGGCTAAAAAAATTTATGTGACAAAATTTTAACATGTCAACCAAAAGTTAAATGTTTTCGATTTTATATATAGATGCAGGTATAACAATGAAAAGTCGTCACTGAAAGATCACTACAAAAGAGATGCAACTCTTAAAAAGTCTGTTAAAACAATCACTAGTTGTTAAGAATAGTCAACCCTTGCTTCGGCCCATTTTTTTCCTGCAAAATTCTAAGGAAAAAATTTAGGTATAGTGCCTTAAGTGTTGTTCCTTAGATTCTCCTCTTAAGATTCAGCCATATAATTACTTAACTAAAAAATATACTTTCATTCCATGAGAAAAAATTCACATTACAAAATTTTAACAAGGGAGTCTAAGGAACAACACCTAAGTATTGTACCTAAGTCTTGCCGTAATTATGATATCTATTTTATGATCTTGCTTAAGTAAACTTTCACTTGTGCAAATTATTCATTAAACGTAACAACCATTAAAGAGATAGTTTGCCCATATTTTGGCTTTTGTTGTCAATTCATGAAGGAGATGAGAGCAATGGAGGCTCCAAGAAAACTTTTTTTCCAAGATAGTCATCATGAAACATAAATTATACAACATCTAATAAAAAGTGAACTTTGTTTATTGACCAAAAAAAAAAAAAAAAAAAACACGCAAATACATAAAATCTTACAATTTTCTTCTACAAGTTTTTTTTTTTTTTTTTTAATTTTGAAATTATTGCATGATAATCTCATTATCAGTGCTACAAGTTACATCTCTTTCAAACTTTTAGTTTAATAAAAACTTTCTTGGGCTTTTTTTTTTTTTTGTAAAGGCCGAATATATTGTTAAGGGGACTAAAGGTTAAAGATAAAGTTTGGCTACAACTCACTAAAAAATTAACATGACTGCATATTTTAAAAATCTAATTGTTCTATTATATGCTCTTTATGTTTTTAAAACATATGTCGAATTTCATGCCAATTGGATGTTACTTACTATTTGAACCATAAACTTATTTTTTATGTATAATTTCAGACTATGAAAACTCAAATTTAAACATTTAATTGATAGCATAGTTATTGATCCTATTGAAGTTTTGCAAACATATACGTTATAAGAAGAAAATGTAATCCAATAGTGAATTTGTCAAAATTCACATCCAATGAAAAAAAAAATAACTAGAGTTGTAGCTTAGTCTATAATCAAATTTGCTGCCAATTTTGTCCAAAGTTTAATTATGTTAAACCTACAAAAATTAAGGATGGTCATAAAGTTTTTTAAAGGTAAAAAAAAAAATCATAATTTTTTTAAAATATTAGTATATAATAATTTTTTTTTCCCAAATCAGTGTGGTCCTATGATCACTCTGGCTTCAACGTGGAGCTATCCCTGGATGAGAGTATGCGGAGGTTTACAGGTATATATGGTCATCCTAAGAAAACAAGAAAGGTAAAAACACATGAGACTTGCTATGATTGCTCTACTCATAGTCGAAATGGCAACTCTAGGATATAATTTTAAGGGGTCAATAAGATGTATTATGAGTAAAAAATGAATCTTGCAGTCTACATGATTTTTTTATTACAAATTTGTCCATAGTACATACTAGTAAGAGAATAAAAGATAAGAAATAATATGTCTACAACATTTTTAAAACATTTTCCCAACAAATCTTAGACGATAAGTTATTATTAGTTTTAATTTAAACTTATTGTTGAAATTACTTTTTTCCTATTTGTAATAGCCAATAATAATTTGTCATTTAAAATTTGTTGTGAAAATAATGTGAACATAGCGTTTCTCATATAAGATAAACTATAAGTTCATTGCATATTGTTTCTTAATACAAACATACTAATTATTGTTGCTAAAATTAAATCTTAGAAATCATCTATTGCTTTTAAATACAATAAACATATTAATCATTGTTGTTAAGTGAACTTCAAACCAAATTTAAATACAATAAACTGTTATGTATTAGTTTATTTCAAATTTGTTAAAATTTATTTATTTATTTTTTTAGATTGAAGATGAACAAATATGTACTTTTGTTATTAGGCTTACTCTTTTTTTTTTTCCTCCGTATTTTAGACAAAATTGGTTTGTTATTGGGTTTTTTTTTTTTTTTTTGACCAAAATATTGTTAAGATGATCGTATTCAAGTTTATTTCAACCGTGCTTAAAACAATTTAGGTCTAGGAAGTTCAAAATTTTATTTTAAGAGGGTCAAATAAAAAAATTATATATAATTCCTTTTTATTTTGGGACTAGCTCAGTGGTTTTATTTGAACCCACTTGACTGTACCTAGAGCCACCCTTGGGTGGAATGTAACATTGAATTTCAATGAGGTGATATCGATATCTGGGACAGAAGATGAAGTCTAGGGAGGCCTTAAATTATTGCCACCTGCATGATTTGGAATTCATAGCGAATATGTTTGGGACAATCAGAGACAAGGCTCTATAAGCATCTAAACCGCATATATGGTGGGAACTTGATAGAAACAAGGGCGATTAAGGCCCAAGTCACTTTCAAATATATATATATATATATATATATATATATTAGTGATAATATAGGTTTCTTGTTAATCGTTTATCATCATTATCATGTATTTATTAGTGTTTCATTATGGTCAAAAGTTTGGCAGTGTTTTAGTTTGGACAAATTAATTGGCCTATATAAAAAATTTGTCATAAAACTATCCCTGAATAATACGTGGCCAAATTTCTTGAGACAATGTTCACTGTCTGTCATTCTCATATTTCTATCCAAAGAAAATTTCACAATTCTTGTTTACTATATAGTTCTACCAAACCTTAATTTCAAAGGTATGTGTAGGCCATTCCCATTGGCCATTGGTGTTCCTCAGTTTCCACAAGAACTATTATTAAAAAAAGTCTTGATTATACTAATATTGTGTTGCAACTTGCAATGGTTTTGGACCAGAACAGGGACTTGGGTCTTGGGGGGACTTGGATAATGTGTTTCTAGTCTACTTTCTACGTTATTGTTCCGGTTCGGTCCAGGTCAACCCGGCTGAAAATTCCGGTCCAGGTTTGGGTTCATTGACTTTCTGAAGCCTGAGCTGAGAAGTCAGAACTCAGAATTCAGCGGAAAGGCTAATCCACGTTCCCATACGCACACCTAACTAGTGGGCCCCGGTCGGCATTTGTAAAGGATACACGCTTCCGGCTCAGATTATTTCCCCGCCCATCAAGAAAAGTCAAAATGGGAAACACACGTAAGCTATTTTTTTGGAGGAAAAAAGTCAAAAAACAAATTAAGATTTCGGTTCACAAGCACAAAGATTACCTTCTTTCTTTCAACAAAATTTAGTTGTTGGATGGGGATTCTCTTCTATTTATTTTGTGTTTTTTTTTTTAATGCAAAATACTATTTGGATGGGTTTTCTTGTATTTATTTATTTATTATGTAAAATAATAGTACCACTTTAAAAAATATATATATATATATATATATACTTTTTTAAAAAAATATCATCGAAATAAATACTATTATTATTTTTATTCTACTAATTTAACTAAGCGCTTCATAAATTTATAATATGATGCATTACAAGCAAATGGGTAGGATTCAGGTCAAGTTAATTGGATTGCAAGTTAGATCGAGTTTGGAGTTAGAGACGGGACATTTTAAATGAGTTGTGAGTAGGTTAGGTTGATCGAGTTATGGTTCGGATTAATCGAGTTACAAGTGGATTTATACTTTTTCACATCTAGAAATAAATAATAATAATAATAATAATAATAATAATAATAATAATATGGTCACATTGTCTTTGTTTTCATTTCGATACAAAAAAGAGAACATATGATTCTAAAAAAATATAAAGAACAAATAACAAATACTTAAAAAAAAAATTATATAATGATATCGTCACTATAAACAAATAGAAATATTAAATGTGGTGAATCATAATTTTTTTTTATCATCACCATAAAATGTCGTGGACCAATGTTAAATTTGTTTTGTTTTGTTTTTTTTTTTTTTTTAGAAATATGGTTTTAGTATAATATCATCACCATAAAAGCTAAATGTTGTCCACCACCGTTTTTTTTTTTTTTTATCAGGTTGTGTACCAATGCTTTTATCTATTTTTGAGCAATTGTAATTATTATAATGTTTAATAGATTGCGTGCCATTAAAGAGAATTTTAAAAAAGTTGTAATTATTGTTTTTCCAAGAGAGAATACCCAAATTGCATATTACCTTCAAAGCAAAATTTTTAAATTTTTAAATATCCCTTCTTTAAATAACATGTTGGGTTGGGTTGTGTACAAGTTGTACTTGACCTGGCTCAGCATTTCAAGCGATTGGGTACAAGTTAACCTGTTTTTCCTGCAGTTTGGTCTATTTTCATTCAGTTGGGTTGGATTAATGGGTTTGAGTTCAATTTTTTCCAGCCTAATCCCTCAATTACTATCAAGAATAAGTTAAACTTATTAGTAAGACTTAGACAATTGTTTAGAACTTTTTTTTTTTTTTTTAAATAATTAGAGAGAGAATTTGAATTTTGAACACAATGATATTAATTACATCTTAAAAAAATGCTATAATTCAACTATATACGATAAATAAACAGAAAAATATACTAAAAATAAAAATGAAAATATTTAGCAATAGGATGACAACTTTAAACCTATCCACAAAAACTAATAATCTAAAAGCAGCAGTCTACACCTCAATTATCAGACAGTTTGTCTGTTTGGGTAACTTAATTTTTGCTAACTTATTTTACTATTTAGTTTATTTTTCCTACTATTCATAGGTTTCATTGTACTTTTTGATACTATTCATGAATTCCACTGTACTATTTCAACTAATATTTACCTTTATTTACAGCACTTTCAATAAAAAATTTCCATTTTCAATAAAATAAGCAGATCTCAAACAAACTCTTAATAAAATGGTTTGCCATTATTAACAAATCACAATCCTAGCTGTCTTGGAAGCTTTGGGCTTTCCCCTCCCATTTCTTTATATTTATATATAATAATATAATAATTTTTTAGATGGATAGTGTGTGTGTGTATATATATATATATATATATATATATATAAAAGTAATGGCAAAACTTACGTACAGTATTTTAGGTGTTGTTCTTTAGGTTTCTATTTTAAGATTTTGCTATGTGAATTTTTTTTCATGTGATGAAAGTATATTTTTAAGTTAAGTAGTCATGTTGCAGATTATTAAAAGGAGAACTTGAGGAACAACACTTGAGTATAGTACTTAAGTTTACCTTAAAAAAAAAAAAAAAAAAAAGTGATAACATGGTCGGAAGTGGGAAAGTCCAAGATGGTTCTAAATTTTCTATAAAAAAAAATGCTAATCGTTTAAAAACAAAAAAACCAAAAGTTGTAGAAGCCGACTCGAAGAAATATATTTACCACCAACACCAACCAAGTCCACCACCTCAAACCCACACAACAAATAAAAAGCTCAATAAAACCAAACCACTTCTCCTAGTCTCTCTCTCTCTTTCTCTTTCTCTCTCTGTCTTCTAGACCCATTCTGCATATATACATAACATCACAAACCATTTCTATTCTATTTGTGGGCTTTGACAGGTAAGCTTTTTTAGGATCCCAAAACCAAAGTCTTTCAGATATATAGTTTCTGATTTTTTTTTGTCTGTCTTTCGATTATTTTTGTCAACTGAGGTGGGGTTTTTTTTTTTTTTTTTTTTTTTTTTTTGAGGATTTGAATTTGAAATCTGGGTAATCAGATAATTGTACTTTTGTTTCTGGATTCAAATTCTTGTAATTGTTGATGATCTGAGTTTTTTGGGCTCAATCTATGCGGGTTTTTTTTATTTTTTATTTTAATCATGATGTTGTTGGGTTTTTGTTATTCTGGGACAAAATATATCATCAGGGTGATTCATAATTCACTTTTTTTCATGGTCAAATTGTGTGCTTTGTTGATGTTTTAGCATCAAAATTTGATCTTTTCGAGTTTTTGTTATTGTGGATTTATGGTGAATTGACTTTTGGAGGATTAGAGGGATGACTGAGGAAAGTTCTGATTATTAATAATCATCTAATTAGTAGTTGTTGACTGAATTGAATTGGTTGAACTACTTAATTTTATGTGTTGGTTTGAATTATCTGATTGAACTTGTGGAGGGTTTGTGTTGTTAGGAATTTGGTGGATAAAGGACTTGTCTAGACATGGCTACTGGTAATGCTGCGGCCTGGGCTGAGAAGGCAACAAGTGATATGCTGATTGGTCCGGACTGGGCAATAAACATCGAATTGTGTGATATTATTAACACGGATCCTGGGTATAATATTTTTTTTTTTTTTTTGGGGCTTTCTAGTTTTCCTTTTGGTTGTTAAATGTTAACTCTTTTTGCAAATTCGGGGTAACATAAATTTCTAGAAAGCATGAATTATGTTATTGTAATTTGAGTGTTTGTTTGAAATGAATGGCCTACTTGACAATGCTATAATTTCATAGAGACTATGAGGCAGATAGATTGATTTTGTACCATAGGCGAAACAATTTTGATAAAGTTTTAGACGATGGAATAATATTTGGTATAGAAATTAACCAAATATCATTTGTCAAAACAGACATCTCTCTCTAATAATTTATTTCAGTGTCCTCTTCTTTTCCATAATACTGTATAGAACCATAGATTCTTGTGTTAAGTCCTGTGAAACCCATGCAAATAAAACTATGCTGAGATGCCTTTTATTTAGCATACGGTTCCTAAGTTAATAGAAACTCAGGTGCACAGGATGTAAGACGATGAAATGTAAGCCTTGGTAGTGGTTTTTATTTAACTAAATCGAGTCATCATTATGATCAGATTAGAACACTTCCATCTTTGTATCATCCTAGGACATGCATCTTTTTCTTTTTCTTTTTCTTTTTTTGTAGGATAGAAGTGCAAGAAAATATATACATGCATTAAAATGCTAAAAACATGAGCATAAAAATATTTATATCTGTGTGGCTTTTCATTACTTTTCCTTGTAGAAGACGTAGGAAATTTATATATATATATATATATATAAAATCCTTCCATGAAAAATAATGAACCAGGTCAAAACTCACCCTAACTGGCCTATTTAAGAAACTCGTATTTGCATAGTTGAAATGCCCCTAGCCAGTGATTTTCTTTGTCACTTTTGATGTGTATGCATGATGCCCTTTTCATGACTAGGCAATAGTCTTTTATTTTATTATTTTTTTAATTATAAAAAATTTGATGACTGGGCAATAGTCATCAATAAATTCTGGGATGGAGGGCGAGGTTGTGGTTCAAGATCCATTGGAAGTGTGTATAACCAATTAAAAAAGTCAGTATTCAGTTGTTTATTTATTCTGATGCAATGCAAATTGATAACTTAGGAGAAGGCTTTTTATATTTTTTCGCTCAAGCTCTTAGGCATCAATTAGTACTGGTTCTTTCAAATATTTGAATGTTATACTTTTTACCTTTGTGGTGGACCAAATATTTTGTTGTCTTCAAATTTTAATCTCAATTAGGAATTACCTTTAGTCCTTTTCAAAATTTATTTTTTTGCTATACTCCTTTTTTCTAGATCTTAAAGAAAAAATTGCATCTTTAATATTTCTTTTGAATTTGATTGAAAATTTGCAGGCAAACGAAGGACGCCTTGAAGATACTCAAGAAGCGCTTAGGCAGTAAAAATCCTAAAATACAACTTCTGGCTCTCTTTGTTAGTATTTTCCTTTCCTTCAGACATTTTGGACACATATTTGTGCATGTTTATTTAAGATAAAATTTGCAAATTGCAAAATTGTTCCTTGGTGGTGTTAGTACTTTTGTGTCTGTATGTGATAGCTTATTTTGGACAACTTATTTTTAAAAGTGGAGTCTGTTTTAACACGTGAGGTTCTAATAAACTGTACCTAGAAGCGAGGCTTAAAAAGCTGTACCTAAATAAGCTGGGGAAAATAAGTCTGCATTAAATGTGCACTATGCTTTGTTGTTATAGGCAACATAACAATGAGTCAGCAATCACCTTACTTCGATGTTTTGATCTAGGCATTGGAGACTGTCAGCAAAAACTGTGGAGAGAGTGTATTTCAGCAGATCAGTGACCGGGATATCTTACACGAAATGGTTAAGATAGTAAAGAAGAAGGTGCATGATGATTCTCCTGTTTGCTAATACTATCTTGTTCCTACTATTCCAATCTGCTGCTGACTTGTTGCCCAAGGCCCTTGCCCCCTCTGTCTATGATTTTTCCTGTTAATTGTATTTCTAATTCAATTTTGCAGCCAGAATTAAACGTGAGGGAAAAGATACTTCTTTTGATAAATGCATGGCAAGAAGCTTTACCAAGGATAAAGTATCCCCAGTACCATGCAGCATATAATGAAATATTGGTAATTGCTTGTATCTTTATATATTTTTCATTAAGCTTGTGCAGTATATGTCAAGCTTCATCTGTTCTGAAAATTAATACGTGTTAAGTTGTCTATGAATGAGAATGTGTCTCCATCTGAATTTTTTCAACTTCATGATTTGTACTCAAATTAACACATGCATTGAGTATATGTTGTTATCTGTTCAAAAGGCTGGTATCATGTTATTTCTATCCATCATGATTATTAGATTAATATAGACAGATGTGAAGTTGCTGGTCGTGTGTACCTATAATCAAGGGAATACATATTCATCATTAGATCTTGGAAAGCCCAAATGTTTGTTTGTTATTTTTGTTGTTTTTTGTTTAATTTTTTTAAAAGTAAATTCATAATAAAGAGACTAAAATTTATGTTGGCTATCAACGTACTGCAACCTTCCCCCTTTCTTTGGACTTGGGATTGGTTGTGAGCAAAATACTACACTAAGCACTGACAAAGGCAGAATTAATGTGTTATGTAATGTTATTCTGCTGAATGTTTTTGGAGCGTCCTAATGTATCCCCATTTGCACTCTACTTTGTTATTTCTAGTTAAGGTTTTGGTTAACTTTTGTTTAATCCATTTGCAAGACAGAGAACTATAGTGGCTTAATGCAATCATGAGGTGCACTGTCTGCACATAATGTTAGTAGCCACTGCAGCTTTTGCTAATCATCAATCAACAATGCTACAAACACAACTTTTTCACAACATTTGAGGTGGCAGATTGTGAATAGTGAACAACTCTTTCACATGGGACCACCATTAACATCACTTTTATTTTATACTTGTGGAAAAGTTGTCAAATTAATTTTTTATCTAGACTTATTGAATTTGTATTTATTTTATTTAACCTAATGTTGGCCTTTCACTATGGAACTCAAAACTTCTGTTAAACCTGATAAATATTTATGTATGTTGGATCATTTTGCTTGGTGATAAGTTTAGAAGTTATTAGGCATTGGTACTCGCTAATTTAGTTTTGCCTTGTGTAACTATAAATACTTTCTCCTTGACTGCTTTTCCTTGAATGTCCAATTTTATTGTTCTACTTATGGAAGTGGCATGCTGTATCATGGTATCCAACTAGCATTACTGATTGTTTCCTGTTGTACCTTAGTGGTTGATTGCACTTGCTTGTGGCTGGTGCCAGAAACCTTTCTTCAGAATCATTACTGGCTTTATCTAATGTGTCTGCTGGTGCCCCTTGACTTATTAGGATGATTGGATGGTGAAATGATACATATTATTATTATTGGATGGTGAAAATGATGTGTTGTTTTGAATTATAGAGATTTTATTACTGAAATGTGACAATATAATACACATGAAGTGTACAAGAACTAAATATTAATTTGTAGGACCAGGTTCTATTTGTTCCTTATAAGTTAAAAAAAAAAAAAAAAAAAAAAAAAAAGGAGAAAAAGCAGCAATGAAAAAGCTAAGTATTTCTTCCTTTTGTTTTTCTGAATTATAACATTTAGAACTGGCTACTTTTTTAAGCCAACCATACGCATTGCTACAAAACGGGCACTTTATCAATTAGCCTTGCTGAGCCTGCAAAATTTCTTTAAAGAAATGTTGCAGACTCCAAAATCCAGATGTATGATTTACATTACATATCCAAGTGACAATAAATTGTGTATTTTATGATCTAGTCGAAAAGGCACCTGGCTTCCCCATAGGGTGGAGGTCATGGGTTCAAGACCTACTAGGTGGATGTGTTTAACTGGCCAATAAAAGAAAAAATAAAATGAATTGAATGAAATTGTATTTCTGATCCTTTTTTTTTAAAAGTGTGTTCCTGATCATTAAACGCAGAATATATCTGGTCTAGTATAGAGGCTAAGGTTGTGACTTGCTCCATGAGTTTTGGCCTTCCTCCAGTTATGGAAGTGAGGTTCTAAGTTGTGGTTGACAAATACCATGAGTTTTGGCTATTTGCTATATTTTTTAATTTATCTTTCTTGTTGTAACATACTTCACAGGGTTGCTTATATTAGTAAACCAGTTTTTCAATCATTTCTTGCATACCCTTTAATTTGTATTCCTTCATTAATTTACTTCAATCTGGTAATTGACAGTCTGCTGGAATTGACTTTCCACCACGAGATGTGAACAGTGTTCCATTATTTACTCCACCACAGACCCAGCCTGTAGTTCCTCCTGAGTTAGCATATGATGATGCTGCTATACAGGCCTCTCTACAGTCTGATGCTTCTGACCTCAGGTATTGTTTGAACAATATCCTGCGCCCCATATTTTTAGCTTCTTTGTTTATTCATTGTTCATAAATATTCTTGATACTTAAATTGAACTTAGGTTTTTGTTTTTTGTTTTTTTTTTTTTTTTTTTTTTTTTTATAGGTTGGGGGGGGGGGGTCAGGGTGGGTTTACTGTACCTTGTTCATTCTACTTAAGTTTGTGTCAAGCATGCCTATGATCTCTGGCAGGCATTCCCAACAAATGAAAGAGTTGAAAAACATTCCTAGTTCACTGATTATAGGATAAGTTCTTATATTGTTCATACATTTTTGATCATAAGTAATTTTTGTATCTATTAAAAAATAGTGATTCTTATCAATCAAACTTACTACTGCTATGCGAATTCCTCTACATAATCAAGCCTTGAGATGCTGTTGTTTATGAGTGCCTCCAAATATTGTTAACAACTTTGCACCTGCTGCTGCTTTGAATTACTTTATATGTGTATATGAGGGTCATATGTTGTTCCATTGTCTCTTACAGATTGATGTTCTAAAACTTTTGCATATAAGCCATTCACAGGTTGCTTACCTGAAAGAAATTAATGGTCACTAGTTTGAATCTCCGCTCCCCCTCCCCCCCCCCCCCCCCCCCCCCCCCCCCCCCCGCGCTTGGGACAAAACTTATCAAAAATTATTTTAATTTGACTCAGAAGGCATTGTTATGTTTGACAAAAATGCTTTTGGATGAATTCTGAAGTGAATTGATACAAATCAGGTAGAAACTGGTTTCTTTATCCATTTGTCCTTTATATTGGCTAATCATGGTTGAATGACCTAAATTGTGCAAGTAGAGGTACTGGTTTGAAAAGGCAAAATAATCAGGACAAAATGTAAATATAAAACTGTTGATAATGAGCTTGTCCTTTATCTTATATGAATATAATGAGTCATCAATTTTTATCTTTATACTCTGCTGTCCGAAATTAGTTCTTAGCATATATTTGTATCTTTGTCAACGCTCTCCCCTTACATTATTCAAGCAAGTGATATGTAATTTGTATAACAGATGCATTTTACTTTTTGGGGGTATTTATGGGACACACTAGCCCAGTTAAATATTTGTTAATCCTTGCTAGATTATGATCAATCTGAACTATGTTTATAACCAGCTTGTCAGAGATTCAAAATGCTCGGGGAATATCTGATGTATTAAATGATATGCTGGGTGCCTTGGATCCTCATAATCCTGAGGTAATATATTATTATTATTATTATTATTATTATTATTATTATTATTATTATTATTACCAAACTTTGCTACAGGCTTGTAAGTGACTCTTCTCTAGTCATTTCTCTTTGGAATAATTAATCAATTGCTTGTTCATAAATCACTTGAAAAGATGTTCTTTCCACAGCAGTGGCTCCCTTCATGCATTACATTTATACATTTTTGCTCAAAAAAAAAAAAAAAAAAAAAACTGTGAAAGCTATTTGGCAGGAAAGACATTTTGTTCAAATAAAAAGTTAACAAGAAAGCAATTTACTTTATTTTTGGGTGATTTACCAAAAAAATGAGTGCACGTGTGTGTGAGAGAGCGAAAGATGTATTTTTATTTCCTTCATAATACAGATTAATAAATAATTCAAGTATCTTGATTGTTGTTGGCACTAAAAATACATGATGCATGCTGATTTGTGAATAATTTTTGAGATCTCATGATTCTGCATAATATGGGCAGGGAGTGAAGCAAGAAGTGATTGTTGACCTTGCTGACCAGTGCCGTTCTTACCAAAAGCGGGTCATGCTTCTTGTGAATCATACTGTGTAAGAATTTGATAAAAAATTTGTATTTCTTTTTCATTTTGAACTGCTCAATTGACAAGCAGTGTTTTCCTTCAGAGACGAGGACCTTCTTTGTCAGGGATTGGCATTGAATGATAATTTGCAGCGTGTGCTTCGCCGACATGATGACATTGCCAATGGAACCCTTACGGTAGGAGTAAGAGAAACTGATACACCAGTTGTGTCTCTTGTGAGTGTGAACCATGAGGATGATGAATCAGATGATGATTTCGCCCAGTTAGCTCATAGGTGAAGGATCTCTTTTAATTTATCCACATACTCTCTTCTTTCATTGAGCTCATACTTACCTGGGGTATAACTAGGGCTATTCTCACTTTATGCAAGTGACTTTGAATTCGCTATGCAGGAAACCGGCCTACACAAAGTCTGAACCGGTGCGCGTCAGTCCAGTTCTTCCTCCTCCACCCTCATCAAAGAAACCAGTTGCCACAGATTCAGGCACGATTGATTATCTCAGTGGTGATGTCTACAAGTCTGAAGGATCCTTTGAAACATCAAAACCAACATCATTTGCAGTTCCAATTCATTCTGACAGGAATTACACCCAGCCATTGACTCCAACACGCTCTTCCTCTGCCCCTCCTGAAGACATTAATCCCACTGCATCTATGCCTTTGTTCACTGAACAGCCTGTGTATGATGAACAAGCTCGCATAAGCAAATCTGCAGACCAGATGCCCCCTGCTCCTTGGGATACTCAATCTGTTAACCTTCCACCCCCACCTTCCAAGCATAATCAGAGACAACAATTTTTCGAGCAACAAGTTTATTCAGGTGGTGCATCTTATTCAAGTAGCGGATCTGGTTCCAGTTCCTCTTACGACAGCTTAGTGGGACAGACTAAGAATCTCAATATTAATACATCTACCCCACCCAAAGAAGCAAAACCAGAAGATGCCCTGTTCAAAGATCTGGTTGATTTTGCTAAATCCAAATCTTCATTATCTTCTTCTTCTTCTTCTTCTTCTTCCAAACCCAATCGGTCATTTTGATTGATTGAGTATTGGACTACACATGATGGTACAGCTTATGAATGTTGTTAGTTTATCAGGTTTTGCATCATATCATGAGATTACTCCTTGTTAAATAATTGTTGTTAGGAGCTTTGTAATTTCTTTTGGTTTGTCTATTCTGTTCAGCTGGTTTATTTTGAGGTGGACAGCATACTACTGCATATATAATATATATATTCTGACTGAGTATACTGATGTACCATATTTTGTTCTTTATTCGTTAGTGCCTCATTTTTTAAGTCTTAGTCTTCTTTCCCTTTTTAACATCTGTGGCCCCAAATTTACTACTTGGGATGAGCAGTCGTTCCCTTTTTTTTTTTCCCACTTTATTTATTTTATTTTTGAGTGGGAACATATAGAGAATCTTTGAGTGGGAGCGTATGAATCAAAAGCAAGTATTACAGTTTGCTTGCCAAGCAGAAAGCTAAACTTTGGAGGTCCTGGCATGGTCCTGTATAATGAATTTAGCCCCCAAAAAACCCTTTCTTTTTTTCTTCTTTTTTTTATTTTTTTTATACGCATTTACTTTTTAAAACACATTATATCAAATTATTTTTTTTACATTACATTTTATTAAAATATCAATTTTTTTTAATTGTATTTATTTCTTCACATACAACAATCACTACTCAGTTTTTTTTTCTTTATTCTCATATATGTAATGAAAGAATAAAAAATAAAATGTAAAATGAATAATATTAGTGTAAATTTACACAATTATTGTAATAACAAAACTTTGAGCTAAATTGACTAAAATGTGATACTTTTTCTATTAATATAGACACTAAATATGTGATAGCCTGTACTACCTCATGCAAGAGGTTTTGATGGTTATTTTTATTTTTATTTTTTGAAATAGCCTGTACTACCTCATGAAAGAGGTTTTGATGGTGAAAATTTTCATAATCCCTTGTCAACACCTCTATAAAACAAATGGGTCTATTTGCCCCGACGGCTTGACAGCAACGGTTATGCCACCGAAACGATACAAAATGATATGAAATATTTCTATTTATATATTGGGGCTGTGGATGTCATTAATTTTTTTATTAAACTCAATGGCCCTTGGGTTTTAATAATTTCCCCTTCCCTGCTGTAATGTAATTTTTAATGAAAAAAAAAATAATTTTTATAATTTTAATTATAGTTGTAGGGGTAAAAGGCCCAACATCAGATCCTAGGCCGTGGACCTGTCCGAGGAGACCTGTACATCCGAGGACAACATCTCTTGAAGAATTTGCCCTGCCTGATTCGATGCTGAAGTGTGAATCCCGTGGAAGAAAGCCTAGTCCGAGGAGACTTCTTGCTCGGACTGTTAAAAGGGCGTCCTAGATGGATGCACCAACCTCAATCGTAGCTCTCCCAAAGAATCCCCCGATTTGTGTTGACCATAAGGATAGATGGCGAAGATCAGATATTAAGCAAAAGGCTGCTGCCACCGCATTTATGGCCCTGCAGCTAACATCATGGCCGCATTAATGAGAAAAGACTCCTGAACAGTGACCTTCATCCTTTACAGCTGCCCCAGGAAGGCTGAAGATGGGGGCGGATGGGACAAGTATCAAGAAAAAGCCCACATAATGGAGGAGGGCATATAAATAGAAGGAAGGAGAACAAAAGAGGGGGATCCAGAAAAAAAGAAAGAAGGAGAGAGAGAAAGAAGGAAAGAGAAAAGCCTACACAATACCTGTATGAACATACTCCTCGGATAGTGCCGAGAAGAATATTGTATCACTTAATCATCTTATCAATACAAATCTGGTCATAACTATACTTGGGCTTTCAATTCATACGTGTCCAATCAAGTGTTCTTCAACCTCCTCTCTTTACAAATTCATTGTTAGGATATAATGTACAGTCTAGGCCTCTAACTATTCCGCGGATATGCCCAATCTCTATATTTGTGTCTTTACAATAGTCCCACCTAGAATTTTTAATATAAATGGTAATAATGATTTCTTCGTTATTGTTTCCTTTTATTACTCCTTTACCATACAATTTCATCAAATCAAAGTGTTATCAAGTTATATTTTTCTAAAATTACGTCAGTTTATATAAAAATTTGATGCATCTTTTTATCCTCTTATTATTATTATTATTATTATTATTATTATTGTTATTATTATTATTATTATCTATATATATATATATATATATATATTAAAAACCGAAACCTTTGAAGTTCCTACAATTTTTCACATCATCATTTTAATTTATAATTTTTTTTTAATTTTTAAAACTAAATAGTGAGAGAGTCTTAACAGGAGTCTCTCTCCCTCTTTTTTCCTCATCATTTTAATTTATAAAAAAATTTAATTTGTTAAACTAAATAATGAGAAAGTCCTAATAGGAGTCTCTCTCTTTTTTCCTTAATCCTAATAGGAGTCTCTTTTTTTTTTTAACCTAAAGTGAGCCCTTCAAAAAAAAAAAAAAAAAAAAAAAAAAAAAACTAACGTGAGGTCTAATTAAAAAAAAAAAAGTTTTTAATCCTAATTCTAATGTAAGTCTTTCAAAAAGTTAAAATTTTCAGTTTTATATTATATATAGATAATAACAATAATGTGGCAAGCTCTAAGAATACGAGAATGCAATTTGTAGATCTACTATCAAGATAACATAGATTAGATTGGTAGTGGATAGTAGATATAATTACAGTTGAATATTATGTAAAGTTATCACCATAGAATAGCCCACGTTGAAATGTGTTATGTGAAACCAATGATATGAAAGAAAAAAATTTTTTCTAAATCGTTATATTGAAGAAATTAGTTATTTTCATTCATTTTTAAATTATACATTTTTAAAATTTAAGTCATATACCTTTAAGTAAAATAAGTACTTTTAATTTTTATTTAACTGTCCCGTGCATCGCACGGGTTAGCGACTAGTTATATTAAAAACTGAAACCTCTGAAACTCCCACAATTTTCCACATCATCATTTTAATTTATAATTTTTTTTTAATTTTTAAAACTAAATAGTGAGAGAATCCTAACAGGAGTCTCTCTCCCTCTTTTTTCCTCATCATTTTAATTTATAAAAAATTTTAATTTGTTAAACTAAATAGTAAAAGAGTCCTAATAGGAGTTTTTTTTTTTTTTTTCCTTAATCCTAATAGGAGTCTTTTTTTTTTCACGTGAGTCTTTTTTTTTTTAACCTAAAGTGAGCCCTTAAAAGAAAAAAACTAACTTGAGGTCTAATTTTAAAAACAATTATTTTTTAATCCTAATTATAATGTAAGTATTTCAAAAAGTTAAAATTTTCAGTTTTATATTATATATAGATAATAACAATAATGTGGCAAGCTTTTAGAATACGAGAATACAATTTGTAGATCTACTATCAAGATAACATAGATTAAATTAGTAGTGGATAGTAGATATAATTGCAGTTGAATATTATGTAAAGTTATCACTATAGAATAGCCCACGTCGAAATGTGTTATGTGAAACCAATGATATGAAAGAAAAAGAATTTTTCTAAATTATTATATTGAAGAAATTAGTTATTTTCAATCATTTTCAAATTATACATTTTTAAAATTTAAGTCATATACCTTTAAGTAAAATAAGTACTTTTAATTTTTATTTAACTATTCCGTGCATCGCACGGGTTAGCGACTAGTTATAATATAAAACTAAAGCCTCTAAAACTCCCATAATTTTTCACATCATCATTTTAATTTATAATTTTTTTAATTTTTAAAACTAAATAGTGAGAGAGTCCTAACAGGAGTCTCTCTCTCTCTCTTTTCATCATCATTTTAATTTTTAAAAAATTTTAATTTTTTTAATTATGTAGTGAGAGAGTCCTAATAGGAGTCTCTCTCTATTTTTTCCTTAATCCTAAATTTTTTTTTACGTGAGTCTTTTTTTTAAAACCTAAAGTGAGTCCTTTAAAAAAAAAAATTCTAATGTGAGATCTAATTAAAAAAAATATAATTATTTTTTTAATCCTAATTATAACGTAAGTCTTTCAAAAGTTAAAATTTTCGGTTTTACATTATATATAAATATTAATAATAAAATATAATTATTTTTTTAATTCTAATTCTAACGTAAGTCTTTCAAAAAGTTAAAATTTTCGGTTTTACATTATATATAGATGACAATAATGATGTGGCAATCTCTAAAAATATGTGAATGCAATTTATAGATTTACTATCAAGATAACATAGATTAGATTGGTAGTGGATAGTAGATTTAATTGTAGTTGAGTATTATGTGAAATTATCACCATAGAATAGCCTACGTCGGAATGTGTTATGTAAAACCAATGATATGAAAGAAAAAGAATTTTTTTAAATCAATATATTGAACAAAAAATTACTTATTTTCATTCATTTTCAAATTATACATTTTTTAAAGTTAAGTCATATACCTTTAAGTAAAACAAGTATTTTTAATTTTTATTTAACTATCCCGTGCATCGCACGGGTTAGCGACTAGTTATTGTTATTATTATGCCATACACAGTTCAATAAACCAAAGCGTATTCAAGAATCAAGATATATGTTTTTAGAAATAGATAAGTAAATCTCATTAATAAAAAAAGTATTTAATTTCTAAAAGCAATTTTTTAAATGTATTTAAAAAATAGACATACTGAAACTATGATTTATTATTATTATTCGTAAAAGAAATGGAAATTGAAAATTTCATTGTTAGGAGTTAAAAATCCTTATTCCATTGTTCATGTATATATAAAAAATAATTTAAAAAAGGTTTATCTTTAGTTTTTATTATTGTATCTTTTTTATATATTGACTTAAAGGGACATTTGTTATTTAAAAATTTATTAAATATTTTATGTTATAATTTAATACTATTAGTATGAAAAATATTTTATTAAATATTCATCTAAAACAAAATATCTAAATAATTTAAAATGTGATCTATATGACTTTAAAAAAAAAATTAAGAATCGTGATAAGTATGACTTAAAAAATAGTTTACAATTTTCAAACTAATTAATTTGATACAAAAATATTTTGAGTTCAACTAACTTAATATAAATATTTTTGTTATATACAAGAAAATAATATATTTTAAATAATTTTTCAACTTGGTCACACATCATCTATATATATATATATATATATATATATATATATAACTGAAGTTTTTGAAACTCTCGCAATTTTTCACGTCAGTACAATATTTAAATAAAATTATCATTTTATTTAAATAAAATTATTTTTGTTTAGTCCAAACTTCACAAGGAGCGAAATTCTATCTCTCTAACAAGTTCAACTTAAACTCAAACTCATCATTTTTTAAAACAATTTTTTTTTAATCCAAACTTAACAATGAGTGAAACTCTATCTTTCTAATAAGTCCAACTTAAATTCAAACTCAAACATTGATATTATTATTATTATTATTATTATTATTATTATTATTATTATTATCTCTCTACTTCATTAACGTGATATTTTATGATAGGATGCAAGCTTATAGGCCATGGATTATTCTTTTGAATATAACCCAATCTTTTTCTTATATTTTTCTACTTTTTAGTCATATATATTTTGTTTTTTTTCAATAATTTTTAAGCTGTGAATTATTTAATTCTTTAATATTTTTTAGTCTTTAAAAAGTTTTAATATCTGAATTTTTAAGTTATTTTTTGCAGTATCTGAAATTGTCTGACAAATTTTTTGTAAGGCATTGCACGTTCAAACAATGGCTTATTCATCAAATTGTAACACAAATTGAAGTCATACAAGAGCAAATCATGTAATGGTATAGTTTCTTAATCAATTTAAGATTTTATAAAATTATTTTAGTCTATCTCACAAATAAGTAGATTCCCGTGTATAACACGGGTTAACGACTAGTATACTATATAATAAAAGTTGGGCTTAGACGCCGTAGTTGCGCCAAGTGGCTTCACCAAATTGCAAAAATTTTGTTAGATTTAAATATATATATATATATATATATATATATATTGCCTTTATCTTCTTCTCCTATAATTCCTAAGTTAATAAAATTTTAATTTGATTACTGTAGGGGTAAGGGTCCAAAATCATATAGTGGGCCTTAAGCTTGATCCGAGGACATTGATAAGTTCGAAGAGGGATAAAAATTTATGAAAGATTTATGCCTAGAGACTCATAGATACAAGATGGGTGGAAGGAGGTCCGAGGAGGAATTTATTTTCGGAAATGATAAATATTGCTTAGATATGTATTCCAACGATGAAAGTAATCCTCGTAGGAGCCTCGGTAGTAGGGACATGCCTCATGAACACATGAGAAGGAAGGAAACACAAAATATCTAAGAAAAAGCTACTATCACCACATTAAATGCGCTGTAGCTACTCTTCTGACCGCATTTATGTGAAGAGGACCCCTGAACAGTGCTGCCTTGGCTACTGCAACTTAGAGAAAACTAAAGAGAGTATCTGATGGGACGGGTACTCAAGCGAGGACTCAGATGATCAACAAATATAGGATCAAGATGACCCAAGAGGAGCTATATAAGGTAAAGAAACCTTCACCAAAAAGGGAGGGAGAAAAAAAAGAGAAACAAAGAAAAAGGAAAATTTTGTAGCGATCAAATGATATTTGTACTTTACTGTTATTAAGATACATAAAAGGACCTCTTCGGACAAGCAAATCTATTCCGTTCTACTCTACTCGTCCTTGCTTGACCATCTTCTAAACCCAAACTGGCCATTGTCTAACTCATTTGGGTCTAGTTTTTTGACTCACTCTCTACAAATTTATTGTATTGGGCCAACTGGGCCAATATTCCATACACCTTGGTCTACGAAACGCGTCCACACAATTACAATTTAAATTCTTCATATAATCATTTTATTATTAATTTACCTATAATTTCTAAAAATTTTAGAGCATATGTAGAGTAGTTAAAGTGAAGTAGTTAAAGTGAAAGAATAGTTAAATAAGGACTCTAGAGTCTAGAGTGAAATAAATTTTAAATCTTTTTTTTTATAAGGATATAACTTCTTAATTTGTTCAAGTTTTAATGAGTTATTGATTTTTTTTTTTTTTTTGAAAAAAATGATCATTGGTTGGATTATGGATAGACAAAATTTCATCTTGGTATCTAACAAACGAATTTTCTTACATAAATTATATAACTACACATAAAAAAAAAAAAAAACAACGTTATTAGTGTTTTTAGATTTTCAAAAAAAAAAAAAATTTATATTAACGGCAAAAACAACAATGATAGTTCATATTTTTTAGACTTTCAAAAAAAATAGATGTAGTATTTTATTCTTATATTTTTCTCCTATAATTCACACCTCCACAAATTAGACTCACATTAGACTCTTTTTTTTTTTTTTTCCTCATATCAAGTTCTTCAATGTGGAGTGTACGTGTGTATATATATATATATATATATATATATATATATATCAAATAATTCATAATAAATACCCACCATATGGTTTTTTTTTCCCCTAGGCCTCTATTCTTCTCTTCTCTACACCTTGCAGGTATGTATTGTTTTGTGTATTGTTTAACCTAATTTTATTAAGTTTTATCCGATTTATATGGTGTTGAGGTCCAAAATATCACAAGTGTTGAAATCTAAGGCTAAAGAGGCTCTCAAAGATACGCAAGGCCCAATCTGCCAACCAAGGCCCACTTAAAATGAGTAAGAGGAAGCCCAAACCCATGAATGGGCAAGCTTTGGACCTTAGGAAAAAAAAAAAAAAAAAAGGAAAAAGGAAGCTCAGCCCAGCCTTTGTGAGGAGAGTCCCTTGGGGAGCCCAAAAAGGGACTGGACCAGGATATCTTGGGACTGCTAGAACTAGGGGATCCTCGGGAAATGCAGGAAAGAGTCAGCTGCGATTTGGACAGCTCAAGGAAAGCATGCCTATGGATACAAGGAACGAAGGTAGGCATGTCCCATCAGCCGCTTGTGACCCTAAAAAAAGTTGATGACTTAGGAACCAACACTTGATAAAAAGAAGCTCGGTATCTTAGGGAACCCAGGAAAGTGAACCATGAAGGAAGGTGGCTGAGGATCTTTCAGCTTGACAAGGGGGAATCTACCCATTTAGAAGAAAAGACAAAAGATAAAGCAGCCAAAAGGTGGGGTCTAAAAAAGGTCCATCTAGAAGTTTTGAGAAGAGAAAATTGAAAGTCAGCCCTTAGGACCTCCCAAAAGAGGAAGGTCAGCTAGGGACTTTCTAGTGGGAAAACCTCAAAAGAAGGATGTAATGAGAAAATAAGGAAATGACCAGCCACCAATGTTGTTGACACAACATTGATTTTGATACCTAGCAAATAAAGAGAATCAATGGCACACCAAAAAAGCCTAGGAAGGTACTATAAAGGGGGATCAAGCCATTAGCAAAATTCATTCAGCAATAAGGAATTAGAGCACAAAGACCATCTGAAAAACTCCTTTAAATCTTAGAAAAATAGAAAAAAGGGAAAAACACTGTGAGGGATCCTGAGACAGGCACTAGATGATATACTTGGATTCAAGGAGATTCAAACCTCACAAGTCTTGGAAGCCTATAGAGAGCTATCTAAGTCTGTGATTTTTGAACTTATTTGAACCTTGTGACATATCCGAGTGGAAGGAAGGATCCAATGTACTAAAATTCAATATAATGAAATATCACTCAATTTTCTGAGGATCCCTAACGTCTTTACTTGCTTTTTCTTTATCTCTTTAATGTTCCTTAGCCATTTACTTTACAATACGTATATATTTGTATGTATGAATATGTATATGTTGTAAGATCCATGTTTTGTGCACAACTTGGTTCGTAATTAGCCCGATACAGCTGCGGTGAACCAAGCCTAGTCCACCAAACAACAAGTATAAAACTCTTTTGGACCCCAGGATCCTTTATTCCACTTAGGCCAGGGTACTGTCCAAAATAACAACCCACATATGGTTATGGTTTAAGAATCAATCATTA
Source organism: Lithocarpus polystachyus (assembly GCA_033629205.1). Classification (NCBI taxonomy): domain Eukaryota; kingdom Viridiplantae; phylum Streptophyta; class Magnoliopsida; order Fagales; family Fagaceae; genus Lithocarpus; species Lithocarpus polystachyus. The sequence continues at coordinate 34,805,417 of CM066170.1, forward strand.
AATATGCTTAGATATGATTTTTTTTTTTATTATGGCTTGAGAATAAATAATTAAATATGCTTAGTCATGATTTTTTATTATTTTGTATATCGTATATGAATTAAAAATTTATGACATGGGTTCTAATGGTGATATGTTGTTACACATTCATGTTTAATATGGTTAGACATGATTTTCTATTATTTTTTATATCATATATGAATTACACATTTTTGACATGAGTTTCAATGGTGATTTATTGCTTCTGTAAGGCCACAAATTTCGAAATCTGGCCCAAAGGTGGGTAGATCTGTCTAAAGGGCCTAATTACAATGAATTTGTAGAGAGTAGGTTGTGAAGGACTGGGCTAGTGAAGATTAGATCACCAATTGGATGGGCTAGGGTCACAGATTGGAATAAAACACAGATTTCTGGCTTAAAGGGCTATTCTCGACCTACGTCTGAGGATGGTCATCTGGTGTAAGTATTGCTTAGTAATGGATGCCAATCTCTCTCTCTTCTCCTCTTTTTCTTCCTTTTTTCTTTTTTGGACTCCTTCTTCCTTTTATATTGCCTCCATCATTTCTCTGAACCCTCCACGTATAGATGTCATGATTTCTTTGTTGGCACCTGTCACCCCAAATTTTTCCAGAACCCTCTACATAAGAACAGCAAGACTGGAAATTACTGTTCAGATGTCTTCTCCACATAAATGCGACCAGGGGGTTAGTTGTGGAGCATTCAATGCGGGGTTGGCAGCCTTCTCCCTTGATATTTTGGGATCTTTTCTTAGTACATGCTTCAACAACAATCACCCCGTCAGGTAGAATTTTCTGGGGGGGGGGGGCTTTCCTGACCGGCCGAGTTCTGAGTCTTACCTCAACTCTAATTGCCCGAGGCGATGTGAGTCCTCGGCAGAATCTTGGGACCGTTGAGCTCACATTCAACTCCCCCGACTGCTAAGGCGGATTGCTTAAGCCGACTTGAATCCTCAGCTTGGGCTTGAGGACGTGTTACGCAGGTGAATGAGGGATTCGAGGCCCATTATCCCCATTGGCGTGTTATTCATATCGGCCCATTACCCCTGTCGGCCCATTACCCCACAGCTTCCATCCCTCAATTTTGATTTAGAGAACAATCTTATTTTTAGCTTATTGTTAAGCATGTCTTGATATAATTTGGTGACAATCTTATTTTATTATCTAATTTTACTAAAATTAGAAAATGTTATCTTATTTTCTTTAGTTTACACATGATTCTTGATTAAGTCATGCATCACACGGGCATAGTACTAGTTATACTTATATTTTGATGAATTTAGTTTTACTCCCATTCTATGTAAACTCCTTTTTAAGTTCCCGAGTTATTTCAAATTATTGAATGGAGATTTAGAATCTAGATTCTGACAATAACAGAAGATGAACACAACAAGTTCCCTGTATTTAGAATTTTGCTATATCAGGGGGATCAAATTGATTAGAATAAACGTATTCAAATTCATTCAACCACTGAATCCCAAAAAAGCCTCAGAGAAGTTTTCATTTTAATCGGTTTTGTTTTAGAGAGAGGTGTATGCATGGTATATTTGGAAACTTGGGAGAGGTTTTGGAGCAAGTATATGTATATGTTGCACTTGCTCCCATTTTTATCGTGGAGATTGTACTGCTTGCTAGGTTCGAATTATTCTCGTGTGCCATTAATGCATGCCTCATGTATGATTATGAATCAATCATATATTTGTTGAATTGATATATGTTTGATAAACTAGCATCTTGTCTTGTTGTAATAGCTGCCGTGTGTTTTTCACCTCCTTTTTTTTTTTTTTTTTTTGTGGTTGTATTGTATGTAATCAATGTACAGTTTTTACCTTATGCGCCCATGCAGTATACATGAACGTGGAGTGCGACTAAAGAGTTTTCTCCTTCAACCAAATAGGGAAGAATCTCATTTTCACCGAGTCGAGACAAGGATAATAAATATTATTTTTGTGTAACTGTGTATATATATTATCTGCTTGTTTAATTATTTTCTCTTTTAGGTTATTCATTTTTTTTAGGTTATATATATTCATTTGCTATTATGTTTAATTTGTTTTGTTTTTAGTTTTTATTTTTTATTTTATTCCTTTACCCTTTGGGGAAGAATTGTACATACACAAGTTGCCAATATAGCTAGCCCATTCTATAGAATTAATTTCCGACAATTCTTGTGTGCCATCGGAAGATTAAAGAACCCTAGATTATTGTGAGATTTTAGATTAAATATCTTATGAGTTAGAAGAGAGGCAATAACATCTATATATCAATTATTTTTGCATTAAATATTGAACCAAGAAACGAAAAGAAGAAGACTTTGCTTGAGCATTGCTGGTACAAACTTTAAGGATGACATGGGGTTGGGTATGTAGGTCAATAGTTCAAATTTTATTGAAGTAAAAAGAAAAAGAAGCCCCTAAAGATGGGAGAAGTATAAGATCTCTTCTTTATTAGTGTTCTTACATTATTGTTCATAGGCTATATATATAAATATATATATATATATATATATATATATATATATCACTGCCAGTAAGATTTGTGTTCTTCCCAATTATTGATGCTCTTTCTTCAAGCTTTGGTCCTGCACTTCTTCTCGTTAATCTGCTGATAAAGCATGACACTGATAACTAGAACGTTACCCCTGAGGCAAAAGATATAACTTAGACCAGCAAATGACCATATATATACCTAACTTATATAAAGATAACCATGAAAATAAAATAAATGGAAGCCAGAGTTCATGGTCGGGGCTTGATCATATATGATATATTTTTATATATATTTTGCTTCTTCCCATGATCTCATCTAACTACTATATATTTTTCTTCGTAAGTTACCTTTAATTGAGAAAAGTCTGAATATTCAATAGAAAAGAGAGAGACATAAATTAAGAAATGTAAAAATAAAATACTAAAAAATATTTCTTTATCAAAACTTGGTTATATACTATTTATCAAGAATATATGCAAGCTAATTATCTAATAAAGATATTAAAAAAAGGTATGGGCCTCAAGCTTTGAGAAGGAAATGAAGACTACGGCCTTCCCCTTGAGAACAAATCTTCGAAGTCATTCCTAAATCATTTCATTTTGTATATGATCTAATGTGGCCAATCAAGTTTAGGATATTCTTTCACGAAATAAAAAATTAAAAGAAAGAAAGATGAAGTGCATGAAATTAATATGTAAATGCAGAAAAAGAAGGTGCTTCGTAATAACATTTAGTGGCTAATTACAACCTAAAGTATGTATTTCTGTAGATGAAAAGAGGAGCTAGGATAGTTAACTGTAGTTGGGGTTGTTGTTGCTAAGCAGGTAACGAACGGCATGTAGGCTTGTGAGCTTCAGTTTCTTATACAAGAGGGCGAAGATCTTGCGCTTGATTCTTCCTCTAACAGGAAGAACCACCAGGCACCTCTTCTTGTTGCTTCTTGCCATAGCCCTTCGTGGAACCAAGTCCAACTTTTTAGCCTCCATTATTGTCTTCCTGTCCATTAGAAAGAGAGAGAGAGAGATAGAGAGAAAGAGAGTTGCATGAGAAGTAGTGGTTAACTGGATATATGTATGAAAAGTATTAATTTCTCTATTTGCTATATGGGTATTATTGTTGAGGGAAGAGAGGAGGAACCTTCGTGCCACCTTCATGCACTTTGCTACAAGTAAGTAGTTCACAATGGTGCCAAATATGCCAACTTTTTACGTCTATGTCCATGTCCGAGCAAGCAATTCCGTACCTTCTTGTGGAGGAGGTGAGGTTTATGCAAGAGACCATTATCTTATGTGATTCTCAAACCGGAATATGTAGTCAATCTCTCACTACAGCTCCATATGTAATGGTCACTGAATTTCACATGCATCTGACATTAGAATAGGACACACTGTTTCTCAAAAAAAGAATAGGACACACTATTATTTTATTACGTAGAAAAAAAAAATAGGACTCTTTTATTGATAATTTTATAGATATTATCATATTCCTATACTTTGCATAACATCATATAGTTTGGACTAATGTAGTTCAGGTCTAAAATTTTTTATAATTAACCAACTTACTCTTTAGTCACGCTGTGAGAGAGACAAGAAAATGACTAACAGTTTAGGGTCCAAATTGGGTTTAGGAATAAGTTTGTCAATTTTGAAAAATTTTAAACTTGATTGTCATTAGTCCAAACCTCAAGAATATTAACTGTATTTACTTTATTTGAAAACAATAAATCTGAAACACCTCATAAATGGGTTATATATATAGGCCACTCCGGTAGGCGGTGCAGCATGGAGCCTCTAGCAATGCTCCATGGAGCACCCTCTCTCTTGTTGCTAGCACCTGGGGACGAGTTCTACTTTATAGTATCAAAGCCAAGTTGTCATGTCGTACTTCATCTATCGGCTAGAGCAGAGCAGTGTGTGGGTAGGTCTGATTGTAAGACCGGTACGTCCAGCAGTCTGGAATGCCCACCCTGTCTGGCGGTTTAACCACTATGGGGGGGGAGGGGGGGAGGGCAAGGCCACTCCAGTAGGCGGTGTGGCATGAAGCCTCTAGCGATGCTCCATGGAGCACCCTCTCTCTTGTTGCTAGCACCTGGGGACGAGTTCTATTTTATATATAAATATAAATATAAATATAAATATATATATATATATATATATATATATATATATATATATATAACAAATGATGCACATTTAAACAATGGGTTTTGTTTAATTCATGGCTATCTAATAAAAATTACTTTTTTGCGGATCTTTTTGAAACATGCGGAAACACTATCAAATAAAAATATTTATTTGATTCAACAATCATTATACCGTAGAACTATGGATTCTAAATAGAATAAAAATGTGTACCACTCTTAGCAACCCAAGTGTGTTGCCTCGATCTCAAGGTATTCATGTCCCTCCCTCTTTTGTTTTAGGGTTTTGTTGAGTATCACACAATAGTTCTAAAGACCAACCACTAACATGATATGTATTATTTATAAGACTTTAGTAAACACTAGAGAGAAATTGGATGTAGGATCCTTAGGAATTTTAATCTTTAATCGTAGAATTCGTCAATACCTTTAAAAGACTATTTAATTGACTTGAAACTCTTTCAAATATTATTCTTTAAATTTCTCAATCATATCAAGAGAATATTTTGAGCTGTTACAAATTACAATAATGTCCATCACAACATTACAAATTGACCCTTGAATATTAAAGAATTATATATGAGGTCACTTTACTTACAATTTTATATATTTGTCCTTTCACCACACTAGAATTGGATTAATATCATTGTCAAGTCCTTAACTTATACATTTGAAGACCAGTTGGTGAAGAAGCTAAAGCTATGGTACTTACCGCATACTTGTTGCGGTGAAGAAAACCTTGAAGCAGTTCTTAGAGTTGGTTGGAGTTCTAGTTGTGAACATGGGTGCATCATTCGTGGAAGTAGTTCATATGATTGCAGAGTCTAGACATGTTGGTGCAGTGAAAGTCTTTCTTTGTGTCTATGAGTTGGTAGAGTTTAGGAAAATATTTTTCTTTAATTGTAAAACCTCTGTTATCATAGTTAAACCTCTGTTATCATAGTTAATTTGTTTCTTTAGGGAATTAAGGTTCTCTCCAAGTGGTTTTTACTTTGGAAAAATTGCTCCAATGGTTTTCTCTTTGACCAAAGACTATTCATAATTAATATAAGTAATCACTTGGTAATAATATAATTGGTTAATTGGTATTTGTGGTGTCTAATTAAATTTCCTAGGCTTGACAAAGTTGACTCCAGAAACTTTGTTTCCTTCTGTATGGAAGTTTGTAGTGATAACATCCTATAGTATCAATAGCTAACCGTTTGCTTATTCTGTACGTGAATATCCATCCGCATGTAAATTGTATATATGCCTAGTTCAGACTTTAATTGAACAAAAGCAAAAAAGGACACTTGCATGTTCAATTGTTCATGTTTTCGCACCCATCCCTTACAAGGGACGATTATATTACAATCTATATAGAGTAATTTACAATTAAAACATAAAATTAATTTGGTTCTAATTAATACAAAGAAAATTGTTCCTTTTTATAAGGAAGAATATACTTTATAGTCATGACATTCCATAATATCAATAGCTAACCATTTTCTAATAAAAAAAAGGCTAACCATTTGTAAGATGGTATGACTGTACTTTAGACTTTAATTAAACAAAAAAGAAAAAAAAAAAAAAAAAGGACACACATGCCTGATCATGTTTACACACCCACCCCTCACCGGGGATGATGACTATATTACAATGGATTGAGATATATATAAACAGTATTTGTAGCAATCAGCTGATTGCTGTGGCGAAAGTTAGGGTTCTTCATGGTTGAAGTCAAGCATACGAGCAATCCTTTGGGCTGTGATTTTAAGCCCATCGAAGATTCCATTGAAAATCTTGCGCTTTATGCTTCCTCTAGCAGAAGCAGCCATGCATTTGTTGTGCTTCACATCCTGCGCTTTTGATCCAAACCCTTTGCACTCTATCATTTTCTTCTCCATCTTCAGGTTTAGCTGGAATTTACAGCGAGGGTGATAAGAAAACTAAAGGTTTGGAGTTTGAGTGAAACTTTGTTTCTATATATAGAAAGAAAGGAAGCAGCATATATAGGAAGAGAGTAAATATGTTTTTGTACGTAAATACCTTTTTTAAACTCTATGGAGTGGAAGGTCCTTATGATGTAATTACGATAGTTATTTCTAATTATTCCCAGATTATTCTTACTTTATTCTAATCAAAATACTAATATAAAAAGACTCTTGTTTAACACTCTTTTTTTTTTCGACATTAACATTTTTTTTGGAATATGAATATTTTTTTGAAACCTAAATCATTTTCTTATGTATTGTAACGACTTTAAAATGAGTTGAAAAATCATCTCTTGACTTTATTTATTTAGCTTTGTTTAAGATAGAATTGTTTTCCTCATTCAACTTTGCGTGAAATAAACAAAGAAAGTTAAAGAGATAGTTTTCTTTTGAACTATTTTTTCATATTACCAAACATAGGAAAATATGAAAAACTATCTTTACATAAAAAATTCTATTGAAGCAAACAGAGCAAAAAAATATTTATCTTTGATATTGATTGATACGTAATTACACTAAAAAAAACCTAATGACTTATAGTAAAAAACTCAACCTTAATCACTGTTTTCAAGCATTCGTCACGAGATCCATAAAAAAAAAATAAATAAATAAAAAAATATTGGAGACCAAAATCATCCCTTCCGTATGAACACGGGATAGAACATTCACTGACCTGCGTTTACAGAATATGCACATTACAAGTAGCATATTGGTAGACCATGCTTATAGAGGGTGGGGGGTTGAGTGAGTAAATTAGGATGATACGGTCATGTTCTCAACAATCTTAAGTTATCCTTGCCTCAAATTCATGATTGACAAAGCATATGACTTTTGAATTTTGATAGGTGACACATATTAAGTGATGGAATGAAGTAAAAAATTTCCCATCATCTGAGCAATTTCTGTGTGTTAAAAATGAAGACGATCACTCCAATTATCTGGCAACAATTGAGACAAAAATTTTAAATTATTTTAGGCATTTCACTAACGCGTTTACTTGCCACGTATATCCCAAGTGTCCAGTCAAAAACACTATTAGCAGGACTTTATTTAAAGTACGAAAATTGCTTAGAACTTTTTGTTCATTTCGGCCGGCAGGAGAAGATTAAAATATGAAAGCTATTTGATGGTAGAAGTAAAATAGAATGATGCACTTCATTTGTACTCAGTCGAAGACAAGGATAATGACTTAGAACTTTGAATTCAACCTCCATGGACAGATACCCTTGCCTACAACATAGACATCATCGCAAAACATTGGAAAATCTTTGCCTACAAGGCTACAACATAAATTTTTCCAGTGGTTTTCTTGTTCTCTTTACATTTTTATTCTCTTCTTTTTTCTTTTTTCTTTTTTTATATAATGCATTTATAACTAAGTTGGTCCCTTTATACATTCCATGTGTTCCTCATCATTAAAAGTTGGTCCCTTCCACATTCCCTAGCTTTTCATGGCCTAGTATGGATCAGGTTTGTGCCCAACTCGGACTTGACTCAATCACTTTGAGTTCTCAAGAACGGCAATTGCCACCGACTGGGAAGAAGGGTTGGTTCTGTCGAGTTGGGTCTTTTAGGGTATCCTTCGGTTGTCAATTGAAGTCAGCGAAGAGCAAATCTGGCCAAAACTTGCCAGATCGAAATTCCACTAGATTTGGCAAGATCAAAGTGGACCTGGAGAAATATGACTAAAGAATGCTCATACTAACAGAGAACAACAACTCTAGCGAGGTGGAGATTAGTTGGGTCAGTTGGAATCGGGTTTCATGCAATGACCTACTGGGAATGGTTTCTTAGGGTGGAGACCCGCCACCTACTATCATAGGCTTTGGGTTAGTCGGTTTCAGGTCAGATGTAGTCGATTGGGGCAAGTGAGTTGGTTTTACGGTTTGGTTGGACAATCCAACCCAAAATCATAGGAATTTGTTTATAGAATGTGCTTTTAGCCTCTCAATTTGAAGATCCATTCTATCCGTGTGTGTGTGTATTTATTTATTTATTGATGAAGGGATTCATTACATTTATATCTATACATACTATTTGAAAGAACACTAAAACACATACATATAAAGTCAATCATATATAGATTGACTCACTAACTTAAAGGGAATGCCTTAGCTTCAAAACAACAACAACAACAACAACAACAACAACAAAAGGTGATGCATGAAAATTGTCTACCTGCAGAATAAGAAAACAATGATCAAACAAAAGGCACTGGTGTGGTATCGGCTAAAGATCCTTCGAAGGTTAAGGTAATGAATGAAAAACCTTTAAGAATTCTATAGTGAGAGAGCTAAGGATTTTCTATGTGCCTGAGGAGAACTGTCACTTAAATAGTGGTGAGGAAAAGCCCTGGGTCCCAAGAATTAGGGGTTTTTCCTTATGGGGAGAATGTGGAGTTAATGCTATCAAGATCTTGGGGATACTCTCTATTCTGGGAGGTGAAAATCATGTGATAGGGTCTTTGTACGTGATTCGCAAGATGTTTCCGTATACGAGTATGCATGTAGACTAAGTGAGGCCACGTAGGACCTTGGCGTTCCACTTCGTTGGTTAAGGGTGTTCCGTCAATCAGGGATCCTTCGTCAGTCTGTTAGGGAGAAGCGTCCGTCAGCTTTATTGTTGATTCGTTCGCATGGTCGTTGGCTTTCTAAGGAACCCGATAGTTTCTATGGGGCCGATGATTCCACAGGAATCGTCAGCCTTTTCCTTTATGTGCTTGGTTTGCTTATGGGTCTCAATTTCTTATCAAAAATACCCTATCAAAAGGAATGCCTTATTTTTGTTGCAGGGGCAATCTTAATAAACTTCAACCAAACATTAATCTGGTCTAGTAACCGGGTTATATTATTCAATTAGTGAGTCATCGGTCGAATTGCAAGATTAAATGGTAAAAATTAATTTAATAAATATGAAAATTAGTTTTAGAAATAAAAAATAAATATGTAAATTGAAAAGATAAGCGTACCTAAATTACTAATTAAATTAAAATTAGGTTTAAAAAATTAGCCATCTAATATAATTCAAACTCAAGGTTTTACATAACAATACTAGAAAGTATAAAATAATAACATCTCATAAAATTGTAATCAAGTCTTTTTGCTAAATAAAATCCTAGTATATTATGTCCTAAAATTCTAGGAAAACATATCTCAAACTCCAAGTTCAGGCACATTCTATACATATTGCATATATAATATTAATATTAGATCTCAAAACTCAAGTTCAGGCACATTCTAATACATATTGCGTGCGTATATAATATTAATATTAGACGGTAGAAGTAAAATTTTCCATAGAGAATGATGCATTTGATTTGGATTCAGTCGAAGACAATGATAATGACTTCGAACTTTGAATTCAATTTCAAGCACGCCCATCACTCAAACCTCCATTGACAGCTGGCCTTGCCTACAACATAGACATCGATCTAATCGAAAAACACGCAAAATCTTTGTCTACAACGTAACTGGTCTTCATGTTTTCTTTACTATTCAGGTCATTGCTCATCAGTTTAACTAGTGGATCACCTATCGAACAACATGGTTAAAATAAAAAATTAATAAATTTGAAAATATAATCAATCTCCAAAGTCACGTTCTATACATATGCATATTATTGCATATCTCACTAACTCGCTGCTCTATTCCTATAGATTATATAATAGGAGCTAAAACTAGAAACTCTATTTTTATTGAAAAGTCTAACATTAGCCTCATTAGAAAACCATCTACTTTCATTATACTTTAAATTTAAAAAAAAAAAAAAAAAAAAAAAAAAAAACAGAACTACAATGGATGTATAAAGTTAGGGTTTCAATTTCTCATCTACTCTCAATCAATTAGGACTCAAAATTTTGAAGACCCCAGACCCTTTCCCAATTATTTGATCAATTTTTTATTATTATCATCTATCTCTCAACACCAAGAACACCCAAGAGCCAAAAATCCTCGTGCCAAATTTCTTCATTTTTTTTTTAATTCCAATCACAGGGTAAGCTCAAATCCTCATTATTTTCTTGAATTTCATGTCTAATTCATGCATTGTATGCACAAATACCAGGGTTTCACGTTCACGCATTTTATTGGGGTTTAGTTGGCTATTTCGAAGGGTTTTTGTTGGGCAATTGAGGGTATACAAAGGTAGTTTGTCCTACTATTTGTATTGTGCGTAAAATTTGAAGATTATATTAGCAATTGCTCAACTCACCCTCGCCTTCATTGACATTCAGAGCAAATCTTCTAGGAATAAGGCATCTACTTCACGTGTTACTGATAAGAAGAATAAGCTACTTGCTGATCAGGAGAATGATGCATATGGTGCTGCCGAGTTTGATCTATTTCAGATGTAAAACTTCAATTCTAATGGGATTTGTGGCAACCCTAGCTCAGAGTCTTTTTCCTTTCAGATTCGTCCATTGGTTTCACTTTGTCAACAAACCACTCTAGTGTTGTTTACCTTACTATGCATTATTTTGTGTGCCAATTTGTTTATTGTGGCTCGTTAACCAAAAATCAACGAATATCATAATTAGTTAACTTAGGGCACGTTTGATACAGTGTAATAGATCTTGTAATGACATAAGTATTACATAAGAATAAGTATTTCATAGTTTGGTTGGAATTTTATTATAAGGAATAATCATTCTTTAAGAAGTTGCTCCTTATAAAAAGACTATATAATTGTTATTTCTTAACTTACCTACTAACTTTAAAAAATAAAAACCCCAAAATGCCCAAGCTACTGTACCTCTCTCCCTCTCTTTCAATTCTCAAATAACAACATTTTTTTTTCTCCGTAGCTTCGTTGATTCCCTATTGTAGTTGCCTCATGTGATTCTCTATTGTAGTTTTCATTGGCCTTGGGCAGGATGAGGTTTCCTTTTAAATTGACTGGTTCTACCAGCACACGTTAATAGACAAGTTTTTATTTCTTTTAGTTTTGACCTTCTAGATCTATAGCAACCTAGAATTCCCTGAGCTTAACTGTCTCTCTGGTGTGAAAATGGGCATGGAAGCCATGTTCTTTTTATTTTTTATAATTTTAGTTTAATATTTTTTTAAAGAAACTGTTACTTCTTTAGAACAATAATACTAATTGTATAATTTATTTTGAATTCATACCTAATATAATTCTAAGCAATATTCACACACACACACACACACACACACACACACATATATATATATATATATATATACATATATATATATATATATATTAAATGGTACGTATTTTAGGAAATTTGGGTAAAATTTTATGTCATTCCACAATTTATTGTAAGGGACCAAACTATATAGTAGTAGAGATTTAGGATTCAATTTACGTATTAACACCAAACAAATATATGAATAATTATTTCATTCCAGCTACATATATTCTTTGTAATATTTATTCCTATTACACTTTAATTATTATTACAGTCTACCAAATGTAACCTTAATACAATTCACCAAATTTCCTAAAAACTTCTAAAGGAATCTAAACTTTAAAGTGTGCTTTTACCTTTCATTTTTTTTTAATTATATATTTGCACCTAGTTTTTTTGTGTGTACATGTGTTTGTGTCTTACCATAGGTAATGGGTATAGGATTTGGATAGGGTAGCTATTGCACCAGGTGCAATTCAACCCTCCCCACACACAAATATTTTTACAATTTTTTCTTTTTAACTCTTAACTTTTTTATTTTTTATTCAAGGGCTAAGATTAAAAGTTACTTTTTTTCCAACTTTCAATCTCAATCTCAATCTCAATCTCAATCTCAATCTCAATCTCAATCCTTAATAGCTATTACATCAGGTGCAATTGCATTTGATCTCAATCCATGCTTAGGTGTCAATCCATAGAATTTATTGTACATGTTACAAAAATTGAACCATTTTATGAATATTGATGTTGGGGATGTAATTTTTTCCACAACTTATTAACGTGGTAAATTGTAATTAGAACAACATTATCTTCGCATACTAATACCACTTCTATTTTTGAGAGAAATAGAAACTAATACCACTTTTATAGTTGTATTATACACAAATCAAAATATATTACTTCAATCAATTGAACATGTCTTATAAAATAGGAGAAACAAGTCTTTGTGTTTTTTCCCCTAAAAGAAAAGAAAATGTGTGTGAAACTTCCAACTTCCTCCTAGAGACTTAAATCTCAGTCTTTACCCCACATACCTCACAAACACATATACTTATGGAGTAACCATTATATCAAGGATGTGCGGTTGCCCCCCACACCCCACAAACACTTGTGGAGTGACCATTACACTAAGCATGTGCTGTGGTAAAGGAGAGTAATTTTAAATATGCTATAATTTTTTTTTTGTTAAAATATACTATAAATTTTATTACATTGACATTGGAACTAATGTCATTTTTAAATACAAAACAAAAACGTCAAAATTGAAATTTATATACTATGTTATTAATGTTGTCCTAATCACATTAATTGTCTGTGCCTAATCACATTAATTGTTTGCTCAAAAAGAAAATCACACTTATTGTTGCGTCACTCTATGAGTTTTAGTTAAATTAACAGTAGTTTTAGCATTTTCCGTAAAGAATTGAGCATGCTCATTCAATAAATGGACTGAGTAGCCTGAACATGGCTTGTAGTCAGATCCTGAGCTAAGTGATAGGCACAGACACTCCATGCTGTACCCATTGAAGTTCTTGGAGATAAAAAATTGAATTCTATTGTGTCTTCTTCTCTCTCCTCTTTTTTTTTGGAGGCATATCAGAGAGAGAGAGAGAGAGAGAGAGAGGGGGGGGGGGGGGGGGGCGGGTGTGGGGTGTGGTGTACACACAGAATGACATATAGAAGTATACAACTAAGATACGCATGAAAAGTTTGAAACAAAGAAATGAGCCATTTTCTGATTTACCAGATGAAAAAAGGTCTCAGTCACACAGTAATAGTGAGTCAATATTTCCAATTGAACGATATGTGTTAATTGAAAAAGAATCAGGACCCCACATTTTTTATGCAACTTGAGGTTGGCCTTTAGTCTCTTCCCATTTGTTAAGGTTTTGCTAAGAATGGACCCTGCTATGCCTCAGGCACCTGAAATAACAATCCTTGTGGCATGAAGAATAGAGAACACTTCGAGATTAAGGTGCTTCTGAAGTGCACTTCAAAGAAGGAAAGTAAAAAGAGCTTGAAAAATGGATCTTGGTTTTCCCCACTTTTGCTTCAAACCATCTTCACTTGCACTTATCAAACCTTGGATCTGGTCCCCTTGTCTTCCCTGAAAAATTCAATTAACATAAATAAATATGGTAATTTCACCCTCTTTCTGATTTTCTATTAGAAATTGTTTTGGTGAGATATATTAGAGGTTTTGGATTCAAGCAATGCTACAAAACTTCAAAGGAAGTGTCCATTCAGTGGATACAATTAATTTATATCTTCAAGATTACTTTTAAGGGTATTATTGAAAAGGTAATACTAATAATTAGTCTCTGCTTGGTAAGCCAGGAAACTAACATGAGGAAATTGAGTTGACAGAAGCAATATGTGATGTGTGATTTTACCTCTGCAGCTTTCTTGAGAGGACCCCAACATTCTGTGCGATTGTACTTTCGCGAACTAGAATGGAAATATACCCTAACCAAAGCATCCAGTAGCTCAGGATCGTCTCGGAAAAGTACTGAATCCCCATGTAACACAGCTTTCAGCACCTGGCTTTGCATCAATATGAAAATATAGCCCTTTATAATTCATCGGCCATTAAACATTTTAACAAATTTTGTAGCTTGGACTAGGAAACAGAGGAGAAATTTTTTTTTTTCTGCAATGTCTATGATGATGAAGTGAGGAATAATATGGGAAAAATGAGAAATGATAGATGCTGTCTATTTTAACCAATACTCTTAACAGTTTTAACCATAAAAAGTGCACCAAATCCATGCAAGTTGATCATCTAAGGCACTTGTGACCCAAACAACACACCCCATCTTTGCCAATCTCTCTTTCTAGAGAATCGAATGAAGAAATTGCAACATAAAGTGTAGTAGTTGTACAGAAGATAGCTATACATGGCTTTTTATCAATTTCACCACAGCGATACATGAATGCTTGTCTATAGTGGCATGTCATTGATGTTAAGAACCTAAGAGATGGTGTCCTAGCTAATTTGGAATCCCTTCCTTCACAAAAATGAGATATTTAAGTCAATATTATAGGAGAAACTTACCAAAGGCAATTCCTTGGAGAATATGTGGTACCGAAACTCTGCAGCAAGGTCTAGCAGGGGATATGGACCACTCACATAGCAGTGGACATGTAGACACATATTGTCTTTCACTTTCTTCCATTCGGCAACTACATCATCTTTGTTATACCAGCCTCTTAACTGCCATTGAAATGTTAAATCATGCAGAAATCCAATTAAAGCTTCAAATATTGCAGATGACATATTGCTCCCGCTAAAAACATATTCATACTACAGTGATTGTAGTTAGCAACATGTACAAATTTCTAGACACCTATTCACTACCACAAGGTCAATTTTGAAACAAAATATCGTGGACAGGTGCAATTGTTTGCCTTTGTGCAGGTTTGGACATCAAGTGAAAAGCTTAAATGCCAAATTAGTAAATAATAAGAATGCATACCTGATCAAGATTTATGACGTTAGAGATGGTCAAGGTTAAGTTAGCTGTAAAGTCACAGTGGGATAGGATGTAGGTTCTTGGAAGAATTCCTGAATACTGGTTTAACTCTTCTCCTAAGAAAACAACTTTCAGCTTTGAAGCTTCAAATCTTGCTGGAGGACCCAAAAGCCTAACAGCCTGGCATTAAGAACATATAACTCACCCAGTTATGTCTTTGAGTAAAATATGCGTTCATCTAACAACCTAACCTTTGTATGATTAAATTTAATTGAAAAATCTAATATACAACGCCTAAGGAACTGTACCTAACTAATGTAAGTTTTGTGCTTAACATGGACCGCATTCTTAACACATGGGTATTGGTTAGAGACTCAAATCTTGACATAGTTTACAAAGAAACTGACTAGGAACATTAATTGAGGTGAATCTGTGATGCCTTCAAATTCACAATTGCAGGTCTATATATAAATACTGATGCAAACATATCTCACATTGTCAATTTAAGACACCCCCAAGAAATATTTACATTGATGCTCCTTGAAATTCCAAAACCAAGTAGCTTCACAGCCACAGGTAGTTAATTGTTAAACCAACTATAGCCAGTACCAAAACTCTGACAATTGACCAAAAAACGAGATTGTGCATTTTACTCTTTCAATACAATAGAGAAAGAAACTTATTAACCATGCTGAAGGCAGATAAAAGGTTTATAATAATTGATAAGAGTCAACAACTGCACAATAATATCAAAATGCCAGTATCTAAAACAACCATAATGTATTTTCCTGAAACATAGTTATAACTCTATCTCTATACATGACAATGCCATTATATATAGTACATTACGTATTAACATAGAGAGAGGAAAAGAGTAGTACCTCAAAGACAAGATTATTGTAGGAGGCTCTAGCATTGCTTATAGAAGAAATGAGAACAGGTTTGGATCTACTTGATGGCTTTAAAATGGTTTTGTTGATGAAGTCTCTCTGTGACTGCGGTGATGGTGAGAAAGCATTGTAAACACAATAATGGCAGGCCATGGAAGATGCATAACACAATCTTTCTCTTCATTTTTCACACCACAACATTGTCTCTCCTCTCAAAGGTAGTCTCAGAGAAAGAGAGAAATTGATGGGTATGTGGAGAACTGGGGTTCATAGTTTTGGTCATGTTGAGAGTCTGTGGACTGTGATTCGCATGCCCCACCATAGTCCAAAATCTTTGTCAAAGGCGTTCCATCCACATATTTGTTTTTCTACTTTATTTTAAATTGGAAGAACGCTTTTGAGAATGATGATTGGTGGTGGAGCTAAATGTTCTGACACGTCATGTCCAATGCTTCTTTTTTTTTTATAGTTGTCCAATGCTTCAATTTTTGATAAGTTGTGGATAATGTGATTACGTGGCTTTTATTGCGAATGTGACACGTCATCATCCGCAACAACTGTGGTCTAGTAATGGCTACACTAACACAAATTATTCATCTACCCACTTTTGTGGAGATAGCCCTTATTGTTGCAACAATAAGGGCTCTTATCTTTGTCAAAGAGCTTGGGTTTGATCATGTCATCTTGGAGGGCAACTTTGAAATTGCAATTAGAGCTATGAAATTTGAAGACTACTCTGCTGCAACTTTTGGGCACATAATTACAGATATAAAAGCCCTTTCTTCTCAATTCAGGTCCGTGATCTTCCAACATACTCGTAGACAGGGAAACAAAGTAGCCCATAGTCTAGCTCGGGCAGCTTGTAATTTTTCTTCTTATTGTACTTGGATGGAGGAAGTTCCTGTATGTTCCTTTGCGGACTACTCTGCAGAAATTATTAATACCACGTAACCCCCTTCTCATGTTGGGAAGGTTTCTCAAAAAAAAATATTGGGTCTATAGTCTAATCGGCTCATATCCATAGTCCATACCCTGTTTCTTGTTGCTAATTGACATTATACTAAAACTAGACCATAATCCGTGTCATGTATGAAAAAGTTTAACATAATATAATTTTTTTTTTTTGGTTTAAATATGAAACTTGATAATTATTAAAAGGAAAAAGGTTTCTATCTAAACTAGTTTGAGGAAGAACCTTTCAAACTTATCTTATATCATTTTAATGAAAGTTAATTTGTTGATTAAATGAATGAAAGTGAATTTTGAAATTTTAACTATTAGATTATATTTTCTTTATATTCTTAATATTTATGTAAAATTTCGTTCAAATTAGATGTAATTTACTATTTGATCAATAAACCTATTTTTAATACATAATTATTTACCCCAAAATTTTGAAATTTAAACATGTCATTGATGACATAACTATTGATTTTTTTATCTTCTTGAAACTATGCAAATATAGTAGATATAATAAGAATATGCAATCTAACGGTTAGATTTTCAAAATTCACATTCAATAAAAAAAATATAGTAGAAATAAAAGGATGATAATCAAAGACATTAGAGAGAAAAACACATTATGTAATCAAGTCACAATAAACTTCAACCCTCTAGGGTGTGGTCCAATAGTTAGGGTTTTGGTGTACGATAGGTTTTGAATTTCAACCTTTGTGAACAATGATATTATATTAGTTCAACTCAAGGACTATTATTTCCTACCAACTTGAAATCATTGGATCCATAAGTAGGTTAAGGCAAATACCTAATTAAATTCCACACATTGGAGATAAATTATTTAACCCTCCTAAAGGACTACTTTTAATGCCTAATGATTCTGCCATTCAATAATATAACGCCAAGTGTGCATTTAATTGAGTAATCATCCTTGTCACAATCCTAATTATCGTTCAAATAAAAATAAATTATACAAAGTATAAAAATAAATAAAAAAATCTTCACCATCAACCCTCACTTCCTATCTCCAACACCGCAAGTCTTGTGAAAATAAAAGATTACTGCAACATCAACATTTCCAAAATCACCTAGGTGGGAGATATTTGAAATCCCCCAAGTTACTCTCTTGCCTGCTTTTTTCCTTAATTCTCCTTCTCAAGGTCTCCTTTTGCACTTTGTTTTCCTCATTAATTATTATTAGGACTTTGCTAATAGGTGCCGGCCAACACTTGTAAATAAATCAGCTGTGGTTCATTTATGATCTATCACAAATTTTAACTATGTTGAAAATTGGCAAACGTGTACTTTAATTTCTTCAATATTCTATTTAAACTGACAAATATTTAATACATATTCAGTTTTTTTCATATCTTAAAAAAAAATATGAATAGTTTATTTTAAATTCTATCACATTAACCGGTGCTGTACAGTAATAGCACCCTATTATTCTTATTCTTCTTATTATTTTTTTTTTCAAAATGTTCAATTTCACTTGGTGTTTTCAAATGAGGTGGAAGTTGTAGCATCGTACGCTCCCTCTTGAGTCTGCGCAATGACATTTTCAATTACTCCCACACTGAAATAGTTGCACACAAAGCTTTAATCAGGTTTTTTTTTTTTTTTTTTTTTTTTTTTTTTTTTTTTTTTAACTTTGGTTTTTATTGATTGCTGCTTCAATAGTTTAAATCGGTAATTTTGTAAAATGTTGATGTTGTTGTGATTTTTATTTTTATTTTTAGAGTACTATTGGTGTCGGAGATAGTAAGAGGAGTTGATGGTGAATTTTTTTTTTTTTTTTATAACAAATTTATTATTTATTTGGATGGTGATTAAAATTGTGATAGAGATTATTTATTCAATTTAATTAAACACATGTGTTATATTATTGAATGGAGTGATCACTTGGCATTATTGATATGGTCCTCAAATGGGAGACTAAATAATTTATCTACGTTGAGTTTGTTTAGTTTCTTTAAACATAACTTCTTTAATGGATAAAAGGCTATTATAGTCATGCCCAAATAAATTTCTCAAGTTGCATAAGTCGTTGACAATCTCATGCTTTATTCATGTTTATAACAATCCTACATAAAAGAGAGTTCAACAATAATATGTTAACCTTAATTTTGGGAACACACCTCCCCCCACCCCCCTCACACATGCCGTTGGTAGTCCAACATGTACGCCATAAAAATGTTCTTATAACACTGAATCTTATTAGAGATATTTTTATAATTTAAACCTTACAATATAATGTGTCATATATATATTTTTTATAGATATGATAGAATTTGAATTTATGATATTCGCTTTATGATGATTTCTTTATTTTATTTCAAACTTTAAATTTTTCATTCGAAAACAAGGTTTTTTTTTTTTTAATTAATTGAGTTAATATTTAAGTAGTACTATTGTACTAATAATCTATATACACATTCATTTATTATATATTATTTAAGTGGTACTAAGAATATTTTGGACACATCAAGTTATAAGTTTTTTATATTAAAATTTTAAAAATATGTATTGAATTTAGTATTTTAATTTAGTAGCATAACACAAAATCTAATTGTATTGGTCAAATCCACGTTGAGTGAATCGCAATCATCATATTAATTAGGCGTTCCCAAGAGCGCCAATCACGTTACTCTACTCGTACTATTTTGTGTTGTTCTATACTACCATATTCCTTGAATCTAGGCTAGTGAAAGTGTACCATTCTTTGTTGCCTAGATCTAGACTTTAGTCGTCATCGACAAATAGTAAAGTAGTCTTTAACCATTACCTGGCCATATAATAGTATGTTTCGAAATCCAAATCTTCTGTTCCACTTTTCTTACTCTATTCTATACTCTACCAATAAATGCTTGTCACTTGTTAACTTAATTAATTAAATACTACCATTAATTAATTAAATATCTACCACATCGTCATCTTCTGCATACCGGAGAATGATTATCAACCATACATGAGTATCAAGTCCACCACTACTACTAGAAATGCAAATTGGCTGATGTGGGTTCCGATGATCACGTCCTATTTGATTGCCCAATTTGACGCTTAAACTAACTTTCTGAGTGAGAGAAAAGAAAAAGACGTTTTGTGCGTCGGTGAATGAATGAATCTGTGCATTGCAATTGCATGTGCTTCATAACATTGCCAACGTGCCCGCGTGGGCTTCCTCCCTTTACTGTCGGTGACTCGGTAATGACTAGTGAGCCTTTATTGTGAGAAAGTTCTGAGAAACAAAAAAATTTGGCAAAAAAGAATTTGATATCAGTTGATGTGACGGATTGTTAATGGCAGGAAAAGAAATGAAATGATAATAATAGTAACTCAAATGATAACCAGTGAAAATTTGTCATTGTTATAAATTTTTACTGTACATATACCATTAATCCATTATTTGTTTAGGGAGATGAGTTGACTACTGACACAACTCCTGTTCACGTTAAATCGCTTACTACCTCACACAGTCGCACTGTAATTGGCATCCATCATTAAAGTCAAAACTCTCCGTTTTATTTTTGGCAACTGATAAAATGGGTAATGTACTAATGTTACACAATATTTTTTTTTATAATTGTTAACATAATTTATTGTAATTAAAAAAAATATTCTTGTTTGAATCTATCACCAATCATATCAGATCATATTAATAGTTACCAAAAAAATTATTCACTTGGCAAGTGTCTTC
This sequence comes from Lithocarpus polystachyus, assembly GCA_033629205.1. Lineage (NCBI taxonomy): Eukaryota > Viridiplantae > Streptophyta > Magnoliopsida > Fagales > Fagaceae > Lithocarpus > Lithocarpus polystachyus. The sequence goes on from CM066170.1 coordinate 34,826,203, forward strand.
CACGAAAAGAAAGAAATTTTAGATTCGAGTGCAGCATACTACAAAAAAAAAAAAAAAAAAATTGGGGATAAAATTCATAAGATTGTCTACTATAATCTTTCCAAAATCTCACAAAAATGTGAGTTTGTGCATTAAGTACAACTTAGCAAATATTTGATGCTTAGGGTAAAATACTGTAACAATAGCTTTAGTATTTTTTTTTTTTTTGTTGGGGGGGGGGGGGGGGGTGTGTGGGGGTTCCTAAAACTTAATAGCATTCAATTTGAAACTAAGCATGCATCCTGTTTCCAATTTGGATAGAATGATGCCATTTGAATTAATAAGAAAACCATCCAACAAAGAACAATTTAAGTTAATTTTTAATTTATTTATTTGAAGAAATAAGATTTTAATTTATGACATTCATTTTATAATGATCATTTTTTTATCATTTAATTAAGATACAAATTGGAGTATGAGTGAAATACACTATATTACTTGTTTTTTATTTTATTTTTTATTACATGATTTAATAAATAATGTGATGGAAATATGGAATATATGAGAACAATCCTATGAACCAATATATTCTTTTATTTTGTCACAACATTTCATAAAAAGTATAAGGAATAAAATTTGATAAATATTATATGATACTCCAATTATAATAATAGTGGTACAAAAGGGTAAATATATAGAAGCCATCATTATTAAGTGAATTAATATGATAATTCTCGTAACCTTCCAAAAAAAGAAAAAAAAGAGAGAGAGAGAGATAATTTCTAACAAATTCTATTCCCCCGCGTAAGTGATAATCATGTAATGAACAAGACATTGTCCAATTAGTTTTTTCAGCTTTAGCTGAAAAAAAAAAAAAAAAAAAAGTTTTTTCAGCTTTAGCTGTTTGTTGGATTTGCCGCTTCATGCTGTCTTAAATTCATCCCCTTTTTCCAGCTAACACCCATCATATATCCCATGCCAACCAGATCTCACAGTTTCTCCAAAAAAAGAAAAAAAGAAAAAAAAAAAAAACCGGATCTCACAATAATAAAATAACTATTTTTACTAATACCAATAATAATATCATCTTGATGATATTTCAGCACTGTTTCTGTTTCCTTTTTTGACTCTTGCAAATCTAATCTTACTCCAAAAAAAAGGAATAAAATAATAATTAAAGACACAGATAAACGAAAGCTCTCAGAGCTCTCTCACTGCCAAAGCACACAACCCTCTCTCTACTCTCTACTAAAAAGAGATCAATAAAAATGACCCAATATACTTAATTTTTTTTTCTTCACTCAGATCACTCTCAGGGAAAAAGGGTACACTTCAAATCCTACTCTCTATATTTCTGTTTTGATTTTGCTTCATATATTTCTAGAACTATTTAAAGTTTACTAGTAGTATGGTGTTTGAGATCTTTTCTGGGTTTAACTTTTTCTTTACGTTTTGTGCTTCTGATTTCGTTTGCTTGCTCTGTAGTACTGATCTTGGGTGGTGAAAGTTTGGTCTTTTTTTATGAAAGATTGATTTTTGCATTGATGGGTGTTGCTCTCTTTTGTTAAAGTTGTAACCTTTTTTGCTTTGGAGTCTTCCCTCTTACTGTTTCAATTTATGTTTTGAATCTCACTAGTCATACAATGGAAGTTTTTTATCCATTAGCATATTACCATCTTGAACGAAATCTGTGATTTACTTTTCCACTATGAGGTTTCAGCATTTTTTCAAATAGTATTTACACAACTTATATTGATTCACATTTGGATGGATTCTTGAAATTTATGATAAAAAATTCATGGTCTTTTTGGTAAGACTGGTTGTTTTGGGTTCTTGGATTTAACCATCAGAATTATGTTGAGCTTCGGTTTTTTGGGGGGAAAAAAGGAAAAGAAAAAGAGTTAGGGATTTTGAAACAATTAAAGAGCTAAGTTGAAATTGAATTTCAGGAGGTTTGTTTTGTGGGTTTGCTTATTTTTTTTTTGTTATTGCCCCTTCCAGCTCTGTATCACAAGGAAGTCTACACCTAGAAAACATGGCTCAGGCAAAGTACTCCCGAATTGATGGGAGGAAGTCTTCAAGTTACTGTTCGACTATATCTATAGTGGTGTTTGTTGCTTTTTGCTTAGTTGCGATTTGGACTTTAATGTCATCCGTTGTTCCGGATCAAAATCCAGACTTGGCTTCTGAGGACACTGGAAATGAGGTGAAACAAATGGTACCTGAAAATGGTTCTAGGAATTTCAAGGGCAGTTCAGGTGATTTGCCGGAGGATTCAACTAATGAAGATGGGAACACTGGGAATGAGCAAAACATAGTTGAAAGGGAGTCTGGGAATAGAGCTGAGGAAAATCAGGATGAAGGGGTGAAGGTGAACTCTGATGATAAGTCTGAGTCTGAGTCTGAAGAGGAGCCTAAGAGACAGGTTGAAAATGATGGGGAAGGAAAAACTGGAGATGGGGAAACAGACGGAGGAGCTGGTGAAGTGATGGATGCTAAGCAGACAGAATTTGATGATAATAAATCAGAGTTGGTTGAGGGTGAGAAAAAATTGGAAACAGAGGAAAGTAATCTGACTGAGGAGAAGAAAGTTGATCAGCCTGAGATCTTCCCTGCTGGTGCCCAGTCAGAACTATTGAATGAAGCTACTACTCAAAATGGGGCATTTTCAACCCAAGCAACAGAGTCACAGAATGAGAAGGAATCACAACAAGCTTCAATAACTAAGGACCAAAGTGGCTATAGCTGGAAAGTCTGTAATGTCACTGCTGGGCCAGATTACATCCCTTGCCTTGACAATTTGAAAGCAATTAGAAAGCTTCCAAGTACGGGCCACTATGAGCATCGAGAGAGGCACTGTCCGGATGAAGCTCCCACTTGTCTTGTTCCTCTACCTAAAGGATATAAAATCCCAATTCAGTGGCCCAAAAGCAGGGAAAAGGTATACCCAACATCTAGTTAATCAATGAAAAACTATTTAAAGTTTACTTGGTATTGAATATTGTTTTTCTGGTGTGTTATGCAGATATGGTATTATAACGTTCCCCACACCAAGCTTGCAGAGATTAAGGGGCACCAAAATTGGGTTAAAGTTACTGGTGAATACCTCACTTTTCCTGGAGGTGGAACTCAGTTTGTAAAGGGCGCTCTTCATTACATTGATTTTGTTCAAAAAGTGAGCCCTTGTCACTTATATGTTCTGCTCTGGCCATCCTGTGAATAAAGCAGATCTGTTTATTCTGATTTCATATTAGTACATATATAGGTGCATCAACAATATTAGGCTCAGGGAAGTAGAAAGCATTTTAATATACTGTGAATGAGGTACTTTTGTATCTAATTTCAACTTATCCAAATGCTCCTTCCTTTGTCTATTTATATTTGCGTTTCATGTGAAAAGATTTTGTGTTTTTCGCTGATTTTAAACTAGTTCAGTTCTCTAAGCTCAGGACTGGATTAAACATGAACTGGAACTATACGTCTTTTATTCTACACTACACCTGAGTGGTGAGTGCTCACTGGGGCAATTCTTATTTCTATGCATACACTGGTCTAGTGCAGGAAGTACAGATCTGCTTTTAACTGTATATGAATCACAGCAGAATGAATAAAAGGAGAATATTCCTGTATTTATTATTAGTTTTTCCCCTTTCCTTTTGTGATTGGTGAAAAGACTCATAAATTTACTTGATTTCTTGATGAGCACGCTGGAAGGTTCTTCTGTGTCCTCTTCTGAACTTACCAGGATCGTCTTAATTTTGAATTTTCCATTTTTGTTAACCGGACAAAGCTTCTGTTGAATTTATCAAATGTGCTGGCCTCTTCTCTTGATTTTCTGTTCTTGCTACTTTTGCTTATCATCAACCTCATTTTCCCTATTCATCTCATGTCCTGTCCTGTTCTATATTCACATTTCACCAATTTTATATAATGTTGACTTGATCATACTTCTGTTATCCAGAAAATTTTCCAAACACAATCTACTTATCTTTAGTTTTCCTATATTTTTATTATTATTTTTAGTTTGGCATTCTGATTTGCAAGGATGATCTGTTTGTGGCATTCTATTCCTTCTTTGACAAGTATAATTCATTATATTTCTATGGACAATGCAGTCTCTTCCTGATATTGCATGGGGAAAAAGGAGTCGCGTATTATTGGATGTTGGGTGTGGAGTGGCTAGCTTTGGAGGTTTTCTTTTCGAAAGAGACGTTCTTGCAATGTCATTTGCTCCCAAGGATGAGCATGAAGCCCAAGTACAATTTGCACTTGAACGAGGAATCCCTGCCATATCATCAGTTATGGGCACCAAAAGACTTCCCTTTCCTGGGGCTGTATTTGATGTTGTCCACTGTGCACGCTGTAGGGTCCCTTGGCATGTTGAAGGTAATGTTTACATCCTCTTCCCCCCCCCCCCCCCTCTCTCTCTCTCTCTCTCTCTCTCCAACCCCTCCTCTCCTCCTTCTCCCAGTTAATTTTTGTTAGAGATAAAATTTGAGGTACATTGCAGGTGGTAAACTTCTCTTGGAGCTAAATCGTGTCTTGCGACCTGGAGGTTATTTTGTCTGGTCTGCCACTCCGGTTTATCGGAAGAATCCAGAAGATTCTGGCATTTGGAAAGGTAGAACTGTTTTCATTTAGATTCCTCTAAAAAAAGATGGACTTGAAGTTGACTTTTAGATGCCCTTCCATTTTTCTTTTTGTTGTAATTGATGGCAGCAATGTCTGAGCTAACAAAGTCAATGTGCTGGGATCTGGTGGTGATTAAAAAGGACAAATTGAATGAAGTGGGTGCAGCAATATACAGGAAACCAACTTCCAATGAGTGCTATGACAAAAGACCAAAAAATGAGCCTCCCCTCTGCAAAGAATCTGATGATCCAAATGCAGCCTGGTATTTTCTACTTTCACCATGGTTTAATATAGTGGTTTAATAATGGTATCAGTGGTGTCTGGTACAAATATGGGCTATAAAATGTAAGGTTTACTGTGCACAAATCCAATTGACAAGTTCATTAAATAGATAGCCATATAGGATATAGATCTGTCTCGTTTAGTGGGATTAAAGACATTTGTTACTGTTATAAAGCAGTTATAATTATCTTTTCGCTAGGTAATGCTCACATACCCTATGGGATTTGAACCACCCTATTCACCTGACACCCCATACTTCAGGGGGGTAGAAGCCCCATTTGGCTCAAAGGCCATTGTCTTAACTCTTAAGGAGTTCACAAAATATGAGATGCTTTACTTACTATCATTTTCTACTTTTAGTCTTAGAAGTATTAACGCATGCAAATTAAAGAAGTCTTGAATTTCTTATGTGAGGTAAAATAAGATCATGTTGCACCTTAGAAGAGAGTTTCTATTTCCTTGAAGTAACCTTCAGTTTCTTATGGAAACTAATATTCTTTCATTAGCTTTACATGGAGATAATATAGTGCCGCAGGACAAAAGCTTGAATGGGCCCTGATAAAAATTATTTAGGAATTTACCACTAAATTTTATTTCTTGATGAGATCTTGAAGGATTCTTGAATAAGTTTTGATGTTTGACGGTTTAGGTAATGAATGGATGGAATCTTGAATATGCTTGATGTTAAAACAGTGGATAGAAGCTATAGAACAAGTAATAAAAAAAATAGCTCTTCCTAAGCAATCACACAGGTAGGAGATGGCAATCACACTCTGAAAGCTTAAATAAGTGGTTGGAATTCTATTAAAATTATTACTATCAGTTTTATTTATTACAATAAAGCCTTTATCTAGGATATTGCTAAAGTTTTACCAAGAAGAGACAAAGACTCAAACTAATTACTAAGAGCAAAGAAAAAGTGTTTACGAACCTCTAAACCACATAGGAAAAGGATTCAAAAGACCAAATAAGACTCATGGACCTTTGGTACAACCAAGGGCAGACCACTTTAGAACATTTGGAATTTACCAAATTGCGCTTATTCTAATTTAACTTAATTAAAAATGAACCAGCAACTTTCTATCCTAAAGAAACTTAATACTAAGACTCTGTAATAACCAAAGTTGCTTATGAAAGGTGCCAAGAAGTTGCTTCATTAAAACTATCTTTGGATTTAATTCTTGTTTTTCCTCGAATTCTTTACTCTCTGCATCTGTTCTGGAGTTTTGGAAGTTGCAGATTTTCGAATTAAGCGTCCATCATATTGTGCGACAAATATGCATTTTCTTTGTATTGGTAATGGGAAAAACAGAAAAATGACAATAGGAAATAGCTGAAGCATGGGTGTAATTTTATCTTCAAAAAATGACTATCTTTATTTATATCTTATCTTCTTCTAAGCAAGTTCACATGCTTCAGAATTTCTTGAATTCACTATGGAAGTATCTCTCTGCTCTGGAAATGCTCCTCAAATATTTTTATTAGTGCAAATTTTCATTAAGTGTTTCTGTGAGTGTTTTTGTTCAGGAATGTACCACTGCAAGCATGCATGCACAAAGTACCAGTTGAAAAATCAGAGCGAGGGTCTCAGTGGCCTGAGCAATGGCCACTAAGGTTGGAGAAGCCACCTTACTGGCTTAATTCTCAAGTTGGAGTCTATGGCAAAGGTGCTGTGGAGGATTTCACTGCTGACTACCAGCACTGGAAAAATGTTGTCTCCCACTCATATTTGAATGGGATGGGAATCAACTGGTCTTCCGTGAGGAATGTTATGGACATGAGAGCTGTATATGGAGGGTAAGAAATCCTACATTTTTTAGTACTTTTTTTTCCCTGATTGGTAAGTTACACACAAATATAGTAGGTCTTATACCCATGAACTCATCCTAAACCTAGCACCACACTCACATGGATGAGTTAGAGCTCATTGGCTTTTGAATACTTTCTTTCCATCGTGGGTGCTAATGAGCTCTAGCTCAAATGACACTTTTTCTCCTATAAGAATGGTGGAGGGTAAGGTCACAAATTCAAAACCCATTGGGGGGCATGTGTAACAACAACAAAGCCTTAATCCCCAAACTATAGGGTTGTATCTTAACAGATTTATTGGGGTCACATATATTCTTCTTCCTCATTCTAACCACTTGGTGCATGTTTACTTTATACAAAAACAACCAAGCATTGGTTTCAAAATTTTGGGGTCAGTTATGGATCCTCAACAAAGTAGTTTGGTGGGACACAAGTATTTTTTTTGTCATTCTATTCCGTTTGAAGCCTACTCTCTGTTGCATATTTAACTTATCAATTAAAAAAACAAAAAAAAAAAAACTTTGGCAGGCCCTTGAAAATGGGTAGATATCCTTTTGGTACTAAATATCTGATCATCTCTCATTAATTCGAGCAAAATGTAATTAGTGTTGGTTAAATGATAAGTAGGCGGAGTTTGGGGGGGGCATGGCCCCCCCTAGCTTTTGAAATTTTCTATTAATCTTCTTTTACATTTGGTAATAAATCTAAAAATTACACAAAAATGTATTCACCCCCTTGAGAAAATTTCCTGGCACCGCCTTAACATTCCCTTTTTCTTATGTAGTAAGAAGCTAAGCGAGGCTCATTTTCCTTTTGTTTTCTGTATCTTTTTGATTAGTTCTTTATAATTTATATAATGGATGCTTCTTTTAGGTTTGCTGCGGCACTAAAAAACTTGAAAGTATGGGTAATGAATGTAGTCCCAATTGACTCTCCAGACACACTCCCAATAATATATGAGCGTGGTTTATTTGGAATATATCACGACTGGTGTGAATCATTTAATACCTACCCCAGATCCTATGATCTTCTCCATGCAGATCATCTCTTCTCCGGTCTCAAAAAGAGGTTTGTTATCTTATATGTTACATTTCTTACTGCTTCAGTCCTCAACACTGACCCCAATAATTAGTTTGACTTAATGTGTTGATAATTATCTGGTCACAGGTGCAACTTAAATGCAGTGGTTGCAGAAGTTGATAGGATCCTCAGGCCAGAAGGAAAGCTGATCGTACGGGACAGTGTTGAAACCATACGTGAAGTTGAGAACATGGCCAAATCTTTACAGTGGGAAATCCGATTAATTTATTCAAATGACAAGGAGGGATTGCTCTGTGCCCGGAAGACAATGTGGCGTCCCGCAGAGGCCGAAACAATTATGTCGGCTATTTCTTAAGCATGATACGTAAGTTTAGTCTGTCCAAGGCTGCTGTGCTGCTGATGCTACTAGCACTCTAGCCCATTTAGGTATTATTATTCGTCCTCAAGCTTTTTAAGTCAATGAGGCCATACCTGCAGTTCGATATTTAGATGTAAATTATATACGGTTGATTATTCTTTTAGTCCCAGTAATGTACTTTACTATATGTACTCTATTTATTCCTTCGTCAATTATAGACAAGATCGGACCTTATTTTTTGATATCTGCATATTATCTTTGATATGAATGAAAATTTAATACTTTTTAATGGTTATGAGGTACATGTTTTTGGAACTGATCACTACTTGCCATGTTTTTATTTTACTTTCCTTATAGAATAAATGAAGTTTAAAATAGAAAGCAATCGTACAGATGATAAGTAGTGATTGATGGAATATAGAGTGGTATACAAAAAGTGGTACAGAGGATTTGCATTTGATAGATTGTATTAATACAGAATTTGCACTCATCAGGGTGCAGCGTTGTGTTGGGAGGCTTGAGATGAGCTGTTGACCCAAACATCTTGGTTTTAAATCCCCACTAGGAATTTTCTTTGATTACTTGATACGTGGTTTGGCATCTGAGGTCATGCATCCGGGATTTAATTCCCAAGGCTGGGTCCACAGGTGGGCCTTGGTGAGGTTTTATGCCATAAAAGTAAAAAGTAAGAAAAATTTCACAATGCTCCTTTTAAAAATTTTTCTGGGTTCTTAAATACCATTTTCTGGATTATATACCCCCCAAAGACTTTGCATCTTCGTCTTGTCCTAAAATTGCTGTGGCATCTGAAATCAACCTATTCTCTATTTTAGTTGCTTTCTTCATTGGCAAAATAGGTGTGCCAGAATTTGATACCTATCATGTGTTGAAGCTAAATGTGGGTGCTAAAGCAAAATAGGTTGAATTTTCTTTTGATGAGAATCAAATTTTATGGTATGCAAGATAATTTAGCGTTGTATGGACTCTGCTGCTTAGATCCCTTCAGTTATTGAACATAAAGCCTTTTCATTTGTGTAGGTTGGGGTCCACTTCAATACATGGGGTTTGTTTGGTATTAAAGTAGAGCTAAGTAGAATTTTATTTGTTGAGTTTTTGCGATAAAGAACTTTAATTGAAAGGGATTTAGGGTTTTTAATGGTCAAAAAATGCTTTAAGGGGGGTTTAAGCTCTCTTTTCTGAAATTTTCAAAATTATAGAAAGTAGATCTAAGTAGAGTTTTTGTGATGAAGAGTTTTTTAAGTGCAAGAGATTTAGGGGATTCTACTATCTTTGGAGTGGTTGAAAAGTGCTTTATGGGGGGTGGGGGGGGACTTTTAAGGCCAAGCTTAGGGGTCCGTTCACTCCGTTGCAGAGCCATACAGTGCTTTTTGTACCGAAAAGTGGCCGAAAATAAATTACAATGTGTAGAAAGCCACTAAAAAATTGCTAGGAGGGAGGGAGGTGTCCTTTAAGCTGAAAACAACTTGAAGGCTAAAGCTTAAATTTGGAGTTTTTAGGGGGGTGGGGAAAAATTATACAACTCATTGTTCATATTTTATAACTCTAAAACTTTAAAGCATTAGGGCTGTTTGGTGGTAGATTTCAAGCATTGTTGTTCAAAATGATGTGAAAATTATGGTTTAAAAAGTGTTGTAAAAACATGTGTTTAAAGTATTTATAATACAAAAAATGTGTTTGGTATCATGTTGCAAATAACATAGTACAAAATGTGAAAACATAATTGTGTGTTTGGTATTTTTTTTTTTTTTTAAGCTGACATATTCAATAAAAATTATTTTATTTTATTTCAAGAGAGAGAGAGAAAGAAACTCCCTCATTTTACCGTTACAAACCTCTCCTCTAGGACTGCAAATACCCAAACCAATCATCCACTTATTCACCATACTTTGCCAAACACTCAAAACACTAAATAGCTTTTCAATTAAAGCTTTATATCACAAAAGCTCTATTTCTAAAACTCTATCGTTATTGCCAAAGCTTTAAAACTTTACTTTCTATAATAACGCCAAAGGTGAAGTTAGTATTATTTACTATGTTTGGCAAATTACAGTGATAAAGTGTTTTGAAATTGTTATCATATAGATAAGAAGTTTTGATTTTGATTTTGTTTTTGTTTTTTTGTTTTGTTTTGTTTTGTTTATTTTATTTTATTTTTTTGGTTGAGGAATATAGATAAGAAGTTTTTAAATGTGAGAAATGACAAGAGATGACTTAATAAAAATGTTTTGTATTTTCATACTTTAAAAAAAGAAATGCTAAGATTTATTATTATCTATATATATATTAAAAACCGAAGCCTCTGAAGCTCCCACAATTTTCCACATCATCATTTTAATTTATAATTTTTTTTAATTTTTAAAACTAAATAGTGAGAGAGTCCTAATAGGAGTCTCTCTCCCTCTTTTTTCCTCATCATTTTAATTTATAAAAAATTTTAATTTGTTAAATTAAATAGTGAGAGAGTCCTAATAGGAGTCTCTCTCATTTTTCCTTAATCCTAATAGGAGTCTTTTTTTTTTTTTTAACCTAAAGTGAGCCCTTAAAAAAAAAAAAAAAAAAAACTAACGTGAGGTCTAATTTAAAAAAAAAATTATTTTTTTTAATCCTAATTCTAACGTAAGTCTTTCAAAAAGTTTAAATTTTCAGTTTTATATTATATATAGATATTATTATCTATATATATATATATATATATATATATAAAACAGAAGCCTCTAAAACTCCCACAATTTTTCACATCATCATTTTAATTTATAATTTTTTTTTAATTTTTAAAACTAAATAGTGAGAGAGTCCTAACAGGAGTCTCTCTCCCTCTTTTTTCCTCATCATTTTAATTTATAAAAAGTTAAAATTTTTTAAACTAAATAGTGAGAGAGTCCTAATAGGAGTTTCTCTCTTTTTTCCTTAATCCTAATAGGAGTCTTTTTTTTTTTTTTTTTTTTTTTTTCACGTGAGTCTTTTTTTTTTTTTAAACCTAAAGTGAGCCTTAAAAAAAAAAAAAAAGAACTAACGTGAGGTCTAATTTAAAAAAAAAAATTTTATTTTTTATTCCTAATTCTAATGTAAGTCTTTCAAAAAGTTAAAATTTTCAGTTTTATATTATATATAGATAATAACAATAATGTGGCAAGCTCTAAGAATACGAGAATGCAATTTGTAGATCTACTATCAAGATAACATAGATTAGATTGGTAGTAGATAGTAGATATAATTGCAGTTGAATATTATGTAAAGTTATCACCATAAAATAGCCCACGTCGAAATGTGTTATGTGAAACCAATGATATGAAAGAAAAATAATTTTTCTAAATCATTATATTGAAGAAATTAGTTATTTTCATTCATTTTCAAATTATACATTTTTAAAATTTAAGTTATATACCTTTAAGTAAAATAAGTACTTTTAATTTTTATTTAATTATCCCGTGCATCGCACGGGTTAGCGACTAGTTATTATTATTATTATTAACTCTCCATCCCTCTAAAAGTAGGTGGGCATTGAGCGTCAGATTAAAAAAAATAAAAAGAATTAATATTTATTTCAAAGAGAAATGCTACGTCCAAAACCTTCCATAAAAGGTTATAGACGTAGCATTTCTTGTGTCAAATCATTATCTATACTATCTATAATATGTCTTTTTGATTTTTGCTATTGTCTCTTTATGGAGAAATTATAAGGTTCATATGGTAAATAAGTGACGTGGTCCACTAGAAGACTGTATAGTTTCTCTTTCTTATGGCTTTTAAATAATTGAAAATTGTTAATTATTAAAATACCTAGGGTATTGCATTGGGTGCAATTTACCCTACCATCTCTCACAAAAAAAAAAAAAAAAAAAAAAATTACTTTTTACTTTTTTAGTTTTTAATTTTTACTTCTTTTTACTTTTTTTTATTAACTTTTTTAATCAATAGTTGAGATTGAAAATTACTTTTTGCAACAATTAATCTCAACCATTAATAGGAATTGAAAATTGTTAATTATTAAAATATCTATTTGCTAAGTGAGTATATTTGGATTAGGATCCAGTATTGCACCGGGTGCAATTTACCCTACCATCTCTCACAAAAAAAAAAAAAAATTTACTTTTTACTTTTTTTTTTCTTAACTTTTTTAATCAATGGTTGAGATTGAAAATTACTTTTTGCAACAATCAATCTCAATACCCTAGGTATTGCACGTGATCTCAATCCAGTATATTTCTTTCAAAAACAGTTAATCATAATATATACATATATAAAAAAGTTAATCATATATTTTCTTCAATAAAAGTTTGTGAATAAATTTTAATATACATCACATTACAAAATAATTATATAGCGTTTGGACTCTGTGACATTTTCTTTCAAATACCTAGAATAGTACATCAAAGAGCTTTAATGTTGAAAATTAGAATTACAGCTTTAACTTGAAGTTGTTTTTCAATTTTCTTAAATGTGTATTAAGGATACCAAAAGTCTTGTAGCTTAGTAGGATTACTTGCTTTTCTTTATGAAAAGAACAAGGATTCAAGTCTCTCGTACCCATTGTTGACACTATCGATTTTTTAATTTAATTTAATTTTTATAAGGTCTAGCAGCATAAGCATTGATATACGTGTACTGTGGAGGCCTATCTAACTTTATTTTAATATATACTAGCCGTGAACCTGCGCTTTTCGCGTGATAAGGTGATTTTATTATTTTATTTTTTACAATTTAAATTAATTTAATAATGAGTAATCATATTTTTATTTATTATAGGATCAATCATAAATGTAATATAAGAACAATCATAAATCATAAATATAAAGTTTGCCGTATGCGAAAATAATACAATTTTTCTCAGAAATAAGGCAAGTTAATGAAAATATTCATTTTTTAATAAAATTTATTTATAACATTTTGTGACTCATTAAAAAGAATATAAAATTTGTAAATTATTCTTTTAGTTTTAAATAAACTTTCTCAAACCTTATTTTTTCTACCTACAATTCAAAACACCGAAAAACGTAACTAAAAAAATTAATAAAACTTAACAATGATTAATTGGATCAATTAGGAAAACAATTTGTTGTTGATAATCTATTAAGGTTATTTTCTTTGTAGAAATTATAATTTCATCCACCCAAAATATATTGTCAAATAAATAATTATTAGCAAAATTTAAGAATTAAATTTCTATATATGCATTGTTATATAATAATAATAATAATAATATTGCAAAAGCTAAAATTTGTCACCCATCCAATTAATTTTGTTTGGCTAACATTTGCTTTTTTCTAAATAAATGGTATTATAGAGTACTTCTAATATAACTATTAAGAGTACTTTGTCCACCATAAAAAATTAAAAAATAAACAAAAATTAATAAAGTCTTATAGTTTAACATTTAAATTGAGCACTATAAAAAATCATACTATGTAATAAAATAAATACCAAATTACAATAAATACCAAATTATCCAAATCATGCTTTGTAATAGAATAATATTATATTTTTATATGCTATATTTAATTCTTTATAACGCAATAGGATAATATTTAACAATGAAAGAGTAACCCCCCCCCCCCTCCCTAAAAAAAAAAAAAACAAGTTAAAAAACAAAACTAAATCACATTAACCCAAAGTAGAGTTAAAGAATATAAAAAATTATCAACCTAAAGTAGAGATGCAAGAAAGAAAAAATCCACCAAAAATGAGAGAGAGAGAGAGAGAGAGAGAGAGAGAGAGAGAGAGAGAGAGAGAGAAATACCTTTTTTGTGAAGGAAAACTATGCATAGAATGGAATCAATGGATGAGATAGTGACAAATTTATAGTAACAGGATGTAAATAAAAAGAGAAAAAAAATAAAGGAAGATGAAGGGAAAGACGAAGAATGATATTAATGTAGGGGATAGTGGGGAGATGAAAAGGTAAGGGAGGGAGAAAGGTTGGAGAAGTAGTGAGGAGATGAAAATGTAAAGGACGGAGAAAGGTTCGAGAAGTGTAAATATTTAAAAGTTAGATGTTAAAATCAATTATAGGAAAATTAGAAAAGAAAAAAGAAAAAGATATTGGCGTGGACGCTAACGTGGTTCAACAGGAGCGTAGTAACAATAAATACTACGCTTTAACTTTTAGATATATATAGATTATGAATGTAGCCAATGTCAATTTCTGAGCAGAACAATCCCACCTTTGATAATGTAGCAGTTGTGCACATAATTATGGTGTATGAGCCCGTGTAAAATTTTCCGACAGCAAGACTTTCAAGGAAGATATGAGCATATCTTATATTTTTATTCAGTGAGCATTCCCATACCCAGGCTGACAAAATAATCTTAAACTACTTCATTCACAACTTCCCCATCATTCTCATCCTTTACCTTGTCTGTTACTTGGAATGTTGGAATAATTGTACTTTGTTAATTTTGAGTCCTTGATTTTGGAAGATCCTAGGTGGACCAAGGGATCTAGCGACATTGAGAGCAATGTCAAAGATGAATGACTTGTTGATGGAGACAGTAGTGACTTTTGGTGGAAAGTAAATATTTCCACTTGAAATGGATTTTTTCTTGGTTTAAATTAAATGTTACAAAAATATAAATATTTACCTAGCACCACTTCATTAAAAAGTGGTAGTTAATGAAATGTTAGATTTAAGAAATAAAATCTTAACTGTGAAATGGGCTATTCCTATTTCAAATGAATTGAGAGGATTCTATAATTTTTGGGGAAGAAGTAAACTGCTTAAACATTCAGTTCTTTAGCCTAGTACAGCACAGTTTTTTTCCTGTGCAAGAAAATTTACAGAGCAAAGTCTTACTGCAGGTTCCTTTAGTATCACAAATTCTAGGATAGTTGGGTTGTATGCATGCATCTGTTCTTGTTATTTCAACACTTGTGTGGGTTGCCCAAGATTCCATGAATATTGAAATCACAAGAGCATGTGCATTGAGATAAATAGTACAAGAATTGCTCTAGTTAGTGATGATCACTAGCTCTGATGCAAGGACATAAGAGTACAAGTTGAGGCATAACAGATTCTACATCACAATAAGCGTAAGATGTTTTTAAAAGGTGAAAATGTTGTTTCTCAAACTTTCTAATATAATTGAAGACTTTAATGGGAGCTTTCTCATAGATCCACTTGAAAAAAGTTAAAAATTAGTTTTTTGTGTGGTGGAGTTCTAGAACAGCAATGCATAGCTGAGAATTCAAACTAGGGGCAGATGACAAATTAACTCTACATTTGTCAGTTTAAGATTAAATATTTTATATGGACATTAAAGCATTTTGATTACTGAATTAGTAGTTAGTAAGACATGGAGCATTTTGAGCAAGAATGGACCCTACCACTTTGAGAAAGAAGTGCATTGTACACATTCCAACTCCTTTTGTCCCAGATTAGCCTGCACAAATGTTAAATATAGTCTTTCATCCGACATTCCTTCAGCTTACTGCAATTAAAAATTGTGAGCTCACGAGCACTTCAAAGTTTGGTGCAGCAGGCTTCTTCTTTAGTATATTGAAAAAGCTCAAATATCCCCTTTTGACAGCATGGTAATGTTATATCATTTTCAATGGCTAAATTCTGGTTTGATCTTCGTCCGGGGTAGAATAAATATTCGCATGGATTGATTTCATTATTATTTTTTAAATCTTAAGTTGGGAGGGAGATTTGATCCTTGGATATCTTTGTTAGAAATAAACAAAAGGAAAATATGTCAATTGACCTATAAGTCCTTTGTGAATAATTTCAGAAGTAATTTTTTTTTAGTATGTTGTAAGAGAGCGAGAATTTTGATTTTGTCGATTATAACTGACCTATGTTTTTCCTGAAGAAGAGAAAAGGACCATATACCTTGTATCTTAATTAAATTTTGTTGCTTCACTGACTCTACTTAGCTTTGGGGTGCCCCGAACACTGGTCTTTACACAAAATATTAATTGATTTCCCAGTGACAATGCTGATAAGTGATGACCATTATCCTTTTGAGGTAAAGCATTTCTTTGTTGGCAAAATAGCATACAAAAGTGCCTAGATGCTTCTTTCGACTCCTTTAAATTTTTCTCAAGCTTTTCTTACTGAGGCTTGCTTGGCTTTTAAACTATCTAAAATTAGTGAAAAGGGTACTCTCCTCATGTTTGCATGATTGAGAGATAATAATAATACCAGAGTTAGGTGGGGTTTCTATTATCTAAACTAAGGCTTATAGGGCTTTAGGGAACATTTTTTATTATTGACACATGCTTCATCAATTCTAGTGTAGAAGTGGATATGAACCCATGCATGATTCTATGCAGTCATGTAAAAACAAAGAGGATGCAATTGCAATGTATTGAAATGATTACCCTTGTATATTTCGAGACTCAGACAAAGCTTCAAGGCGATTTTGATTGAGTTTTAAAACTCTGATACTAAACATATTACGAGCATGCTAACCAATGCTATGTATTGTCATGCGCGACATGAAATCGATCTCATGACATGCATTATATGTTGGGAATATGTATGCTTACAAAAAGTGCAAACCAAAATGGTAAAATACTGTTTCATTAATGTCACATAATGTCTAAGTGGCATTACTAATTATATTGCTTGAATAAGTCTGACAGCAAAGATTTCTTACCAGACAAAAGATTAAACAATTGTAGTACTCAACCAATTTGGGGTACGAAATATTAAACTCCCTCAAATTCCTCACTCTCACACACACTGATTCTATTTCTATATTAGACAATGAGAGCAACAACATGAGCTGCTCAAAAGATTAGCATTATCAAATACCCCATTGTCTGCCATTAAGTCATCTTTTCATAAACACACAAGTTGGCAGTCTCCATACATTACTCAACATGTCTGCTGCAACAGTCTATCTAAAGCTGCAAGCTTTGAAAGTTAAAGCAGAGCTCTGTTCATTTCCTGAGTATTCAACATGTTAGGTTCTTGGAGGCACAAGTGCTTGCTCTTTACTCTTCTTGCTTTCATTGTTCTTTCAGAAGCATCAAGATTGCCAAAGGAATACTGGGAACAGATGCTACCTAAGAAGCTCCCATGCCCTTCCTCCTCTCCCTCCAAAGGCACCAATTCTCTATCTAAATCATCTTCCAATGCCTTGAAGGCCAACAGAAACCTTCCTTCATCAGATGGAAAGGTCTAGTTGTGATTTGAAGAACTCTAATTCGGCACTTCACTCTTAGTTGTAAGAAACGCAATTTTAGAGTTGCACTGATGAGAAGGAAGCATGCAGAGTTTTGTTTACTAGCCTTTTACAGCGATTTTGAATCGATCTGATGTGCTTATCATCAACAGACTCACACTCCTGTAGATTTGTTTCACTTGGTCAGCGGGTATAGTATAGTCTCTTGTAAAGATAGTTGAATTGGTGTCCTCATGAACAGAACGAGTTTACAGAAGATAATTTCAGGATGGGGAGGACAAAACAGCCAGAATTTAATCGATTTACTTCTCTTTCCTTGAGAGACATTGCTCGAAATGATGAAACTAGATCACCTTACAATGGTGATAATCATTATTATTCTACAATGTAATGTCTCTTACAATCTGTATTTTCCTAAAAAAATAATGATATGATAGTTAACAAAGTGTACTGTCTTGATTTTCATTTTCCCACCTTTTTGTGTCCCTGTAGTGTTTTAGACGATCTATATTGCATTTGTTGTGGTAGTTACAATATTCCAAACTCTCACAAGAGCATAGCAATATGTAATAATAATATGAATTTGTGGAAAACTGATGCCCAACACCTATGATGTGTTTCCAAATTTTTTTGGTACATCATGACCTTGACAAGTATGTTGTAGGAAAATCATGCCAATATAAAGCTGGAAGATAGACCAGGAAGTGAAGTGATAAATCTCATGAAAATATATTCTGATGAGCTAGAGTAGATAAATTTCATCTTAGGTGATAGCAGTTGATTGTAATTTGGATTCTAACACGTTTTGTACATACCTATCAACAGCCTCTAAGTAATCCAATGACGTATTCCTTCACCATGTTAAGGTGAGGTGGAAAGTTCAATTCAGTAGTTGTAAACTTTACATGGTATCAGAGCCAAACTGACAAATATCTGTCTTAACCAAAATGGCCTCCTCCTCGTCTACTTCAGCCAACATCATTGATTCTGACAAAATCTTCTTAACACTTCATTCACAACCATCACCTTCATAACCATTTGATAACTATTAAGCTCCCACGAGACAGTTATCTCTGGTGGAAAGCACAAGTGTTCCATATCCAAAGGATCAACATCTTTATGGATTTGTTGATAGTTCAAACCCCAGTCCACCACAGTTTATCACCATTCAATCAAATTGCGAAACCAATGCCATATATCCTCAATCCTACCTTCACAAAACGGTATCTACAAGACCAAATCGTCCTAATTGCACCCATCTCATCTCTTTCAAAAAACATTATTGTGATTCTATATAATATCTAAAAGTTGAAGTGTTGTATTTATTATTAATGCATCCTGATGAGTCACATTAGCGTAGTATTTCGTTCCACTTTAGTTAATTTGGTACATTTCAGTCCACTTCGGTCCATTTAGTCAATTTCGGTCAACTTTAGTTCATTTCAGTCCACTTCCATCCATTCAGTTCACTTTGGTGATGCTTTGGGAGTAGAGGTTTGTGTAAAAAAAGAGGAATTACTTCATTGACAATTATGTAACATTCTCATAATGAGCTTAGTAGGTTTTTGATAAAATTACATTTTTCTTATGTTATTAAAGTCTTGTATTTTTTTTCCTTAGATAAGTGATGAATTTACTTATATATGCTTCTTTTTTTAGGACATTTAAGATATATAGAGGATTCTTCTAAAAAAATATATATAGAGGACAAATTGTTTGTAAGGAACATTAGAAATAAATTCTAGCCACACACTTATATAATAATTGAATGTAAAATGTACTATGTTTGTTTGAAAGAAAAATAATACTTACAAAATTTAAAATACTTTCAAATAACAAATATAAATAGCATAATTTAGAAAATCTATATTGTATTAACCATTTTTTGTTAGAAAATAATCACATCATTTTAAAAAATGTTTTAAACTAATATTTATAAGTCTCGTCTACAGTTTTTATTTTCAATTAACCCAAAAAAAAAAAATTGTTAAATTTTTCCACGCATCACACAAGTTTGCAACTACTGTAGTTAAATGTGTATCCTTGTGAGAAGTTTGGCTAACCGTAGAACTCATTGTTACCTCAATATCCAGTGCTCCAACTATGCAGATTTGACATCAGCATGCCTCCTTAAAAAAAGAGAACCTCTCCATAGCTGATTATTTTCACAAATTCACTAGCCTTTGTAAGAATTCTTACAGAAAATTATAGAGAGAGCTAGAGAGTTTTGGGAATTTTCTTCTATTGTATGTTGCAATAATGAATCTATACAAGCATCTCTGTTATATGCACTAAGAAAACAGAAAAACTTCTCTTTTTCCAAACTATATGTCAAGTTAGTTACAACACGTGATTAAGCCAGGTGTGTTTTACACGTGAATAGACTACTTAAACTACTAGCAGTTTAACTAACTCTTCTGTCGTTTAACTGCTGTGTTGATCTTCAGGTTCTTCCTTTCTTTTCTTCTCTTCTGATCTTAAGAACTTTGACACTCCCCTCAAGATGAGAACCAGAACTATGAATGTTTACAATACTCATCTTAGAAAGTAGAGAAAAAAGTTGTTGAGAACTAAGCACTTTGAAAGAAAATCTGAAAACTGAGAATGTGTTGGTGTATAGAACAACCTGTTGCTGTTATCTTGTATCTTATCTCTGACCACATGACAATCTACCTCTATGTGCTTAGTTCTTTCATGGGACACTGAATTCTCAGTGTGATTGACATGACTTTATTCTCCGTCTTAATCCTGAGTTAGTGGTGTATTCCAGAATATAAGTGTAAGATGGCATTCATGGGCTCAGGCGCTCATAGCACTCACCAACAAAGTCATAAACTCATCATTGGATGCCTAAAAAAAAATGAGAGTTGCATTTATTTTCATCTTTAAGGCTAATGTTATTTGGAAAATCAGAGCACATATGACATATGACAAAAGAAAAAATTGACTTATGTTTTCAGCCGTGGCTTGAATCAAGGTGTGCTTTCAATTGAAGAATCTCCGCATTGAAATGGTGCTATTTTAGAGGGTTTGGAAATTACAATCTTATCCGAGTAATATTAGGTTCACAATATTTTTACAACAAACAATAAATGTTAAGTTGTTATTAGTTATAATTGGTGTGTCAATCCGTGCATATGCATGAGTACAATTAAAAACTATTACAATTATATGGTTTAAATTATAAATTTTTTTAGAAGATGTTGAAATTATACATGATATTAGCTTGCACATTTTTTAAATCAAAGATTCTAAATCATATATATATATATATATATATATATATATAATTTAGAATTTAATTGGATTTAGACTTTTCGGTTTTTCCACCCAATAATTTACTTGCCATAAAAAAAAAGGGTTTGGCTTACATCTAGTATTTTTTTAACTGGACATGTCATTTTATTTTAAATATACAATGGCAAGTGGTAGTGAGTTTTAATCTCGACATTTTTTTTTAACTGGACATGTCCTTGGTGGTAGGCACATCTTTTATTAACATCAAACCTTGAGGGCACGGGGTTTGGAATTGATCTTGGGTCTAAGGGTTTCAGTAATCCTTTCGCTTTTAGCTTGTCAAACACTTGGCTCATGGGCATGTACAACTCATGAAATTCTCTTTTAGGCCTAGGCCCTTGTGGTACTTGCACAGGTGCAATGGGTGCAATCAATTGATAAGGATCATTTTTATGGATATTAGAAATTTCTGCAGCCTTGGAATTAGATCCTACATTCTTTCTAAACTTTGGAAAGTCATCAGTCTTTATAGCACCACTGTTTATAGCATCCTCAATTCGGGTTCCAATAGCAATTAAAGCTTTAAAATTGGGAAAATACTGTGCAAACAAATACTTGTGGTATGCAGGCAATAAATTCTTTACAACCATGGCTAATTTTTCTTCCTCACTTGGCCTACTCATCATCTGTGCGGCCTTGGCTCTCCACTTGGTAATGAAAGTAGAGAAGGATTCTTTCGACTCTTGCTTGATAGTCTTAAGGTCTCTTCTTGTGATGTCCACTTCCATGTTGTACTTGTATTAGTTGTGAAACTCCCGATAGATGTCCTCCCAACTTCTTGCTCTTGCATCATCTAGGTTGAGGAACCACCTAAGAATGGCTCCGGTCAGTGTATTTTGGAACATCTAAGCAAGTACTTCCTTGGTCGTGCCGAAGGGCTGCATAACCCTCATATACATCTTTAGATGGGAATTTAGGCACCCGGTCCCATCAAACTTGTCCAAGGTTGGCATCTTGAACTTGGGTGGCAACCTTGCATTAGGGAATAGGGAGAGAGAATCGTAGTCCATAAGTTCCTCCATCTTATGGGCTCTTTTAATCATCTCCTCCATCTTATTCATCCTCTCATTGATCTTCTTCTCACTCTTTGCGGCTGGTGGATCATGATTAGTCTTGTCCCCCTCTTGGTTACCCTTCGAATTCTGAAATTGTTGCATCATACAGTTCATGTCTTCCTTCAGCTGAATCTGACTAGCTACCATGGTGTTGAGTAGCTCTTGGGTGTTCATGGGATCCTCTGTGTTTGAGTGTTCTCCCTCTTTTACCATATTGCTAGGAGCTTCAAACTTCTTGTGGCTCGAACTGTCTTGGAGGTCAAAGATAGGGTTATGATGTTGCAGCAATGGAGTTTCTTCAATGCTTGAAGGCTTCATTATTGTGATGGGAGTGACAGGCTTGGAACTGGAGCTACTAGCTTGAGTGTCCGGCTTAGGTTCTCTTTGCAGCCTTCCTTCAGATCTTGACCAGATTCTCCCCTAATGACAGGCTTGGTCAGTTTAATCAAAGCTAAGACCCCATACACATCCATCAATCAACCAAAACAAACACATACAACATGCAATGCACCTTTAATCAGGATCGACTTAAGGGTAGGTTCTAAGTCATTATGTTGTAGGGTGGGTTTGTTGTTTCATTGTTTCCCATAGCTAGGACGTTACACCTCCTAACTTGTAATGTAATGAACATTGCGTTGGTCCAAACGATATGGTTTGTCCTTTACAGTCAACAGGAAATGATCTAGTGACTTCGGGCTATGAGTTTGGTGAGTTTGCCACTGGGTACCCGAATCTAATAAAGACCGGTGATCCATGGTTACTACCACCACAAAATTGTTGAAAAGTGGTGCATACTTATTTGTTTAGATGGCTCACACTATGACAGTTAGGGAAAGATTTTAACAAACAATACAAACAACAAAATACCATACACCAAAATATCATACAATATCCCATCAAACATAAATATGCAAACAAACAACTACACCATGCAAGATCATACAAAACAAAGTTACATATTTGATCACTTAAGTCTAATATGAAGCTTAGCCCTCGACATCCCTAGTGGAGTCGCCACTGTGAGAGACCGGGAAAATTAGGCCTCTCAAAAAAGAGAGAGACTTCTAGGAGTGCTTTTTATGACACCTCTCTTTTTGGGTAAGTGGTATGAAGTCACCACTTATTTCTTTTATACAAAAAAATAATAAAATCTAAATACATGACTGAATTGTTATCTTTATTGATTGAATAAAAAATTACATATTTGATAAACTTGAAAATTACATAGCTTTGGGTCCTAGTTACAACTTACCCAATGACCTAAATCCGGAGGCCAGGTTACGGAAGGGGAATGTGTTAGGCACTTATTCCGCCCAGACAAAGCTAATCTTCTAGACTCTTATGGCCAATGTACCCCTTTTATGCATGTAATGAATGATGTGTTGAACATGTGAAAAAAAAATTAAACCACACAAATTTATTTATGAATGAAGTCTCTTTTTTTGTTTAAAAAAAATTCAGATCTGTCTTGCTAATTAAAAAAAAAATGATTTTGATTTGTCAAAAATACCAGATTTGTTTTGTCGTATGTAGAAAAAAGTGGTTTTTGGAGACAAAAATTCAGATCTGTTGTTATTACATAAAATACAGTCTTTTAATTTAAAAAATAATCAGATCTGTTTTTTTTTTTAAAGAACTAAAAAAATGGTTTTTGATAACAGAAAAATCAAATCTGTTTTATGATAAATAAAAAGGGTTTTTGACAATAGAAAAATTGTATCTGTTTTTTATATGTTTTAAAAGAATGAAAAATATTTTTTAAGGAGAGAGTTTCACTCATAATTTGAATTCATGCAACATAAATTAAATAAAACAAACACAAACACAATAATGTTTAATCTTTTTCTTTATTTCAAAAATTTCCATGCATTAAAAATCAAACCTGTATCTAAGGAAGATACAAATCAGTTTTGATTAAAGAAAATTCAAATCTACATCTAAGGAAGATGCAAATTTGTTTTATTTTGAAGAAAAATTCAGATCTACAATTAAGGAATATGCAGATCAGTTTTATTTTGAAGAAAATTCAGATCTACATCTAAGAAATATGCAGATCAATTTTATTTTGAAGAAAAATAGTTAATTACATGCAGATTATTGACATTCAAGAAAGAGATTTTAACAATTGCATAAAAACAATCATGCTTTAAACAAAACAATGATCAATAATTCATAGATAAAAAAACATTCATCATCATAAACAAGAAGCATAAGAAAAAGAAAGGGTGATGAAAAAAACCTCTTGCACGAGCACTCTTTGTTCTTGAGAGGATGTTTTAGGGTTCAATCAAAGAAATTTGTTCAATTATTTTTGAAACCTAAAAGCCCTAATTTAAGCAACAAAACTCAGAGAGGGGATCAGAAAATATAAGCAATTTAAGAGCTTAAAACGTATGCCTCTCAGAGCGTAAAAAACAAAGGGGTGCTGAATTATGAGGTTCAGTCTCTATTTATAGAGGTCAAAAGACTCTAAAAAATAGGCACGGACGATTAGGATGTGAATCTGGACGCATCCTTTTGCGAAAAGTTCAAAAAGGGTGTGCCTTATCGTCACCCGAAGGCCGTTGGGCCAAAGCCCAAAATATGGAAATTCAGCCCTTTTAGAGTGCCGTTCGGCACTCCAAAAGTGTCGAATTGGCCCTTGGGCACCGAACACTCTTTCGTGTTTGGGTGCCGTTTGGACTCCTCTTTTAGGGTTTTTGGCCGATCCTTGTACCTAGATGTGTTTTCATCCTCCGTCCATGATTTTTTTTTTATCTCTTTTCTGGATAATTCAGGCTTTTTAAGAACAATTATCTTGTAGATAAATACCTTAAAATAAGTCTTGATGAAGTTCAGATTATCCACAATTTTATTGTTATCCCTTTTATTCCTATGCATGCAATCCTATTTTAAACACTAATTATCAACCAATCACAAAATTATTTAATTAATTTTAATGGTTTAACCAATCATAATTAATTTAAGGCAAAAATGCAAAACTCACCTTCTAAGTTTCACTATTTTTCATTTCAGTACTTTAAGTTTAGATTTTGACATTTCAGTCCTTTAAGTTTCATTCATTTTCAATTAAGTCTTCCATTAGTATTTTGTTAATTGTTACCGTTAACTCACCAAAACGACGCCGTTTTGAACTTTTTTTAATTTTTTTTCTTAATTTTAGCAAAATGTTAAATAAAAAAATAAAAAATAAAAAACAAAATTAATCCCCACCCCACCCACCCGGTATCTGAGAAACTCAAAATGAAAGAGGGGGAAAGAGAGATCAGGAGGGGGAAGATCCATAAGATTCACAATTATAGTACTCCATCTTTGTGTTGTAGCACTCCATCTTCCTCTGTTCATGTTTTACAGTTGTAGTACATGAATTGCCATTGGCCGAACATGTCTTTCTGCAAGTTGCTAAGATACTTGGTAAATGGTAAGAATGGAAAGTAAGAACTTGCAACTGGACGAGAGAAACTGTGGCTACTTTAGGTAGACAATTCATCTAACAACCTAGACTAGACTATGTGTATGGTTTTGTCTTTGTTTCATCGAACCAATTAAAGATGCAATTGCAAAGAAAATCCGTAGTTTGTAGTTTGCAAATCAAATCCTGTCAATCCCCTACCCACTGCAACTGCAGCAAAGTATATAAGCAGATCTTGTTGGACTGCAATGTATCTGGACCTTTTTGCAACTGAAAGGCATATATTGTTAGTAAATCTTATTGATCTTCCCCCTTTTGATCTCTCTTTCACCATCTCTCATTCTGGGTTTCTCTGATATCAGGTGGGTGGGTGGGTGGGTGGGGATTCATTTTGTTTTTGTTTTTTTATTTAACATTTTTCTAAAATTAAGAAAAAAAAAAAGGTACAAAACGGCTTCGTTTTGGTGAGTTAACGGCAACAATTAACAGAATACTAACAGAAGACTTAATTAGAAATGAATGAAACTTAAAGGACTGAAATGACAAAATTTAAACTTAGAGGACTGAAATGAAAAATGGTAAAACTTAGAGGGTGAGTTTTGCATTTTTGCCTTAATTTAAACTAATTATGTGTGGTCGACTTTACCTAGACACAATGCATGTTGACTATGCAAACTTGATCATGCGATATCTTTCGATCTAATGGTCCAATTTGAAAACCGGAAATACTGTTGCGACCGTTAGAATCTCAAGATCATTTTTATGACATGTAATGACTGAATTAATGCATGTAATGCAAAGACAAAATTGATGTATGTAATGCAATCATGATTTTTAGGTACATGGATGGTCATTCAAGTCATTCTCCTCAATTAAATCATGGGTGCAAAATTGAATGCAAGTGCTCTTGCAGTTTTTGTAGTAATCTTCAAACGTTTTTCCCAAGAAAGTAGGGATGATAGGCTTTTATCATGAATATGATAAGAAAGAGTCCCTTTTGTGATGAATTCATGAACTAGTAAAGGCACTTCTGTTTCTAGACAACAACCTAATAGCTTAACCACATTCCTATGGTTAATTTGGGTAAACACATTTATTTCATTTACGAATTGCTTAATCTAGATTTAATTACCAATTGTACTTCTTAATAGCAATCACTTTGTTATCTAGTAATATTCCTTTATAAACTGTTCCATAGCCTCCTTGACCAAGGACTCTACTTTCATCATAGTTGTTGGTAGCTTTTTTGAGTTCTTTTGCACTATAAATTTTGGTTGTTTCGATAGATCCTTTGCAATTACATAGTTTCTGTTGTAATAGTAAGCCACCATTTTGTTGGAAGAATTTTTCTCTAAAGCTTAATGAGCTTTTTTTTTTTTTTTTTTTTTTTTTTTTTTTTTTTTTTTTTTTTTCCAATCCCCGATATATCCAAGAACCTCCCACAAACAATACTAAAAGGCCAACACTGATACTTGCACACATTCAAACACGCATTTTCACCTTGAACAATATTTTAACATTTTATACTTGTCAATCCCATCGTCTTTAAGTTTGTAATGGAAAATACATTGACATGGTACGAAATAAATGTTTAACATATTTATGATACAAAGATGACTTAATCAATATTTAGAACGTAGTTTGTGACTATCGCATAAGCATATATCTACGTACGAGCGGATTTGGGATATGGTTCATGCTAACTTAAATGAATATTAAACTAATCTATAACAAAAATTGAATTGGTAAACACAAATTTTGAATTGACCTCCTTTGTTAGAACCTTAACATTAGAAGAAGTTCTCGATAGGGTAGCATAGGTTCTCCTCAGCCGCCCTACTGTAGTTTCCTGTTTCCGTCTTATTAAAAGGAAGAGTTTGTTCCCTCTAGTAGCTACGTTATTAAGGCCTCGCTTGGAAGGAGGGAATGGAATGGAATGGAATGAAAATGAATAAAAAGAATAATTTTAGAATATTCTTTCATTCCCTTGTTTGGGAGTTTTAATAGAGGGAATGGAAAGTCCATTCCCTTGTTTGGGAGTTTAAGTAGGAGGGAATGAAATTGGTAGGAGAAAACACTCATTCCTCTCTATTCCCTTAAAACCTCAAATTTTCATTCCCCCCGAAATTGGGAGGAATGAGAGGGAATAAAATTAGATTTAATGATTTTTTTAATAAAACTCCCAAAATACCCCTATATATTTATTTTTTTATTTTAAAATACGAGTCTAATAGTAATATTGTCATAAAATGATTCCATTCCATTCCCTCCATGTTACTCCCAAACAAGATTACTTACATTCCATTCCTTTCCATTCCTTCATTTTAAAACATCCAATCAAGGTTACTTAATTCCATTCCATTCTTTTCCCTTACTTAAATACATTCTATTCCATTCCATTCCCTTATGATCATTCCATTCCATCCCATTTCATTCTATTCCCTTCCATTCCCTTATGATCATTCCATTCCATTCCATTTCATTCTATTCCATTCCATTCCCTTATGAACTCCCAAGAAGAGCCAAGAGTGCTTTGTTTTCTTGTTTTCTTGGTCTTCAGTGGGCCACTAGAACTTTCTGTGAATTAAGAATGGAGGATCTTACTCGTACTTGGAAGAAGTTGTCTCTATCCAACAAAGAAGGAGCAAACGTGGATCTATCGAAGAATAAAACAATTCAAGTTCTTGCCCTAGCAGCAAAGTTTTTTTCTTGAAGATCCCTGAACATTGATGCAGTGGCTTGAACATTGCAACCTTTGTGGTGTACATGTGGTAGTTTTCTTGTCAGTGATGCTGGTCTGAACTACGCAGTTTTTGCTTTTGATTTGGAGGAGGATGTCGAGAAAGTTTTTATGGGTGAACCCTCGTCGTTTGATAGGAATTTGATGGTCTTCCAATAGTACGATGGTTCAAACGCAGTACAGGAACTCAACTTTAAAAGAGTATCCTTTTAGGTTCAGATCCATCAGATACCTTTCTCCCATCTGACCGAGGAGGTGGCTCTTAGTCTCGGTGAAACCTTAGGACTAGTTATTAGCTCCAAGGATCCATCAGAGATGAAGGGTGGAACGTTCATAAGAGTTGGGGTTTCACTGAACATATTGGAACCTATTTGTCGCAGTAGAAGGATTAGTTTTAGGCAGAACTTCAACGATTGGGTTTCGTTCATGTATGAGCGATTACCAAATATATGCTATTGCTGTGGTATGTTTACTTATGATGATACGGAGTGTGCAACCTGGTTACGAAGCAAAGGTTCACTTGTTGTGGAGGATCAACAGTTCGGAGTCTAGCTAAGGGCGACACAGTTTAACCTAGCAAGATGTTCATATGTGGAAGTGAAGGGCTTCGAGACGTAGGACAACCCTCGCCAATCCTCGGTAAATGTAATATGGTTCCTAAGGATCGCCCTAATCTGGATACTAGCAAGGGTGGAACATAGACTAGTTTGTTAGGCAAATAGGGGCAAGCAAAGCTCAGGGACGGACTCCGAGTTGCTAGAGGCTCCTCAGACAGTGGTTACGGGCGGAATAGTGATTAGTAAGGAAAGTACAGGGACCCCAGATAACTACTTTCGGAATCAATCTTTAGCAGATTTTAAGGATATTATTAAGGATATTAATGATGAGATCAACCAGGGCTCTAATATTTCAAATTCAAATATTCCTTCTTATGTGACCATAAATGGTACAGTTGGGAGTATCATAGGGCAGGATGCAAATGGTATCTCAGCAAAAATTCCGAGTCAAATAGTTACTGCTATTGAGGAAATCTGGAGGATAAAGTGATGGCAAAGGAAAAAGAGATAATCCCTGCAGATTCTACGAAAATCAGTTTTAAGATGGGCTGAGTTGAGAATAATCCCCGGCAGAAAGGAAGCCAACCTAAAGGACGAGACAAAGGTAAGAATAAGGTTAGAGGGACAATTAATTTGGATATATAGCTCCTCTCGAGTTGGGCCTTGACCGAAATGTGACCATGCTGAGTCCCTGGACTAAGGCTGTGAATGGGCCAACCCCTCCCTTGCAAGGGGCAGACCAGAATGTATGAAATGGGCCAAAAAGAAAGGGTGAATTTACTAATTTGGTTTCGACGGAATTGGGGGAGAAGGAAAAAAGGGTGAAGAGAGATGATGAGATTCTTGCATTACCAACTTTTATGGGATTGGTGGAGGTTGTTGAGCAGCCCTGCTGGGTCCAATGAGTCTTATAAGCTGGAACTGCTGAGGACTTCGGAACTCTTGGATAGTTAAAGCCTTGTGAAAGGTTATACAACAGGAAGAACCCATTTTAGTCTTCCTTATGGAGACTAAGTTGAATAAAGAGAAGATAGAGAAAGTTCGTGACCAGTGCAACTTTGATCATAGTTGGGTTGTCCCTAGTTTGAGAAAGAGTGGGTGCCTAGCTTTATTTTGGATGGATGGGGTAACAATAGAAGTGTTATCGGGAGAGCAGTCACACATTGATACGCTGGTGAAGGGGGGTGTTTCAAAAGACTGGTGGCATCTCATGGGCTTTTATAGGGATTCAGAGACATCAAAGTAAGATGAGTCTTGGGTGCTACTTAAGGTGCTGCGGGATAGGTCTAATTTGCCTTGGTTGGCTATCGGTGATTTCAATGAGATCACAAGTGGTCTAAGTTTTTTCTACTTTATCACTGTTTCTTCTTACTTTGTGTTTCTTTTTATCAATTTCATTTTTGTGAACTAATCTATAACATGTTCAAAAGCAAGATAGTGTCATACAGAGATTCTTTTTCACTTCCCCTTCGACCATCTAGTCCAACTAATTTTTGTTAACCAAAAGAGATACAATATATATATATATATATATATATATATATATATATATATATATATATAACGAGTGCCCTTAGGGCACTCGTTAATAATTCATTTAAAGAAAATTTTGATTTCACTTTTATGGAAAATAAAAAAAGCTGTCAAAATATTAATTACTTTCTTTTCAAAAAATTTCTTTAAATGGATTATTAACGAGTGTCCTTAGATCACTCGTTAGCATTTCCCATATATATATATATATATATATATATATATATATATATATATATATATGATTAACTATAAAGTGTGTAAAAAGGGAGGAAGAGGAAATTAGAAAATTCATAGGTGCAGCAACAAAAAGAAATGGATAAATGGAAACTGCACTGAACCAAATGATTACAATCAATATAAAAGACTTAATCAGAAACCTATGTCTCCATCATACATATAACCTAACGATACAAGTACTCCCTTAATTACTACAACTTTTAATAGTCAGAACCTAACTCACAAGATACATACAAGTTACAAGGCACACATGATAATATTCAATAAATACTAATCTTATTTTAAGACAGACCCATAGGCTAAGTCCAACTTTCCAAACAACTTTTGAACTTCCAAGATTCTCAGTTGATTGCTTACTTGGTAATTACATTGCCAGTTATAACACCACGGCAAATTCAATTATCAATTGATACCAATATATAAGCGAAGAGTAAGTAATTATCTCCCATTATCTACGAGTTTCAATAATTGGTCTTTCATGCTATCATACTCGGCAGTTGTACTGGTAGAACAACCATCAATTTCAAAGGAGTGACTAGTTGCACTGCGCAAGTACTCAGTCTTTTTTGTATTGACATCAATGCTTCCCAATGAATGTTTTTCCGTACTCTTCAATCTCTCTAGCTCTGTTGCCACCTCTTTCATAGAAGGCCTATCCTCCCCTCTCAACTTTAGGCACCTTTTTGCAACATTAGCAACTTCCTTTAGTTGCTCAATATTACCCTCATTAACAATGTGAGTTTCAAGAATTTGAAGTAGGTGATCCTCTTTTATAGCAGAAACAAAGGATATTGCTAGATTTCTATCAATTTCAGGCCTATCAAAAGAAAGTGCCTTCTTACCTGTCAGCAGCTCTGCCATAACAACGCCAAAGCTATATACATCACTTTTATCTGTTAGTTGGCTAGTTTGCAAGTATTCTGGGTCCAAGTACCCCAAAGTTCCTTGCACCAAAGTGGTTAATTGGGTTTGATCAAGAGGTACCAACCTTGAAGCTCCAAAGTCAGCCACTTTTGCTGTGTAATTATCATCTAATAGTATATTTGCAGTTTTCACATCTCTGTGTATAATTGGCATAGAAGTTGCTGAATGCAAGTATGCAAGTGCTTCAGCAGTTTCTGTTGCAATCTTCAGACGTTTTTCCCATGAAAGTAAGGATGATCGGCCTTTATCATGAATGTGCTCACAAAGAGTCCCATTTGTAATGAATTCATAAACTAGTAAGGGCACTTCTGTTTCTAGGCAACAACCAAATAACTTAACCACATTCCTATGGCTAATTTGGGTAAGCACAATCACTTCATTTATGAATTGCTCAATTTGGCTTTGATCACCAATTTTTGACTTTTTAATGGCAACGACTCTGTTATCAGGTAATGTTCCTTTATACACTGTTCCATAGCCTCCTTGGCCAAGGATTGTACTCTCATCGTAGTTGTTGGTGGCCTTTTTTAGCTCTTCTGATGTAAAGATTTTGGTTGTCTCGATAGACCGTTGGTTACTAGAGAGTTGCTGTTTTAACAATAGGCCACCATTTTGTTGAAAGAATTTTTCTTTGATCTTGATGTGCTTTCTTCTTTTCCATCCCCAAAGTATCCACGAACCTCCCAAAAGAACTACTAAGAGGCTTATTATGCTGATACCTGCACATACTCAAACATGCATTTTCTCACCAAGTAGAACATTTTAACTTTATACTTTAGTTAATACTTAATACCATTGCCTTCGTAATGGCAAACATTTTGACACAATAGAAAAATAAATATATAACATATGTATCATATGAAGATGACACAGTGTAGTTTGCGGTTGCGACTGCTACAGTAGCATAAACTATGAGTGACTATCAAATTTCTTTCATGTCAAATTAGATATCAAAATTAAAAATATGGATTCTCAAAAAAAAAAAAAAAATTGAAATTAAAAATATGCACAACTAAAAGAGAACTGGTGAACCAAGTTTGACTGTATCGATCCTTTCTAAAAAAAGACAATGTTCCTTTATTAGTTGGGAACAAGAAAATTAGCTAAGAATGTATAATTTCTTTATAAATATCATGGCAAATATAAAACAATATTTCAACACAAAGAATATACATGGTTCACCATTGTCCCCACGTCCAAAGGAGCCAACAATTAATAAGTAATAATTATCCAAAAGTTAGGTCTTTTTAGGTATATACTACTGTTAGTTTTTTTAAGATATTCTCTCTTCTCCTCATGTGTGTGTATGTTAAAATAATTACTATTCTCAATAAAAATAAATAAATAAATAAGTAATAACCCATTAAATGTGAAAAAAGGATTAAAACAGTATTTACATAACCAAACACTATCCGGTGTTTTCTCTGAAAAAAGAAAAAGAAACACTATCAGATTTAAATTCTTAAAATGCCATTGTATCTTATAGTGCGGCGTAATTCGAACTATCAAACCAACTATAATTAAGGCCCTTTGACTATTAACCCAAAGTCAAATATGAGCCAACTTTAAAATGCATTGCCTTTGACCTATTTGGGCAATGAGCCTAGTCGAGAATCAATATCCTCGTTTATGTAACAAAATATTTTATTATTATTTTTTAAACATTGTTTTCTTTTATAATTTGATTGTTACCATGAAAGAATTTAAACTATAAATGTCTTTATTGTAAATATTAAAAATATATAAGTTGCCATAATGCTTTTGTCAAATAGTTTTTTAAATATAAGAGATGTAAAAGAGGACATAAGAAGATTATTTTGTTTATTTTTCTCCTTGAACTCAACTAATTTAATTAAGAGCTAATATTTGTATAATAATAATTATTGTTATTATTATTATTTATATATAATTATCTTCATAATAACCATATATTGTTATTATGAAGATCTTTATTTTATTTTATTATTGCTATTATATATCTATCATCATCCTCATTCATTCATTTATATTGATATCTCTAATAATGAATTATAAAAAAAAGGTGGTTGGATATTGAATATCATTTTGACAGATAAATTAGGATTTTTATTTTAATTTATTAAATCTATAAAAAGTGAAATAGCACACAAAAGAGTTTTAACATCAAAGTTCAGGATTCCAGCTTTAGTTTAGGATCATCTATTTAAATTTTCGTCAAAACTTGAAGAATTTGAAATCTATTTTTCATTTAAACAAACCAATTTTTCAAACATACCGTTAAACAACGTCCTCATCTTTTCTCTATTTTAATAAAATCATTTTTTTTTTTTTTTAAGTTTTTCTCCCTCAAAATTACTATATTTCATTAACTTATTTCTCCCCACACTAAATCCATACCCAACCTACTAAATTCAAGAGAACCTAGAGAGAGAATTTTCTTGAGGCTGTGTTTGTGACGGTTTGTTGGTATTGAGAACAATTACAAAATAATTTAGGGTTTGGAGAGCTATAATGACTATTTAGATGTAGAAAATCACTATAGCAAATGATGTGTGTAAATTCCTAATTGTCCAGAATAAAGGAGTAACGTATAAACCTAACAGATGAATGACCGTTGAAGATAATAAATGTATAGTACTTATGGAAAGTGTTTCTCAACTCATAAATGAGAACATTCATTACCAGAATGAAGATGAATGCTATAAAACCAATACCATATGGAAGAAAAAAGTAGGCACTTTGATATCTATAAACTAGCCATTTTAATCTCTCAAGTTGCACTATTAATTGAATTTTTTTACAATTTTTAACTTAATCATCAGAGGGCCTTTGGCCAACACTATAATAGTGTTCGTTTTCTTTTTTCTCTGACTTTATTTGCAGGAATCCAAATCTTCTGTCTCACTTTGTCTACTCCACTTTATACTCCACCAATAAAAGTTTGCCACATGTCTCACCTAATAAATTAAATTATAATTTTATGTCTTTATTATTTGCTACCTAAAATAAATAACAATTAAAATAAAATAAACAAACCACCAACGCCTCCCTACAACTGATCCTCCACCACCACCTTCACTAGCAGTAGGAGCAACAGATTGCCGACGTCGTCAAGAATTGCTGGCAACATCAACCCAACCAGTCATGGCCATCCACCTCCGCGACCAACACCTCCTTGTTTTCAAATCCAAAACGGTTATAACCCTTAAAAATCAAAGCGATCTAGAAAAAACACTCTCTCATGTTGCTTTCTTTCTTGCCAATCTACTTTCAAACAAACAAAACAATGGCCTAAAAATTTTGTTCCAAGTTCAACTTTCATTGTCTGCGAGTGGAACATCCACTATCCCATATGAACAATTTATGGACAATGGGTATAAGCCATGGTGATTTCTTTATGGAGTTCTAGCAAGTGATTTCATGAATCAAAAATAATAAAACTCATTCATGGATTTGAAAACAAGGAGAGCGTGATGTGGACCCGGTGGAGGTGGATGGGCGTAACTGGTGGGGTTGATGTCATTGGCAATCTCTTGTAGTGGCACTGGAAAAAGTTGAGGTGGTGCACCAGTGGTGGTGGGAATGCGTTGGGTTTCTTTTTGTTTTATTTATTTATTTTATTTAGATAATTGAAATAAGTTTAAGGCATGAAATTACGTTTTACTTAAATAATTAGACACTTGTCACATTTTTATTTATGGAGCATAGAATTAATGAAACAGGAAAAGTGAAACAGAAGATTTAGATTCTATTTGTAGATTGATCGTTAAAGAAGCCCTAACATCTTCCATCAATATAAACGAGAATACAATTGACAATTTATTGCATCTTTAACAAATTTATTCTTTAGAGTGCTATAGTGATTCTCTGGGCACAACACTGATATGTACGTAATACCTCTTTCACATGGAATGGACTCACATTAGAGAAATGTTACATATCATCATTACATAAAAGAAAAATTTATTCAACAGCAGCCATTGGAGCTTCAATTTTTTGTGATAGTCTCTAGAAAATAAAGAGGAACAGCTCTGTTTCAACTTTTTAATGTTTAAAGCTAATTAAAGGTGGTGTCCTTTTAGTATATGACATATATGCCTTTGCTGAGAAAAATCATAACCATAAAGAATGTTTTATTATTGTAGCTAGCTTTTAAATCGAGTCCAACTGAAAAAACTAAAAAGAGAAGATAGATAAAAAGAGGATTGCGTTGATTCTTTCTTTTATTACCGAGTCCCTTTCTCCTACATAAGTGTGACTAACGTGACTAATAAAGTTGGTGATATTTCTCCGTTTTGATCGATTCTACAGTTACATCACAGACTTTACGTTTGTCGTTTAGTTTAAAGAAGCGGAGCAATTCAGCAAAGAAAAGAAAGTGACATATTTAATAGTTCTGATTAAATGGATTGAGAGCATTATGTTGGCGACTTTATACCTTACTAAGTTTCAATTTCTTTCTCGATCATATACTGTATTTTATCAATTGTATCTCTTTTTATTAATTATGTCAATTTCATCCCTCAATTTCAAAAATCAAATCAATTTTACCTTTAACTAAATCAACTTATAGGCATAAAAATGACTTCATATTGAGTTGAGGGAAAGAATTGAAAAATTAAAGGAACTTCTTTTGGAAGTTTTAAAGATGAAATTGACATAATTAAATGTATAAGACAAAAATTGAAACTAAAAATATAAGAGGACCAAAAAATTGTAGTGCGTAATTGTCTCAATTTTTTTTGCAAACAGTTTAGCAATTAGCTTTTTTTTAATATTCTTTTATAGTTTTTAATTTTTATTTTTATAAATAAACTAGCTTTTAGAATTCTTTCCTCCCCCTTTCTCCTCATATTTTCATTTTCTTACCTTTCTATTGTTCTTTTTAAAAAAGGGAAAAAATGAAAAGAAAAGACTAAATCAGTATGTATTTTGATTTCACTTATGAATAAGACCAAAAAATTAATTTAACAAAGCTCATTAATTACTAAATCTGTGTTTTTTTTTTTTTTTTTTTTTTGTGTGGTTGGGGTGGGGGGTAGCTGCTAAGCTTTCGATGTAAATTTATTAGTGTAATATATTTATTTGAAAGAGTTTATAATTTTATTTAATTAAAACTGAGCTATTTTTTTAGCATATTTCTATTTGTTGAGTGACAAAGCTTATCAATTGTGATTCGGCATCATTAGGACTACAAATGATTTTCAAAGAGATAATATTTTTTTGAAAAAACATATTTAGTTAAATGTATATATATTTTTTTTGTTATTTTAATCCATGTATGATGCATCACACAAATATTCTGTTAATAATAAAAATAATAGTAGTCCTATATATACTTACACAATGCAATAATGATATCCTTAGATTGGCTGGGTCGATGGCAACCTGTTGTACTTGTTTCTTGTTCGTACCCGTCCTTACAAGAGCATTTATGACTCCCAGGAAGGTTTTTGCATATTTCGTTTTTGGCGCAGGGAGAATTTTGGCACTCATCAATATCTGAACCACAGTGCAGACTGTCAAAAATTAGCAATACAATCTCTATACTTAATGCAGCAATAAACAACTCAAAATAAGAAGAGATTCTTTTTCATTCAACAAATGGGTAATATCTTGTTTACTAAAACTCCAAAAAAATAAAAATAAAAATAAAACCAAAACCAAATTTTGGTTAGCTAATACCTTCGCAGCCATGCTCGTGGTATGGGTTTCCTTCAAAACCTGAGGAACAACTGCAACGATACCCAGGACCGTTAGGGGAATTGTAACATGTACTGTTTTCTGCCTTACATGCATAGCTTTCTGAATTTCTTTTTGCATCTTCGCATGTCTCGTCTCCAACTGCCCAATCAAGCACCACGGGAGCAGTTTTGCTATTCTCTAAATTTTTAGGATCTAAATAGAAGTTATCTGCCCCTTCTTCCACTACAAAACCGAAATCACTTTCATTGGAATTGCGTATCCCAATGGGCCAAAATTCCACATAATAATCTGTTACTCCTTCCGGGATTCGAGTCCGACAACAACCAATGCCAAAGCAAGACCCATTAGGCTTACTGTATTGACTACAAAGCGATGTGCATCCAGTCACATAGTCGTTTTGGGATGAACGTTTAATAAACGCACTAGTGTTACAACCGACGACGGTGAAGCTGTTCCTTGTAACTGACAAACGAAACTTTGACAGCTTGTTGTATACACCAATGATTGACGTGTTGGAGTAACGACGGGCTATGGAGGTTGAGACTAGCAGTTCACCTTCCAGTGATATGTTGAGCACAGGTAGTTGACTAAGGGACAGAAATGGTTTTGGAGTACTCTCAGAAGTGTTGTCACAAGTGATGTGGAAAGATTCATCACGGTAGCAGCCCTCTTTTGTTCCAAACGGGTAGGGGATGCTAACATTCCCACAGCTTACGTTTCCACAGCTCGAATTGGGTTGAGATGCTTTTGTTGCTGCTAAAACTATCAACCCAAGCAAAAGCAGCATTTGTTGCTTCAAAAGCACTCCACACAAACCCATGGTTTGTCTCTGTTTTGTTTAGGTGAAGTTTATACTTTCTTAATTTGTGCCATCAACAGCCATGAATGGCCAAATTTATAGAAGCAAAGTACCTTTTTCGAGAGACAAATCACTAGATATAAGTCTGTATTTGGTCGCTTAAGTGAGCAATATTAATTGGTCAAAATCATGAGAGAGAATGAGAGAAGAATAATTAACAATAGAAATTAGAGGATCCTATGATTTCCGGAACAGTGATGAAATTGTAAAACTTAAAGTTACGTTTGGATACTGCTGAAAAATACTATAGCAAAATAATTTTTAAATGTGTAAATAGTACTGTAAGACTCATTTTTAATAAAAAAAGTTAATGAAAAGTGATATTTGTGGGTCTTGTGAACAGTGCACAGGACCTACTGATGTGCTGAAAAGAGGTTGAAAAGTTAAATATTGCGGCTACCATTCATGAACAGTGCATGAATAGTAGACGAACAGTACATGAATAATAGACGAACAGTACATTTTGGCCCCTAAAACACGCGTAGCAGGGAAAAAAGAAGAAGAGAAAACGCAAACGTGAAATGCAAAGACGCGCAATCCAAACGCCACCTTATTTTTATTAAATGAGTTCATTTTAAATTTGAGGATCCTATGATACATGAGTGGTAAATAATTAAATTCATCATTTTAATTCAAATTAAAATTCGTTTGGTTGTGCATTAGCACAATCACAAAAGAATTTTAAGCATTTTAACATATTTTATTTAAAAAAATTATGTCAATTATGAAGAATGAAAAGAGCTTTCAATTAGCCCCCTAAAACTCTCTTGTAGTTTAAAAAATTAAAATTTTGAAATTTGAAACTTTTAGGAAAAAATTCACAATATGCTATTCATGCTCTATAATTGAGTTTATAAATCATTGTTGACGTCCGTTTAGCATATAGATTGAGAGCATTAGCATGGGGGGGTGTAAACACCCCCAAATTGCTATTTTAGCAACTAATAACATCAAGGGTGAGGATGTAAATTTTTTGGTTCTCATAATTAGAACCGACTATTCACACAGGATGTAAATATATATATATATATATATATATATATATTATTTTATTCCTAAATATCTACTACTTCTCTCTCTTCATAATTGCCTCTCATCACTCTCACACTCTCTCTTCCTCTCATGACTTTTAAGAGTGTGTTTGGATACCATTTATTTTGTTGAAACTGAAAAATTATTGCTGAAATTACTGTAGATAAAGGTAAAAGTTAGTTAAAATAGTACAGTAGGACCCATGAATAGTGTCAAAAAATGCAGTGAAGCCTTTGAATAGTAGCAAAAATAATTTGAATCGTGAAATAATTTTTATTTATAATTTCTTCCCAAATGCATGCTTAGACTCTTCCTCTCATGGTGACTGCCTCTCTCACTCAAGATTTCTTTTCTCTTTTCCTTCTTCCTCTCATGGTGACTGCCTCTCTCACTCAAGATTTTGGTTGGTTCAAATCGGTTTGGGTGGGTGGGCAGGCTTTGGATGGGGGGGGGTTGCCAGTGGCCGTGGTTGGCGTGGCGGCCATGGGGTCGTGAGAGGCATGGTGGGTAGTGGTGGCCATGGGGTCATGGGACCGTGGTGAGTCTTGGTGGGCGTGGGGCTATGGGATGTTGGTTGTATGGGTTTGGGTGTTGGTGGGTCATTAGGTGGTGGAGTCCGGTTTGTTTAGTGGTAGATTGCGGTGGTGGGTTTGGCGGTGGTGGTTGTTGTATTTTTTGTGGTTGGTGGTTGTCGGTTATGGGTCTGATTTGGTTTTTGTTCCGTTTTTTTATTTGGGTTTATGGGTATGGATTTGGCAATGGTGGTGGTGGTGGTGGTGTTGGATTTTAGGTGGTGGTGGTGGCGGTTGCTATGCTGTGGGTAAGGGTGGTGGCTACTGTGCTGTGGTAGCTTAGTTTTTTTTTTTTTTTTTTTGCTATGATATTGATATTTAGACTGATTGAGATTGTGATTGTGGTGGCAGTAGAGGTTGGTTTTGGTTGTGGTGGAGGGTGGGTATGGTGGCTGGCTGTATTTGTGGTTGGGGTGTGGTGTTTGTAGTGGTGGGTGAAGAAAAAGTGACAAGAGGAAAGAGAGAGAGGATTACTTTTTTATTTTATTTTATTAAGTAGTTTATATTATTTTATTATGTTGTATGTAAAAATAAAAATTAGATGTAGGGAGAATTATAAAATAGGTTGGTAAAATAGATAAAAAGGTGTTTGAGGATGCAAAAAAGAAATTTTTTTACGGACACGGTTTGTGTCCAATGAAAATTTTCACTGGACATGTCTGGATTTGGACACGTGTCTAAGAGTGGACATATGTCCACAATCTAACGTGTCCAATGAAAATTTTCACTGAACACAAGCCACACCTTTTTTTTAGTGTTAGTGCTCTAACTAAAAAAAAAAAATATAAAATATTTTTATTTTATTTTATTTTATTTTTTATTAAAATAAACGATAATCAAATAGATAACGATGATTTTTGTTAGTATCTGCTCGTGCAGCAGACACAACGTGAGTTACGTGACCAAAGGTACCAATGGCATTACAAAATGCTTAAACCAATTACAATTAGTGGGCATTCCAAAAGCATAGATAAGGAACCGTGATGTTTCGACATTTTGATTGATTCCACAGACCACTGTCAAATGACAATACTTTTTTTGGGTAATGTGTTTGTGGTGTAGTTTAAAGAAGCTGTGCAATTCAGAAAAGAAAAAGGTGAAAGGAAGTGTTGAATACTTTTGATTGCAGTTGGTAGGGACTACAGTGTTTGTCGTTTGGTTGAAAGAAAGTGATGTATAGACTATAGACTATAGGCGTAAAACGTGAGTGTGTTATATTAAATTGGAGAAAACCTGAAAGGGCAAGGAAGACAGCGAAGAGATGCTTGATTGTGGTCCATCTCATGAAAAATTCTATGAACAACCAATCACTGGAACCTTTGCTAACTGATTACAGGAACATCTGACATTTCCTAGCAACCGAGTTGATCGCATCTACCATGGAAGCTGATTGCTGCGCAGATGCTCTTGCAAAATTCGGTGCCACCATCTCTAGCACTTTCATTGTATTTGCTAACCCGCCTCCTGTTGTGGCAGAGTTAGCCTTCGTTTGAATAGCACGTTGGCGTCCACGTTCCACGTTTTCTCTTCTTTTCTTTTCTTTTTTTTTTTTTCTTTTTTTTTCGCCCCTAAAGCGCGTTTCAGCCCCCATTTTGATACTGTGCGGATATTGTGCGGCTACTGCCGCAACTTTTGACTTTTCCATCTCTTTTTTATTGTTTACGGACTCACAAAATACCACTTTTTAGCAACTTTTTCATTAAAAATGGGTCCCACTACACTATTTATACATTTAAAAATTATTCTGCTACATTATTTTTCAGTTTTCAGTTTTCAGTTTCAGCAGTATCCAAACGGACCCTAATATGGCCCTTGAAAAAGAGGGCATAATTAGAGGTAGCAATTTGTGGTCATGTATCGGGTTCGTGTCGTGTCAATTTATGAGTATCTGATTATATGAGTCAACACTAACCCAACATATATATTAAACAAGTCAAAAATTTTCAACTCTAACACGACCTATTTATTAAATTGGTCAACCATATCGACCTATTTATTAGATTTTATCAAAAGGCAGAAATATTATTTTTATCCCTACAGTTTGGCCTCATTCTCATTTTGGTTCCTACTTTTTCATTTTACCGTTCTTTGTACTTAAAATGAAAACTCGTTCTATTTTAGTTCCTACCGTCATTTCACTAACGAAAATTGTCTACGTGACAGACAGAGTGCACTATTGGTATACTAAATGCTAACATGATCATTAAAAAAAAAATATTTGACATTTTTAAAATGCCACGCCAATCCGGTCAGCATATAAATTAAAAATATTAATTTATCAATTTTAACTAAATAAAAAAATTGAAAAAATAATTAAAAACTAAAAATCACATAAAATGAGATCTAAGATTATCTTGAACAGGAATAACAACAACAAAGACCCAGAAAATTCAAAACCCATACTTGAGATCTGGGTGGACTTTAGAATTGTTTGAAGAATACAAAAGTAAGGAAAAAAAAAAAAAAAAAGTACCTAAAACACAGGCAGATTCAAACACGCACCAACTTCCAATCTTGTAATGGCAGTTGGCAATAGTATTAAGCTATATAACATTAACTGATTAGCCTTCAAGTTTCAAGTATTGGAACCTAGTGTGTAAGAGCATCCGTAGCCCACATACTATATGGCATATGCTGAGATATTTTACCATCAAAGCTTCTAAATGTTGCTCCAGCTGAACTTGCAAAATATGCCAATTGTAAAAAAATTTACAATACTGCTACAGTACCATCTTGTTAATAAGATGGTACTGTGACAACATTGTATAATTTAAATTATTATTATATTATCTCATTCTTCTCTCTCTTTTTGTTTCTATTATTCTTTTTGCTCTCTCTTCTTCTTGCTCTCTGATTCTCCTTAGTATCTTCACTCTCTTCAGCAACTCTCTAGATTGGCGGGTGGATAGATCGGCGGGTGGGATAGATCGGCGAGATTGGTGCGGTTGGGATTTATTGGCGAGATCGGCGTGGTGGGATATATCAGCGAGATCGGTGGTGGGTCTATGCGGTTTTCCTTCTCTGGCAACTCTCTAGATTGGCGTTGTGGATTTCTAGATTGGCGAGATCGGTGCAGTTGAGTTGGAGATCGGCATGGTGGGTTTCTAGATCGGTGA
The DNA here is from genome assembly GCA_033629205.1 of Lithocarpus polystachyus. Lineage (NCBI taxonomy): Eukaryota > Viridiplantae > Streptophyta > Magnoliopsida > Fagales > Fagaceae > Lithocarpus > Lithocarpus polystachyus. Next base: position 34,868,476 of record CM066170.1, read on the forward strand.
GATCGGCGGTGGTAGGTCTCCGTTTTTTTCCTTTTCCGGCAACTCTCTCTCTCTTTCATTTTTCCTTCTTCGCGTGGGTCAATAAAATCAACTTCCTTCAAGCTTCCCAGCGGTGAATCCGCTTCCTTCGAGCTACGGCAGTGGTGGGTCTAGTTTTTTACCATGGGTTGCTGTGTTTGTTTTTTTTTTTTTTTTGTGTGGTGTTGATGGGCGGAGAGGGTGGTGGTGGTGGTGGTGGTGTTGATGGTTGGAGGGTAGTAGGTGCAGCGACATGGTTCTGGTCTTTTCTCTAGGTTTTTTTTTTTTTTTTTTTTTGGTGTTAACGGTAGATTATGGGTTGCCAGTGGTGGTGGTGGTGGTGTGCAGCAGTTCTTGAACAGAAAGAAAGAGAGAGAAAGAATAAATAATGTGTTGTATTATATGATGGTAATTGTGGGATATATTATTTTATTGTGTAGAAATATTATTTTAATGAGTAGAATTGGGAAATAAAAGTTGGGATACTGGAGTATTGTAAAATTGTATGGTATAATTGATAAAGTAGCATTTTGGGATGGTAAAATAAGATGGGATAGCAAAACCGATTGGAGGTGCTCAACAAATTAACTATCAAAATGAGTGTTTCTAGAATCAAACTAGCTAGAGCATTCAATGAATAGTTGAAACCAAGTAAAAAAAAAAAAAAAAAAACAGACAAATTGGTTTTGTAGAATCATTTAAACACACACACAAAGCCAAAACCTAGAAATCGCATAGACTGGTTACAACAAAAGATTTTTTTTAATCCGAATGTGAGATGAGGGGAAGAAATATTGAGCAGAAAAATAAAAACTAGATTGGCATTTTGAATAACAAAATTTGCAACTGAAACCACACTGTTCTTCCTAATCTCCATCTCCCTAGCTAAACTCTGACACCCAAAATTTTCAAAACTCAAAGAATACAAACCCAAAAAATTAACAAAATTAACACAAACCCAGAAAATTACCACAAGATATGGGCCACAACAACAAGATCAACGAAACAAAAAACCACCACTCCCAATACATCAAAACCCACATAGAACAATCCACAGCCGCCACCAGCCATACCGTTGCTACTAACCGATCTCAGCATCTCTCTCTATCCCAGAACAAACTGATCTCAGCCTTTCTTTATATCTAACCCAAATTAAAACCATGAAATCAAGATCCAAAACCTTTGAGAGAAAAAGTTTCAGTAGAGAGAGAGGTACATAAATTGGAAAATGAAAGTGTGGCCGTGTGGGGGTTTTATTTTGGATTTAAGTTTGTGTCGTTACTTCTCCCTCGTTGAGATTAAAGAAGCTACCAACAATTTTGACAACATTTATTTTTATTTTTTAAAGATAATATGCTTTTGGGTTTTGAATTTTCTTGGTTTGTGTTCTTCGTGCTCTTGTTCAATTTTTTTTTGAATAGTGCTCTTGTTCAATTTAGATCTCAATTCATATTATTTTTTGTTTTAATTTTTTTATTTAATTAGTTAAAATAGAATTAATGTTTTTAATTTATATGCTTACGTGGATTTGACGTGGCATTTTAAAAATGTCAAATAAATTTTTTTATTATTATTTTAATAGTCATGTCAGTTTTTAATGTGTCAACAATGCACTCTGTCTGCCATATAGACAATTTCCATTAGTGAGATGACGGTAGGGATTAAAATAAAACGCATTCTTTATTTTAGGGACTAAAAACGGTAAAATAAAAAAGTAGAGACCAAAATGGGAATAAGGCCAAAATGTAGGGACGAAAATAGTATTTCCGCCTTATAAAAATGAAAAAAAATTATTAAAAAACAAACAAATAAATATTTTTAAAATAAAATTCAGAACTAACGAGAAACTGCATTACAAATAGTCATTGAAAACTAAAGTATATCTCAATATTAAAAATAATCAATCACAATATGTCAAAGAAAATAAACCACAACAATTAATAAGTTTATATACCTAGAGCTTAAAAGGTATATTGGTAAAATGTCATTTAATTAAACAGATTAGACGGGTCAAACGGGTTTCATGAGTTGAACACAAACCCAACTCATTTATTAAATGAGTCAGTCGTGTTAACCCGAATATGACACGAACTCATTAAGCCTCAATCCATAACTTGCTAATTTCGTGTTGTATTGTGTCGTGTCGGGTTTGCGGGACGTGTCCAATTTTGCCACCCTTATGCATAGCGTGTACTAGACTTATTGCTTCTTAGGATCCATTTGGTTGAAAGAGTGAAAAAGTGGGAGGATAGAAAATGAGGAGATGATAGAAAAGTGGGAGGACAAAAGAGATTAGTTTTCTCTCATTTGTGTTTGGTTGGGAGGATGGAAAAGTGTAGAGATGGAAATTTTTTTTGTTTGGTTGAGAAAAAAAATGAGAGGATGGAAAATAAAGTAGGTTTAAATTTACAGTTATGTCATCATTAAATAAAACAAAAAAGAAACATTTTTTTTAGCAAAAAAATTGTGTATGTGCAAGTGGACGAAGAAAAAAAAAATGGTAAACAAAGCAATTGGATGAAGAAAAAAGAAAAGGAAAAAGCAACTGACATAGACAAAACCCATGTGCACTTTCGTCCATTTTGGGGCTAGTGTTTTATTCCCTCAATTTTCTCCCCATTTTAGGGAGAAAAATTTTAGGTGAGCTAGGGGAGAAAACACCTGAGCCCCACTACAAAATTTTCCACTCTCCTTCCCAACCAAACACCCATTAAAACTAGGGGTGAGCAGTAACCGAACCTCACCGACAAAACCGAGCCTCACCAACCAAACCGCACCGAAACTTGTAACGACCGAAGGAGCAGATGCCGGCGAGCGAAACTGGGTGATCCTTCCGACGTTGGTGTGGTGACACAGTCGGGGATGATTTTCAAAACCGACCCAAAAAACGTTTCGACCAATTCTTATATATATATTGATAGATTCCTTGTTAGTTAAACTGGGTTGTTAAAAAATAAAAGAAGATAGTGAAAGGTAGAGTCCTGGACCTGGTTTCACTGGGTGTTAAAAAACAAAAGAAGACAGTGAAACGGTGCCGTTTCACTGGGTTGTTAAAAAAATAAACATAAAACGACTACGTTTTATGGCTAGGTTTTCACTTTTCACATATAAATAATGCTCTAATTTATCTCAGTCTCCCACAGAACATCTCTCTTGCCTCTCAAGTCTCACTCTTAGCAGCAGTAAAGTGCAGCATCGAAGCTACTCACTGCAACAGCCCCGGACTATCGATAACTAGTAAGCCAATTTTTATTTTCTCAACACCACTTCGTCTTTCTCTAAGTCGCACTGAGTGTTGATGGTTTTTTTTTTTTTTCTTTCACAAAATATTGATGTTGAGGGAGACTATTCTCACTTTCTCAGTGTTCACTCTTTAATCTCTCAATAGAAGGGCATTAATCACTATTCACCAATGACTACTGTATTTTTATTTTTAAGGATTTTGAGCTACTGAGATGAGCTACTACCTAAGTGACTGCTGGACATTTGGCTTTTTGTTTGTTTTGTCTTAATAGTAGCCTATTGGGTTTTGCGTTTGATTATGAACTAATCGCTAACCTGTGCGATGCACGGAATGATTAAATAAATATTAAAGGAGTAATGGTGCGTCTACAATATTTTTATAACAATTTCACAATAAATTTTGTGTAGCAATTTTTTATTGGTTCTAATCTTCGCTCATTATTGAAATTACTCTTTTTTTTTTTTACCTTCCAATATCAATTTTTCACTTAAGATTTATTGTAAAATTGTTGTGAAAATTTTGTGGACGTAAAATTTCTAATATTAAAAATATTTAGTTTAATGGAAGGTAATACAACTTAAAAAGGAAAGAAAAGTATGTAATTTTGTTCAAAATAAAGTTCACATAATTCATCTAAAAGTAATGAAGTTAAAACAAATAGTTAATATGTATATATATATATATATATATATATATATATATATATATAGACAGACAGACCTTCGCCCATCTAGCTCTTTTGAGGATTAATCATATTAGCTCCACAACTTGTTGAAATTGGCCATGGCTAGAACATTAGAAATCACACAAAGCGCGCACAATGCTCCTGCAATTTGATAATTATAGAATTAGAACCCAATATTTATTGAGACAAATCCAAAATATATAACAACAAATGAAATAAAATATAAGAAAAATATAGAACCGAAGATTAACTCAACATATATAAATGGTGTACATCGATGAAATCTGCTTATGATTGGTTGTGGGTTGTCTTGTTATCCCTAAACTTTTTTAATATTTCTGTGAATTGAACTACCACAATTAATATATTACAAACTTTCTCATATTCAACAGCTTAATAAAACCGAAGGTTAAGCTAATGTTATTGTTCATACAATGCCTGCGAATGAGACTTCACCAAGAGAAAAATCAAGCAGTAATATAATTTCATAAAGAAAGTGGGAAATAAGAACATCCCTTACAATTCATTAAAAAAAAATATGATAATATTGTAATCTTAAGTTGAATGAACCCAACTTATAGGAGTCCCTTAAAAAAAAAAACTTATAGAAGGAGGATGCAGAGGAGAAAAGGAAGCAAATCCAATGAAGAGGGCCAGTTATGCAATTCAGCTATCCAGATATATTTCTAACAAAAAAACAAAAGCAATCTAATGTTTGTGTTGGTGGCTTGGTGCTTACAGTGAGGTTTTTTGCAAACCCAAACAACTAAATTTATGTGATAATTTAGGTATTTTTTAAGTATAGTGGTTGTATGGCACATAGAATTTTAGTTGAAGTAGAATTTTCAAGCTCTTGAAACATATATCTAATAGAATTTTATTTAAACTAAACTATTGTAACACTTGATAAGATAATTACACATTAAAAAGAAATAATAAATATATAAGATATAAAACATAAAATAAAAAGAATCTAAAAAAGAAAAAAGAAAAAAAAATGGTGACGTGGAAAATTGTGGAAACTTCAGAGGCTTCGGTTATATATATATATATATATATATATATATATTACACGTTGCCAAGTTAGTCTTTAAGGTAGTATAAATTGATTGTAAAGCATTTATTTGGTCAAAAAATTTATTATGTTATTGTTACGGTCAGAGTTGATTGTCCGATTGAGTAATGTCTAAGTAGAAGAACATTTTTAATAGTTAAACCGATTAAACCGATGAAACCGACCGCAAAAAACCGAACCATTATAAGTCGGAAAACCAACCCTTGGTAGTGTGCATCGGTTACGTAGAAAAACATTTTTAATAGTTAAACCGATTAAACCAATGAAATTGACCGCAAAAAACCGAACCACTATAAGTCGAAAAACCGACCCTTGGTAGTGTGCATCGGTTATGATTATGGAGAAACCGATTTTTATCGGTTCGGTGATAAATTTAGGAAAAAACCGCATCGACCGAACCGTGCACACCCCTAATTAAAACTTCTTTCTCTCCACTTTTCTCTCCTAATTTTCCATCCTCCCTAAAATTCCTCCAAACAAACACAACCTTAGTGACACCAGAATGTCCCAAGTTTTAACCAGTCCAATCTAATGCTGAAACCCAACCAAGATATTTTTGAAGTCCAACAAATAAAACCCTTTATTTTGAACAAATTTTCCCTCAAAATTAAGAAGACTAATGTGTTATCTCTCCAATAAGTCAAACAGCATTTAATAAGAATTTTCTAGGAAATATTAACTATTATGTTTAGCAATCCTAAGCAGACAAGTCTTTTAATTTGTTTCTAGTTTCTATGAGTATTATTTGACTATGGTCTTGAAAAAGTAATATATTAATTACTATTTTCATTTTCCTATGCTTAGAGAGTTGTTCTAAGTTTCTACATAAGTCATTTGGTTGGAATGAATAAACCAGAGTGTATTTTGAGATTATTAGCATTTGTGCTTAAGAAGTATTACTGCTATTCAACTCTTATCCCTTGGGTAGATTCTTTTGGGTGGTGAGTTTCTGTTTTTGTATATCTTTGAGTGGTGATAATTTGTGTCCCATTGAGTGGTGAGTCATTTCAACCATGTATCCTTCGTAGAATTCCGTTGGTTGGGGATGCATATATCTCATTGATCTTTTTGCTTTGGTAGTGGGCTATTTATTCATTTTAGACTTGAGTTTTTGAGTTATTCCATCTATCCAAATTATATTTTAGTGATCCATTATTCATCATATGATCAATTTGGGTTCCTCCATACTTTTCCGGCCTCACTTAGTTCAATGGATATATCCCTTTTGCTACCCCAAAAAAGAAAAAAAGAAAATAACAACGAGATTATTCATATTTTGTTTTGAGATAAATTAAAATTAAAAAAATTATTTTATTTTCTTAGGATGAGTGGGTGAGAGAAGAAAAATGAAAGAAAACAAATAATAAAAGAAAAATATTATATATCTCCTTTATTTATTTATTTTGAGAAATAAGGTCTTTGGCTATATATATATATATATATATATATATATATATATATATATAATACGTGCTTACGTTTCCTTTTACAATAAAAAAGTCTCAAGTCTCCGGATATTAAAAATCATAAAAATATAAAATCAATAATACAAAAGAATAATTAATCAATAATACAAAAGAATAATTATTCCAAGAGATCAAGTGATTGCTTCCTTTTATAGGATCCAATAGTAATGATGGTTGACGAAGACTACATTTGAGCAAGGTTTTCAGATCCGGACCGTTCATTGAACCGTAAAAAGAAGAGGTTTAAAGTTTTTAAGATCGAACCGAGTTTGAACCGGGGTCGGACCGTGATGACGTCATAATTAATTTAATAATTATTTAAATATAAATAAATATATTAAATTAGTATGAATAGAAAAATAAAATTAAATGATCAAATTAAATATAAAAATCATGTATTTTTTCATATCATAACTTTCATAATTATGTTACAAAACCATGCTTAAGTTTTTATGTAACTTAATATGTAACTCAAGTTATTATATCATACCTCTCAGCTAAGTTATGATATTTTTTTCATTTTAACTCGTTATTATATCTTGGATATTTTTTCCTAATCAGCTCCAATCAAATTGATTCAACTCACTCAAAAGTTCTCAGCATACTTTTAGCAATTTCATATTTTGCACATGTATTTTGGGCAAAATAAAGAAACATTGGACCTTGTTATTTAACTTAAAAGAAACATTGGAGTCTGTTGCTTTGGTGGGCGTACAGACCAATAAAGCAAAGGAAAAGTAAAATACTGTGATATCAATGCATGCTAGTGATGCCACATTGGGTAGCTGAAAAAATAATTTAAATCTTATGGCTACAAATTTTTTGCTTTTATTAAAAAATTAAAACTTTCTTCATTTCCAATGTTGGCACGTGAGGTACTTATGAATTCAAAAGGAGTAAAAAATCAAAAGACTAAAGAAAGAAAGAGAAACACAAGCAGTAGTATTCACTATTTAGTGAAAAAGAGGAAATCACAGAGCTCCATCAACGGAAAAAAGAAAGAGAAAAAGAAAGAGAGAAAGAAAAAGAAGAAGAAGAAGAAGAAGCAGCAGCAGCAAAAGGCGAAAGCATAATCGGCGACTGTGTGGGCAACCTGTTGGCTGCTGCTTCAACTAGGCTCAGATCCTACTTCGTTGTGCTCTTCTTCTTTTTTTCTTTTTTCTTTTTGAGGAACTTTTCTTCTTCTCTGGATCTTTTTTTTTTTCCTTACAAATGACTTTGTTCAAGATCTGAAATGATCAGATCTCCTTCCGATCTTTGTTTTTCTTCGTGTTCTTTCATTTGTTTTTCATTTCTTCTAGATCTGATCATAACTTTATACCGGCGTATTGGCCAAAATTCACCGGAAAAGCTGAAAAAAAAGGAACTGTTCAAACCTCAAAAACCGGTCACGGTTCTTAGAACCGTATGGTCCGACCACGGTTTGCACGGGTCCCTGTTTTTTTTCTCATTAAGCGGTTCTTGAAGCTAAAAAAACCGCAAAACTGAGAGGTTCACGGTTTTTCTAGTCGGACCGTACGGTCCGGTCCGGGTTTCAAAACCATGCATTTGAGAGACAAATCACTAGATATAAGTCTATATTTGGTTGCTTGGGTGAGCAATATTAATTGGCCAAAATCATGAGAGAGAAAGAGAGAAGAATAATTAATAATAGAAATTAGAGGATCCTATGATATCCGGAGCAGTGATGGAATTGTTAAACTTATTTTATAAAATGAGTTCATTTTAATCCTAAAAATATTAGGATCCTATGATATATGAGTGTTAAATGATTAAATTCATTATTTTAATTGAAATTAAAGTTCATTTGGTTGTGCATTAACACAATCACAAAAGAATTTTAAGCATTTTATTTTAAAAAAATTATGTCAGTTATGAAGAATGAAAAGAGCTTTTGATTTGCCCCATAAAACTCTCTTGTAGTTTAAAAAAAAAAAATGAAATCTGAAACATTTAGGAAAAAATCCACAATATGCTATTCATGCTCTATAATTGAATTTATAAATCATTGCTGACGTCCGTTTAGCATATGGATTGACGGGAAAAAATCATATAAAATGTTTTTGTGGGGGTAAAAAGTCAAACAAGGGAAATGGGCCTACGCTTTGGGCTCCAAGCCCACGCCGAGGATCGTGACCAGTTCGAAGACGACCCCACTCAACCCATAACGCCCGAGATGAATTGTAGAGAATCCGAATCCAAATACGGGAGTCCTAAGAATAACGGTTAGAGGAAACATCCCAGAAGGTCCCGCTGGCCTAGGTGGGTGTAAGGGATACGTACGCCAAAAAATATCTAGAGAAATATCAAGGAGGAAGGCTACCAACCCCGCATTGAATGATTCTGCAGCTAACCTCCTGGCCGCATTTATGTGGAGAAGACCCCTAAGCAGTGCAATATTGGCCACCACGACTCACAGAAAGTCAAGAAAGGTGCGTGACAGGACATGCACTCAAGTGAAGGTTTGGATAACCAACAAGTGTAGGATCAGGATGATAGAGAAGGAGATATATAATGAGAGGAAACCCTCCATAAGAAAGGACTGGCTTTTGATTTGGACAAAGATAGAAGAGAGAAGAAATACCAAAGCTAGCCTTCTCGGATTTCGACCGAGGACTGTTTTTCTAGTTTAAGCTCCTTCTTTCTTTTTGATTTAGGATCTTAACCAACCTTGTTGACTGTCTGAACCAATCTGATCCAGCCCTACTTAATCTACTCTCTACAAATTCATTGTTTAGGGGTCATTTAGGCGAACCGATCCACCCTTGGTTGGGATCTTCTAAATCGTGACCCTACAATTGGTGTCGTCTGTGGGAAGGGCTAGTTGATTAGATTCTTTAGATTCTCAAACATGGCTGGTTTGGGTCCACACCACTTGGAGTCTATGGGATCCCAACGAGAAGAACACCTTCAGGAAGGCCGGGAGGGCAGCGTACATACCACCCATTCTGGCGAAGGTCAATCCAGAGGCGTGAGCCATGTCTCTCGGGACGAACGTGCTGAGGCCATGCAGAAGGAGATTGACCATTTGAAGAAGAAGCTGCAACGGGAACGAAGGAGAAAGAGTCCTTCAGTCTCTGATCTTTCTTCGGGTAGCGAGAGGGATGACGAGTACAGACGCAGATCATGCACGCCCCCAAGCGAAACCTTCTCGAATGACGAGGACGATCGCCGGGAACGCAGGGGAGGAGGCTCGTCTTCAAGGGGCTTGGGAAACGATCCCATGAGCAAAGCGCTCAACCGGATATCCAAATATCCCTTTACGCGCAAGGTTGGTGGGGGGCGACTCCCCAGGCAGTTCACCCAGCCAACCTTCACTCTCTACAACGGCCGTACAGACCCAGTTGAGCATGTTAGTCATTTTAACTAGAAAATGGCGGTGTACTCCAGTAACGAGACCTTAATGTGCAAGGTATTCCCATCTAGCTTGGGACCTGTGGCGATGAGATGGTTTGACGGCCTGAAGACGGGTTCCATCGACTCTTTCAAGGAACTCACCCAAGTGTTTGGATCCCGTTTATCACATGCAGCAGGGTCCCAAGACCTCTGGATTCCTTGCTCTCCTTGTCTATGAGAGAGGGAGAGACCCTGAAAACGTACTCAGATCGATATTGGGAGATGTTCAACGAAATCGAGGGAGATTTCGACGATGTGGCTGTTAGAACTTTCAAGGTCGGCCTGCCAGCTAGACACGGGTTGCGGAGGTCCCTGACAGGAAAGCCAATCACCAGTGTCCGCCAACTCATGGATCGCATCGACAAGTACAAGAGAGTTGAAGAAGATCAACAGCAAGAGAAAGGGAAGGGTAAGGTTATCCCTCAGGAGAGGAGGGATTTCAGGTCGAATCGCTATGGCAACAGCCGACCACGGCGAGAGTTTGGGGGGGGGAACTAGGTTTGGGGCCTCCCAAACCGTTAACACAGTGTTCTGAGAACCAATGCATCAAGTCTTGGAGAAGATCAAGGACGAGCCATACTTTAGGTGGCCGAACAAGATGAGCGGAGACTCCACTAGACGTAACCAAAGCCTGCATTGTCGGTATCATAGGGAGCGCGGGCATACGACCGAGGATTGCAGGACTTTGTGGAGCCATCTGCAGCAATTAATCCGAGAAGGCCGGTTGAAGCAGTTCTTAGTTCAACCTGACAGACAAGGAGGCCAGACTGGCACGAGGGTCCAGGGCAATGACCCCCCGAGGCCCCCCTTAGGAACAATTCATGTCATCCTCGCCGTGCCAGGTAGAACAGGGTCATGCCCCTCCAGGGTAATGACGGTAGCTGAATCACATACCGGAGACCCAGAACAAAAGCCGAAGAGGGCCAGGACGAGTCCTCATCCAACACTGAGCTTCTCGGATGAGGACAAGGCTGGGACCATACAGCCCTACGATGATGCCCTGGTTGTAACTCTTAGGATATGAGGATATGATGTGAAGAGGGTATTGGTTGACCAAGGCAGTGGGGCTGAGATTATGTACCCAGACTTGTACAAGGGTCTCAACCTCAAGCAGGAGGATTTGACCAGCTATGACTCACCTCTGTTGGCTTTGACGGGAGAGTGGTTGTTCCGAGGGGACAGATCAGATTGCCGGTTCAGGCCGGCTCGAAAGTGGTGGAGGTTGACTTCATAGTAATGGACGCTTTTTCCCCGTACACGGCTATCATGGCGCGACCCTGGCTCCACGCCCTTGGGGCTATTTCGTCCACCCTTCATCTCAAAGTAAAATACCCATCCGGGGATCAAGTCAAGGAGTTGTTTGGAAGTCAGGCGGTAGCCAGGCAATGCCTGGTGGCGACTATCACGCACCAACCTAAATTGGAATCCTTGGCCTCAGCTGGCGGGGATTCCTAGCAATTAAGGTCCACGGCTTCAACATCCGGTGTGGAGGTCGACGAGGTAAAGTGCGAAGAGCTAGAGAAGATTCTTCTTGACAACGACCCTGAAAATTTTTTTCAAGTCGACGCCCAACTACCTCTTCAGGAAAGGGAAGAGCTGGTACAGTTCCTGAGGCGGAACATTGATGTGTTCGCTTGGAATGCCTACGAAGCCCCAGGAGTGGATCCAAATTTCATCTGCCATCATCTAAAATGTAAATCCATTCACCGCCCCTAGAAAACAGTCTCCTCGGCGCTCCTCGAGAGAACACTCTGATGCTGTAAAGGAAGAGGTGACTAAACTTAAGCAGGCTGGGGCTATCAAAGAAGTGTTCTATCCTGATTGGTTGGCCAACACTGTGGTGGTGAAGAAAAAAATGGCAAGTGGCGCGTATGCGTGGATTACTCGGACCTGAACAAAGCCTGCCCAAAGGATCCCTTCCCCATGCCTCGAATTGACCAACTGGTAGACGCGACCGTAGGACATCTTCGGATGAGCTTTCTGGATGCCTTCTAGGGTTATCACCAAATACCCTTGGCCTTAGAAGACCAGGAGAAGACAGCTTTCGTCACTCCTACTAGCAACTACCATTACAAAGTGATGCCATTTGGATTAAAAAATGTAGGGTCTACGTATCAGAGGATGATGACACGGATGTTCCAGCCACAGTTGGGGAAGAATATCGAGATCTACATCAATGATATAGTGGTCAAGAGCAGGGAGGAGTCCGACCATATCGCGGACCTCGAGAACATTTTTGGAATCTTGAGGGAGCATAGATTACGGCTCAATGCCTCTAAATGTTCTTTCGGGGTGGGGTCAGGAAAGTTCCTCGGCTACATGGTCACTCACCGAGAAATCGAGGTCAATCCAAGCCAAATCCAAGCCATTAATAAGCTGTAACCACCTTGGAATCCCAAAGAGGTGCAAAGGCTGACGGGAATGATTGTTGCCTTGAATCGCTTTATAGCCCGCTCTGCAGACAGATGCAGACCCTTCTACCGTTTGTTGAACAAGTGAAAGGATTTTGAGTGGACTGAGGAGTGCACTTCTACATTCCAACAATTGAAAGATTATCTTTCTCGGCCTCCCATAATGTCCCGACCCGAGGCAGACGTGGTCCTATTTGCTTATATCGCGGTGGCCGCCTATGCGGTGAGCCTGGTATTACTGAGGGTCGACAACGGGGTACAGAGGCCCGTTTATTATATAAGTAAATCCCTCCATGAAGCCGAGGTCAGATACTTGCCGCTGGAGAAGGCCATCCTGGCCTTGGTGCACGCCACACGCAAATTGCCGCATTATTTTCAGGCGCATACGGTTGTTGTCTTAACCCAACTACCACTCAAGGCCTTGCTTCGAAGCGCTGATTATACGGGAAGAATAGCGAGATGGGGAACAAAACTGGGGGCCTACGACATCAAATACATGCCCCGCACCTCCGTGAAGGGCCAGGTCCTCGCCGATCTTCTGGCTGAGTTCGCCAAGACCCCAGTAGAAGAAGGTGAAAATAAACACCACATGGATGCAAATTCAGTTGGGATAGCCTCCATAGGGCGAGCATCGCCATGGAGAGTATATGTTGATGGCGCGTCGAACCTCAAGGGGTCTGGAGTGGGGCTAGTTTTAATTTCACCCGAGAGCATTACGATTGAAAAATCACTAAGACTGGGATTCTCCGCCACAAACAACGAGACAGAATACGAAGCTCTGCTAGTCGGGATGGCCATGATCTAAAAGATGGGAGGAAAGGACGTGGACATATTCTCGGACTCCAGATTGGTGGTAGGCCAAGTCGGAGGAAAGTTAGAAATTAGGGACCCAAGAATGCAAGAGTACCTTCATCAGGTTAGACATCTGCAGTCTGGATTCAAGTCTTTTAATTTGATGCAGATCCCTAGAAGCAGGAATGCACATGCAGACTCACTCGCGACGTTGGCAACATCCTCAGCACAGGGTATGCCGAGGGTGATTCTCGTCGAGGATCTCCTGCAACCCCGAGGGTCGAGGAAGGAGGTGTAGACCATTCACCAGGCAAGAGCGAGTCCCAGCTGGATGGATCCCATCATTCAATTCCTCAAAGACGATTCCTTGCCTGAGACCAAACTAGAGGCCGATAAAATACGAAGGAAGGCTCCTCGGTTCTGGCTATCCAAGGACCTGAAGCCGTACAAAAGGTCCTTCTCTGGACCGTACCTGTTGTGCATGCATCCAGAGGCAGTGGAAGTTCTCTTGGAGGAACTACATGAGGGAATTTGTGGGAGCCACACGCGAGGCAGATCTTTGTCTCATCGAGCCTTCACCCAAGGGTATTGGTGGCCCAACATGCACAGAGAAGCCCAGGAATATGTGAAGAAGTGTGACCAGTGCCAGAGGTTCGCCCCGAGCATACATCAGCCGGGAGGAGAGCTTAATCCTCTATCCAGTCCTTGGCCCTTTGCCCAATGGGGCCTAGATATCTTAGGACCTTTTCCTAAGGCGGCCGGGAATAAGAAGTATCTGGTGGTCGGCACAAACTACTTCACTAAATGGGTCGAAGCCGAGCCACTGGCCAACATCCGAGATGCAGACATGAAAAGATTCATCTGGAAGAACATTGTCACCCGGTTCGGAATTCCCCATACCCTTGTCTCAAATAACGGTCTTCAGTTTGACAACAAGTCTTTCCGACGATATTGCTGAAAATTAGGGATAACAAATCGATACTCCACTCCAGCTTACCCTCAGGGGAATGGACAAGCCGAGGCCATAAACAAGGTCATAGTAAGCGGGCTTAAGAAGAGACTAGACGACTCCAAGGGCAAGTGGATCGAAGAACTACCACATGTACTATGGACCTACAGGACTACTCCTCGGAAGTCTACGAGCGAGACCCCGTTTTCGTTGACTTACAGAGCCGAGGCAGTTATCCCATTGGAGACGGGATTCCCTACACTAAGGACTAGCTCCTTCACCCCGAGCAACAATGACGGTTTACTTGAGAAGAATCTGGACTTAATTGAGGAAAGAAGGGAAAATGCCATGGTACACTTGGCCTATTATCAGCAAAAACTCAAGCGAGGGTATGATGCCAATGTGAAGACGAGGCCTTTAGCACCTGGAGATCTGGTCTTGAGGAAAGTCGTCGGCTCGGCAAAGAACCCCTCTTGGGGAAAACTAGGACCAAACTGGGAGGGACCATATCAAATCACGTCCATTGCCGAGATAGGTGCGTACTACCTGCAGGATTTGGAAAACAAATCAGTATTGCACCCCTGGAATGTAAACAACCTGAAAAGGTATTATTATTAGTAAAAATGCATTTTGTGTTTTTCTTAATCAATACATCATGTATGATTCTCAAGCATATTAATTTCAAGGATCGAATAGAACCTCGGTTATGTCTAGTTCCCTGAACCGCATACCTAGGGAAATCTGACAACTACACATCATTTTTCTAAGTATTAAACAGATCCAAGCTATGCCTGGTTCCTTGGACCATCTGCCTTGGAAAAATTAATACTACACCATCATTTTTCTAAGTATTAAACAGATCCAAGCTATGCCTGGTTCCTCGGACCATCTGCCTTGGAAAAATTAATACTACACCATCATTTTTCTAAGTATTAAATAGATCCAAGCTATGCCTGGTTCCTCGGACCATCTGCTTTGGAAAAATTAATACTACACCATCATTTTTCTAAGTATTAAACAGATCCAAGCTATGCCTGGTTCCTCGGACCATCTGCCTTGGAAAAATTAATACTACACCATTATTTTTCTAAGTATTAAATAGATCCAAGCTATGCCTGGTTCCTCGGACCATCTGCCTTGGAAAAATTAATACTACACCATCATTTTTCTAAGTATTAAACAGATCCAAGCTATGCCTGGTTCCTCAGACCATCTGCCTTGGAAAAATTAATACTACACCATCATTTTTTTAAGTATTAAACAAATCCAAGCTATGCCTGGTTCCTCGAACCATCTGCCCTTTTAAAAATTTTTTTTTTCTTTAATGCTACGTATAATCTCTCTGAGTACCGAATAGTTCCAAAACTATGCTTAACTCCTCAACCACCTGCTATGGAGAGGGTAACGTCACAGAACATCAACCCAAGTAGCGAAAAGAACCAAAGGCATGCCTGCCTCTTCAAACCAATTTTTAAGGCGAAAGCTTCATTCTAACATACTCCTGAGATACCTAAGCACTCCTAACTAGCTATCTCAACATAGAGGGCTATCTTCTGTCCCAACACAAACTCGTGGGAATCGCTTAAGGTATCTATAAATGTGTTGACATAATTTGTCTCGTTCTTAGTGTTCACATAACTAGTAGAGTTAACGGCTTATCGTGACGATGCGTATGCTCTTTAAGTCTCAATTTGTACTTTGCTACGCAGGAAATCGTCCTAGTAGTCCTTTCTTTTTCTTTTTTTTTATTCTTATTATCTTTTCTCCTAGTCGCTCTTTATAAAAACCACATGCAAAGTTAAAAAAAAAAAAAAATAATAATAGTAAATGATAGTAATAACAGATAACAAATAATAAATAAATACATCACTGCACTTGTGAGACGCAACAAAGT
Organism: Lithocarpus polystachyus; assembly: GCA_033629205.1. Taxonomy (NCBI): domain Eukaryota; kingdom Viridiplantae; phylum Streptophyta; class Magnoliopsida; order Fagales; family Fagaceae; genus Lithocarpus; species Lithocarpus polystachyus. The sequence continues at coordinate 34,884,406 of CM066170.1, forward strand.
CTGGAAATTCATTTGCACTTTTCATTAACATAAATTGGGGAGCGAGATAGTGAAAGTACAACAAAAAAGGCTTACAAAAAAAAGAAGAAACAGAAACAGCGAATAATAAAAAGGGGAGTTACATCAGAGGGTTCCACAAGGGCCTACTTCTTTTTTATCGCTATCTTCCCCGTTGGGGGGGCTTTGGCCTGTTCAGTGGCAGCCACGGGAATCCCCTGATCCGAGCCTCTAGGGTCACCCAGTGGAGGAATGGGGAGACTGGCAAGCACGATCTCTACCCTGGATGCCTCTTTCTCCTTAGTAGGCTCTTCAACAGCAGCAGGAGGCTGGGTAGCGTCAGGAACCGCCTCCTTGTACGCTCCGATCTCTTTTTCTTGGCCCTCGGGAGCGGCGGATAGAAGAGGGGCCACATCTGAACCGCTTTTCGACGGCTCGGCTACTTCGAGTGGAGGACTTGTTGGACGACCAGCAGGAGAAGCGACTCGGATGGCCGGGGATAATAAGTGCTTTCTGCTTTCCTCAGCATGGATGAAGCCTCGACCCCGGCTTGGTTGAGGGCCTCGATCCATACTTCGGAGCAGTACTTTCTGCACACCCCCGAGACCTCCGCCCTAAGGGCATCCTCGGTCTCAGCCACTCCGATGTTGTACCCCCGCTGCTCAGCCTTGTCTTTCTCTTTCTCGGCGTCCTCCTTTGCCTTCACAGCCTCATCTTTCGCCTTCTCGGCCAGCTCTTTGGCCCTCTGGACCTCTTCCAACTTCTTCTGGAGCGCAATGACTTGTTGCTTGTAAGAGGCCAGCTGGTCCTCGGCACCTCGGAGTAGAACTCTTTGGCTCTCGGCCTGCCTCTCAGCGCTGTCCAAAGCGGCCGCGGCACTTTTCCTCCCCCTCTCCTCCTCGGCCAATTTAGTTCTCAGCTCTTGGACACTTTTCTCGGCCACGCAGAAGGCATCCACTGCGGAGATCCTCCTCGCCTCCTCATCTTTAGCCCGGCAATGGGCAAGCCCCACCATTTCCTCCGCACAAAAGGCGGCTTGAACGGCCTACGAAAGAATGCACAAGATCGAATAGTTTAAAAAAAAAAAAAAAAAAAAAAAACTAAAAACTAAAAACTAAGGCTTACCATTGCCAAATCTCTTTTTAGGCCCATGAACACCTCATGCTACCTCATTAGCCTGAGGTCGGCCATATCCTTGGGCAGAAGCAAGGATTGCTCCACTGCGTCTGCCACGTACCCAGCCCTACCATCTTGATGATCCCAGATGGAAGCATCCTCAGTCAAAAGGGCCCTATCCAACTCCAAGCGCGGGGCCCAGATCAGGGCTGCAGGCCTGTGCTCGCCCCTCTTTTCCATCAAACTCGGCGGTCGTGTCTGCTGAGTCCGAGGATGTTTCCCTCTTCTTGGGACTTCAACTTCATGGGAAGTCTGCTGCCTTCCCACCTCTACTATATCTTTCCCCTTGTCCTCCCTCTTCCTCTTGTGTTCAGGGGGATCGGCTTAAGCTGGGGGAATGGTGGGAGGAGCCAGCTGCTTGGGTGGCGCAGATTTACCCGGGCCATCCTTCCCTGGTTGGGATTCTAGCAACTCCTGCAGGGACGACCTAGGCTTCCTCTGAATCCCCATATCTTCGGAACTTAATATGCGCTCACTGGGGACGTGCGCTGCTACCTCGGGAGCTGAAGGCTGGTTGAAAACCTTAAAGAGCTCTTCCGAGTCTGACACTTCAACTAGCTCCCTCTCTTTCTCTTCCTCTTCCTCTTTTTCTTCCTCCTTAATGTTAGAATGGGATGGAGCAGCTATGGGCACCCCGTCAAAAATCGGGAATGTGGGAAGCTCACCCGCCGGGAGAGAAGCACCTTCGGGAAGTAGGAATCCGGGCACCGCTACACTGATCCGGTGAAGGCGGGGATCTCTTGCCTTTATGACGCACTTTGGAGCCTGAAAGCTGGTCGAGATGGGCTTGTAACCCAAGATTATATGCGCCGCTCTGAGTTGGCCATCCGAGTTCACAAATACCTCGGCCCTGAGTATTTTGTCCAAGCTCTCTTTGTTCACCAGTCCGAGCTTGGGTTCTGTGGCATGCTTATCTACAAAATCATTGGGATAAAAGAAAACATTAGAGCCGAGTTCAATACCATGGAAATTGTTTATTAAAACAGCTCCTCCTAAACTAACACCCCACCTGGTTCCCCCTCCCTCGTTGGGCAGTGCAAGCCATCGTGCCAATCACCAGACACGATCAAAAAATCTGTGTTCAAACCCTTATTAGACATGGGCAAACACTGGATTAGCCTAACCTCGGGGTATCGTGATTTCAGGTAGTACCCCTGACCCTTAAGGTGGTGAAGGTTATAAACCCAATTGACATCGTGGTGTGTTAGTCCTAAGCCTAATTTTTCGTTCAGGGCGTCCACACAGCCTAAGATCCTAAACACGTTAGGAGCACACTAGGTGGGAGCCAATCTATGTGCTAGAAGGTAATCCCTCATAATCGCACCCATGGGAATCTTCATCCCACCTTCTATAAACGCGATCATAGGGATCACAACCTCTCCCCCACGCCTCTTTTCGTGCCAGTCGCCCTCCTCACAATATCTAATATCTACTCCAGAGGGAATCCTATACTCGTTCTTAAACCTCGCTATCCCTTCCTCAGAATCTACCAAACCTTTAAATCTACCCATTCCCAGAGAGTACCGACGAAACCCAAAGGACTTTAGATTATAAGGGAGGACTGATATAGAGGTGGGTGCAGAAAGTAGACGAAATAAATATTACAATACGGAAAAAGAAAGGATAAGGATATATGAAGACTTACAGAAAGTTAAGAAGGTCTCCTCGAACAGGCTTTGGTGTTTGGGAAGGACACGAGTAACAAGAACAAATGACAGGATTCAACGTATGTGCTCTAGAGTCAAGTGAATGCGAAAGTAAAAGAAAAATTAGGAAAAATGATATTTATATCAAAAGCATAATCAAAAGCGGGAAAAATCCCGCCTGTGCCATGTTGGAAATCCCAACCGTTCGATCTACATCTCATCGTAGAACGTGGGAGACATGGAGCCGTAGAAATTTAACAAGGAGACGCCTCGAATACCGCAACGTCAGAAGCGCGTCCAAAGAAGTCTTAGGGATGCCCTTACCAACCGAAACGAGCCAAGGACGGACTTGGACGAGTGGTGGAATATCGAAATCCCCCTTTCTGCCCAAAAGGCTAGAAAGAAGCATCTCGAGGGGCTATTGTGGGGGTAAAAAGTTAAACAAGGGAAATGGGCCTACGCTTTGGGCTCCAAGCCCACGCCGAGGATCGTGACCAGTTCGAAGACGGCCCCACTCAACCCATAACGCCCGAGATGAATTGTAGAGAATTCGAATCCAAATACGGGAGTCCTAAGAATAACGCCGAGGATAATACCACCTCGGGTACTCAAGATTGGAATAAATTTTGGAGCTCTCCCGGTCAGAGGAAACATCCCAGAAGGTCCCGCTGGCCTAGGTGGGTGTAAGGGATACGTACGCCAGAAAATATCCAGAGAAATATCAGGGAGGAAGGCTGCCAACCCCGCATTGAATGACTCTGCAGCTAACTCGCTAGCCGCATTTATGTGGAGAAGACCCCTGAGCAGTGCAATCTTGGCCACCACGACTCACAGAAAGTCAAGAAAGGTGCGTGACAGGACATGCACTCAAGTGAAGGTTCGGATAACCAACAAGTGTAGGATCAGGATGATGGAGAAGGAGATATATAATGAGAGGAAACCCTCCATAAGAAAGGACCGGCTTTTGATTTGGACAAAGATAGAAGAGAGAAGAAATACCAAAGCTAGCCTCCTCGGATTTCGACCGAGGACTGTTTTCCGAGTTTAAGCTCCTTCTTTCTTTTTGATTTAGGATCTTAACCAACCTTGTTGACTGTCTGAACCAATCTAATCCAGCCCTACTTAATCTACTCTCTACAAATTCATTGTTTAGGGGTCATTTAGGCGAACCGATCCACCCTTGGTTGGGATCTTCTAAATTGTGAACCTATAGTTTTTTTTTATTAAAAAAAAACGATAAGCAAGTGGATAACAATAATTCTTGTTTTTAGTATCTGCTTGTGCTGTCCAGCAGGAGAAATTATATAGTCCTCTGATGAACCACGTCATCTGTCCATCATTCCACTAAAAAACTCTCATTTGTTTAAAATTGCTGATTCAGTATTTAAAAAAAATTTCTAACTCAGCAATTTTAAACTGGTATAAATCTTTTAATGGAATGATGGACCATGTCACTTGTCCACCATGTAGACCTTATAATTTCTCGTCCAGCAGACACAACGTGAGTTACATGACCAAAGGAACCAATGGCATTACAAAATCCTTAAACCAAGTGGGCATTCCAAAAGCATAGAAAAGGTTCGTGATGTTTCGACATTTTGATTGATTCCAGAGACCCCAGTTAATGGTGTAGCAAAACATTTTTTGGGTAATGTGTTTGTGGTGTAGTTTAAAGAAGCTGTGCAATTTAGAAAAGAAAAAGGTTAAAGGAAGTGTTGAAAACTTGATTGCAGTTGGTAGGGACTACAGTATTAGTCGTTTGGTTGAAAGAAAGTGATGTATAGAGTCCATAGACGTAAAACGTGAGTGCGTTAGATTAAATTGGAGAAAAACTGAAAGGGCATGGAAGACAGCGAAGAGATACTTGATTGTGGTCCATCTCCTGAAAAATTCAATGAACAACCAATCACTGGAACCTTTGCTAACTGATTACAGTAACATCTGACATTTCCTAGCAGCCGAGTTGATCACATCTACCGTGGAAGCTGATTGCTGCACGGATGCTCTTGCAAAATTCAGTGCCACCATCACTAGCGCTTTCGTTGTATTTGCTAACCCGCCTCCTGTTGTGGCAGCCCTTGATAAAGAGGGCATGATTAGATGTGGCAATTTGTATTTATATGTCGGGTTCATGTCGTGTCAATTCATGAATATCTGATTATATGGGTCAACACTAACCAAACATATTTATTTTTATTTTTATTTTTTTTTATATTAAACATGTTTATTAAATGGGTTAAAATTTCTCAACTCTAACACGACCCATTTATTAAACGGGTTAGTCATATCGACCTGTTAATTAGATTTTATCAAAATAAAAAAAAATTATGAAAAAAAACAAATAAATAATTTTAATATAAAATTTAGAACTAACGAGTAACTGCATTACAATTAATCATTGAAAACTAAAACATATCTTAATATTACAAACACTTAATTGCAATATGTCAAAGAAAATAAACCACAACAATTAATAAGTATATATACCTAGGGTTTGAAAAGTATATTGATAAAATGTCATTTAATTAAATGGATTAGACGGGTCAAACGGGTTCCATGGATTGAACACAAACTCAACCCGTTTTTTAAACTGGCTAGTCGTGTCAACCCGAATATGGCACGAACCCATTAAGACTCAATCCATAACTTGCTAATTTTGTGTTGTGTCGTGTCGTGTTGGATTCGCAGGTCGTATCCAATTTTGCCACTGATAAGCATAACTTGTACTAGACTTAGGGTCTGTTTGGTTGAAGGAAAGAAAAAGTGGGAGGATAAAAAATGAGGAGAGGATAGAAAAGTGGGGGGACAAAAGAGATTTAATTTTCTCTCACTTGTGTTTGGTTGGGAGGATGGAAAAGTGTAGAGATGAAAAATTTATTTGTTTGGTTGAGAAGAAAAATGAGAGGATGGAAAATGAAGTTAGTATAAATTTACAATTATGTCATTATTAAATAAAACAAAATAGAAACACATTTTTTTAGCCAAAAGATTGTGTATATGCAAGTTGACGAAGAAAAAAAAAACTAGTAAACAAAGCAATTGGATGAAGAAAAAAGAAAAGGAAAAAGCATCTGATGTGGACGAAACCCATGTGCACTTTCGTCCATTTTGGGGCTGGTGTTTTCTCCCCTCAATTTTCTCCCCATTTTGGGGAGAAAAATTTTTGGTGGGCCAAGGGAGAAAACACCTGAGTCCCACCACAAAATTTTCCACTCTCCCTCCTAACCAAACACCCATTAAAACTTCTTTCTCTCCACTTTTTTTTCCTAAATTTTCCATCCTCCTTAAAATCCCTCCAAAACAAACACACCCTTAGTGACACCAGAATGTCCCAAGTTCTAACCAGTCCAATCTGATGCTAAAACCCAACCAAGATGTTTTTGAAGTCCAATAAACAAAACCCATTATTTTGAACAATTTTTCCCTCAAAATTAAGAAGACTAATGTGTTATTTCTCCAATAAGTCAAATTGCACTTAATAAGGATTTTCTAGGAAATATTAGCTTTTATGTTTGTTCGGGGGCCTTTTTCGGTTGCCCAGCCACGTGTGATCCTTTGGAGGGATAACCTTATTAGGCAAGGGTTCTTTTTGGGGAGTTGCCTCCGGAACTCAACATTGGGTCACGTGGTCTAACGGCTACCAGCGTACTTTTAAGCCTACAAAGTCATTAAAACCAAAGTCTAAGAATCACGATAATGGTCGAATAAATATGTAATATGTGTTTGGTATGATAACTTTGATTAGTAGTTGTAATAACAATTGAAATAAAGTAGTATTTATTTAGAGGTAAAGTAATCATGTATTTAATGATGTAAATTTAAATATATGGGTGCAAAGTCACTTATCTTTGTATGGTTTATAGCTCCAGCTATGCAGCTTCTGTGAGCTGATAAGGTTTCAGCAGAATGCCAGCGGTAGAGACTAGTTAAGCTTATCCCCCTCATCATGCATTTAAATGAGTTTAAGCCTTGGTTAATAGTTGTAATAGCAGTTGGAATAAAGTAATATGTATTTAAATGTGAAGTAATCATGTATTCAATTAAGTAAATTTAAAGATATAGAAGCAGAGAAACTTATCTCTGATGGTTTGTAGTCCCAGCGATATAGCTTCTGTGAGTTGATAATATTCCAGCAGAGTGACCCCAGCAGTAGAGGGGCAGTTTGCCATGATAACTTCAAGATTAAGGAGGAAAAATGGGTGCAACTGAAGAGAGAGAGAGTATGCCCAGTTGTGTGTAGGGGCTGGTTAAGCTTGCCCCTCTTATCATGCATTTAAATGATTTTTCCCCTTGACAATGCTCTTTTAGTTGTTGTGAAGTTATAAATAGTGTTGCCTTCCATGAGAAGGGCTTTTATATAGAGTATTTGTGCCTTCTAAGAGAAGGGCTTTTGTAAGAAGTAGTTGTGCCTTCTAAGAGAAGGGCTTTGATATAAGATCTTAGTGCCTTCTAGGAGAAAGGCTTTAGTATTGGAAGTTTATGCCTTCCATGAGAAGGGCTTTTAGTATGAGTGTTGGTATCTCTTGAGAAGTGTGGAGATGGTAAAAGATATAGATGTTTTGTGGAATGTAGTGTTTGTAGTATGTATGATATATGAAAGTATGTGAAATATGGAAGTTAAAAGTAGTAAACATGTGAGATTATAACTGCTGGAGAAGTTGTAGAGGTTGCTTTCCAAGAGGAAAGATTTTGTAAGATGAAAGCATGGAGATGTATTTTGGTATTTGGAGATAGGAGCAGTAAGATAGGTATATTTTTTGAATATAGAGAGTGAGAAAATGAGTATAAGAGAGGTAATAGTGTTGTAGTATGTTTAGTAGTGTTGCCAGGATTTGCTGTTGGGATTTTCTGCTGGAGGAGTAATAGAGACTATTTTCCAAGAGGAAAGATTTTTGTAAGAAAAGAGTATAGAGATGTGTTTTGGGGCAGAAATACAATAGAATTTTAGAGTGAAAGAGTATGAGAGTGGAGCTTAGAAGAGTTGTGGTGTGTTATATGTAATGGTGTAGTAAGTGTGTATGAGATTGTGTAAGAGAAGTGAAGAAAGAGATGTTTAGTTTCTCATATTGAAGCTGAAAATCCAGAAGCTCAAAGCTTCATTTTAGAGCTTAGAGAGAGAGAGGATAGATAAGTTGATGAGAGAGTTGTTCCTCCATTGGTTCTCCTTTGAGGGATTGATGAAGGGTCCTTTTTAGAGCTAAGTTTAAGGGGGTATTTTAGCAAATATTCTCACCCAAAATCTGTCCCAAATAGCAACAAATTTTTAGAGAATCCATCTTAAGATTTGGCCCAAAAATAGTATGTCTAGCTTTAAGGTATTCTTGCTATTTTGGGTAAGAGCTTCTGGGGAAAAAGTAGCAGAAAAGGAAAATATTTTAGCAAGAGAAATGTAGTTTCTTTAGTTGGTTTTGGTTTTAGCAAAATGAGGAAAAAAAAAGTAATGCTCAGGCTGCTGGGCAACTGTCACAGCTGTTCTGAAAGGCTGTCCCAGCTGTCAGGAAAAGCTGTGACAACTATCATGAGTGATTTCTGATGGGTGATTTCTGACTGGTGGAGAGGTCATTTAGCATTTATTTCTTGGATTTGGCTGAAAAATGATAAGATCTCTTTGAAGGGTATCTTGCTATTTTGGGTATAACAGCTGGCTGCTTGGATTTCAGCATTAAGTGGCTGATGATATCACTTCCAACCAGGTGTCAAGTGCTGAATACACTGCTGGGGATCAGTTGGAAATGTTTCCTTTTTGGGTGTTTGTATTTTTGGTGCAAAGTTTCATTACAACACATTTCTAGCAAATAATAGAAGGATTGGCTGAAGCTTAATGAAGCTTTAGAGGTTTAGTAAAGGTCTCATTGTGTTGTAACATAATCTTGGTGAGCAAAAAGAGTATTTGATGCTCTGCTCTGGCAGCTGACAGGGAAACATATGTTCAGATTGTGGCAGACAGTAGCTGGGTATCAAAGATATCATGATTATTTTGTATATAGAGAGAGATAAAAGATAGCCAATCAATTAGGCCATGTGTTTGAGTTGGATTTTAGTTGAAAGTAGTAATGAGATTTATGTAGAATAATATAATGAAGTTTCTAAATTTGTATAGCAATAGCTGGGGGTTGAATGAACATATATTTTCCCAGCAGTTAGATGGCTAGGTATATTGAGCATTTGTCACATAATGAATATCAAGCTTTAGGAAAAGATTAATGGGGAATCATATCATTTTAAGTGCTATGTGATAAGAGATGCTTACCATATGTTACCCGTTACACACGGACTCGTCAGAGTTCAGGGAGTTGAAGAAGACACGCCAAGCAACATGTATCTTTTATCAACTTTAAACCGCTGGAGCTTTACTGAACATACCTCTTGGCCCTCCAAACCACAACTCCCAAAGTTTCCCTAAGGAGACTTATGCGCTTGGATCATAAGCCAAAGATGAGATGACGTACCTCGGGTTTTGTTGTCATTTTGTGTAAATATAGGCTCTTGTTGAAGAAGCCGTTTGCCATGAGTGTAAGAGAGGTAATATGGGCTATGCATCCACCTCTTAAAGTAAGGATCTCGCTGGCCATGTGGGCCCAATCCATGTAATTGAATGAGATATGAGTTTATTTTGGGCTTTAAATAGATTTTTTCAAAAAATCAATAATATGTTGATGTGACATGGGTTGCCAATGAAGTAGTGCCACGTGGGCCAAAAAAAGAGTCCTCAATAATGTTTAGCAAACCTAAGGCTCCGTTTGGGAGTTTATAATGGAATGGAATGAAATGGAATGATCATAAGGGAATGGAAAGGAAAGGAATGGAATGAAATGTATTTAAGTAAGGGAAAGGAATGGAAAAGAATGGAATGGAATGGAATTAAGTAACCTTGATTGAATGTTTTAAAATGAAGGAATGGAAAGGAATGGAATGTAAGTAATCTTGTTTCAGAGTAACATGGAGGGAATTGAATGGAATGGAATCATTTTATGACAATATTACTATTAGACTGCTATTTTAAAATAAAAGGTTGAATATATAGGGATATTTTGAGAGTTTTAGTAAAAATTTCATTAAACCTAAATCCATTCTCTCACATTCCTCCCAATTTTGAGGGAAACAAAAATTTGAAGTTTTGAGGGAAAAGGGAGGAATGAGCATTCCCTCCTAACCATTCCATTCCCTTCCACTTAAACTCCCAAACAAGGGAATGGACTTTCCATTCCCTCCGTTAAAACTTCCAAACAAGGGGAGAGAAGAATATTCTAAAAATATTCCTTTTATTCTTTTCTATTCCATTTCATTCCCTCCTCCCAAACGGACCCTAAGGAGACAAGTCTTTTAATTTGTTTCTAGTTTCTATGAGTCTTATTTGACTATGGTCTTGAAAAGGTAATATATTAATTGCTATTTTCGTTTTCTTATGCTTAGAGAGTTATTCTAAGTTTCTACATAAGCCATTTGGTTGGAATGAATAAATCAGAGGGTATTTTGAGATTATTAGCATTTGTGCTTAAGAAGAAGTATTTCTTCTATTCAGCTCTTATCCCTTGGGTAGATTCCTTTGAGTGGCGAGCTTCTGTTCTTGTATATCTTTGGGTGGTGATAATTTGTATCCCATTGAGTGGTGAGTCATTTCAACCCTGTATCCTTAGTAGAATTCCGTTGGTTGGGGATGTATATATCTCATTGGTCTTTTTGCTTTGGTAGTGGGCTATTTATTCATTTTAGTCTTGAGTTTTTGAGTTTTTCAATTTATCCAAATTATATTTCAGTGATCCATTATTCATCATATGATCAATTTGGGTTCCTCCATACTTTTCCGGCCTCATTTAGTTTAATGGATATATCCCTTTTCTACCCCAAAAATGAAAAAGAAAATTAACAAAGAGATTATTCATATTTTTTTTAGATAAATTAAAATTAAAATAATTATTTTATTTTCTTAGGATGAGTGGATGAGAGAAGAAAAATGAAAGAAAACAAATAATAAAAGAAAATTATTATATATCTCCTTCAATGTATAATGTGATTACGTTTCCTTTTACAATAAAAAAAGTCTCAAGTCTCCGGATAGTAAAGATCATAAAAATATAAAATCAATTATACAAAAGAATAATTATTCTAAGAGATCAAGTGATTGCTTCCTTTTATAGGCTCCAATAGTAATAATGGTTGACGAAGACTACATTTGAGAGACAAATCACTAGATATATGTCTGTATTTGGTCGCTCGGGTGAGCAATATTAATTGGCCAAAATCACGAGGGAGAAAGAGAGAGGAATAATTAATAATAGAAATTGGGTACTGTTAACAGGTGCTGTACAGCACTTGTTAATAATTTATTTAAAGAAAGTTTTTATGAGAAATGAAAAAAAATTAATTAATATTTTGACAGCCTTTTTCATTTCCTATAAAAATGGTATCAAAACTTTCTTAAAATAGATTATTAACAAGTGCTGTACAACACTTGTTAACATTTTCCATAGAAATTAGAGGATCCTATGATATCCGGAATAGTGATGGAATTGTTAAACTTATGTTATTAAATGAGTTCATTTTAAACCCTAGAATTTTGAGGATCCTATGTTACATGAGTGTTAAATGATTAAATTCATCATTTTAATTCAAATTAAAATTGGTTTGGTTGTGCATTAGCACAATCACAAAAGAATTTTAAGCATTTTAATCTATTTTATTTTAAAAAATTATGTCAGTTATGAAGAATGAAAAGAGCTTTTGATTAGCCCCAAAAAACCCTCTTGTAGTTAAAAAAAAAAACAAAAAATTAAATCTGAAACTTTTAGGAAAAAATCCACAATATGCTATTCATGCTCTAAAGAGCATCCACATTGGTGGTGCTAAAAAGCTATATTGCTAATTTTAGCACCGCCAATCACAAAAGTGGAGCTGCAATGTTGGAGCTATAGCCAAAAAATTTTGCATCTCAATGGTAAAATATATATATATATATATATATATATTTTATGTTGTGTTCACACTGATGATTAGAATATTTTATTTTAGGGGAAATTATACTTTGCCTACCTGTGATTTGCACGAAAAACACTTTGCTTACCTGTGATTTAAAAATTGACACTTTATCCACCTGAGGTTAGCTCCGTTTATCTCCCGTTACCCATCTCTGTTAAAAACAGGGGTAAATTAGTATTTTTATTACCGTTTTATGTCTCTTTCCTCTCAAAACATAAAAAACTAAAAAATCAAGCAAAAAGAAGATCTAAAAGCTAGGTTTTATAAAAATTAAAACCTAACTTTTACATTTTCTTTTCGCCTACTAGCTTTTAAATCTTCTATTTTAACACATTAAAAAAAAAAAGTGTTAGCAAACAAGAAGTTGATCCTTGGCAAATAACTTTGGTCAGGATAATACTGTACTGAACTCCTAAACACATAATTTCAATTTTTTATTGTGAGACTCTAAAGAGTCTTGCACAAAACTTCGAGGAACATTGACCCCACGCATAATATATTAATGAAAAATCCAACTAAATCGCTGCAGTAATACCATACAAGGGTTTATCAAATTCCAACAAAATAGCTGCTGAATTCATATCCATCATGTCGATTACTGGCATTCAAAACCAAATTCTTGAGGTCATTGGTAATAGTTTCTATGGCCTTTCTTCAATCCCTTTCTTCTTATAGCTTTAAACTCTAATGAAGATAACAACCACAACAACAACAAAAATAATGCCCAATCACATCTATCTCCATGTATGTCACTCTTGTTCAATGTCGCTTTTGGTTTGGTGCAGTTGTTGGGTGCCAAGTATTGCGGACAAAATTGGCCTATGCCCTTTTTAAAAAAACAATCTAGTATTTTACTCCTTTTTCCAAATTAATTAGAGAAATACCCCTCTTTTGGAACTCGATTTTGATTTCCCTCTTTTGGAACTCGATTTTTTCAAAATTGAGTTAAGCCCTATAGTGGCGTTTTTAAAGAGCTTATAGTGATGTTTTCAGGACCTATAGTGGCGTTTTGGAACTCGAGCTCCAAGAACTCGAGTTATAGGTAAAAAAAAATAAAAAAATTTGCCTATAACTTGAGTTTATGGAGCTCGAGTTCCAAAATGCCACTATAGATCCTTAAAACGTCACTATAGGCTCTTTAAAACGCTGCTATAGGGCTCTAGAAAATTTTTTTTTTAACTCGATTTTTAGAAAATTGAGTTACAAAAGATTGACATTTTCCTAATTAGTTTGGGAAATGGGGCAAAATGCCACTTTTTTTGTACGAAAAGGGCATTTGCCTATTTTGTCCCAAGTATTGCACTAAAACTTGTACTGGTTTGTACCAAATTCTCTGTCGGATCTCAATTCAAACTCAAAGATTTTTTTTTTGGGACATTTTTTTGGTTTTATTTGTATATAGATGGTGGTAAGAATCCGATATTCAACCACAAATTTAAGTTGGAGTTAATTGAAGGTTATGTAGAGATAAAAATCATGGGCTAGAACGAGAATAAAGCTACTTTCAACACATTCATGGGCAGTGGAAGGTAATTTGATTTTGTAGTTTTTATGAAATGATTTTTGCATTCTTTTGAGACCCTTTTGGCTTAATTTTAATTGGGTGATTTTTGCTAACACTTTTTTTAATGTGTTAAAATAGAAATCTAAAAGTTGATATATGAAAAAGAAGATGTAAAAGTTAAGTTTTAATTTTTACAAAACCTGCTTTTAGATCTTCTTTTTCCTTGATTTTTTAGTTTTTTATGTTTTGAGAGAAGAGAGACATAAAAAGGTAACAAAATACAAATTTACCCATATTTTTAACAGATGTGGGTAACGAGAGACAAACAGAGATAACCTCAGGTGGGTAAAGTGACAATATTAAAACCACAGGTAGGCAAAGTGTTTTTTAGACAAACCACAAGTGGGTAAAGTGTAATATTCCCTTTATTTTATTTTTCTTTCTCCTCCTTTCTCATTTTCATCTGTTGCTTCTCTCTCCCCTCAGTCCTCACACTCTTCATTTCTTCCCATTGCAAGCTCCAATTCTTTCACCCGTCGCCGACCCAAGCCCCTGCCTAGCGCTGACTGAAGCCCTTACCCAACGCTAACCGATCTCTTTGTTCTCCACCCCTCTCTCTACTATCTCATTTTTCCTTTGCTCTGTCTCTCAATCTTTCTCTATCTTAAACACCAAGACCCATGATCACCGGTGCTGGGTTTTGATTTTGTCTCCATGATTGACAAAATGGTGTTGTCGCCATGACTGGGTTTTTATTGATTGGTTCTGTTGATGGGTTTTGTGTTGATAGGTTCTATTTTTATTTTGATGAATGGGTTTTGATTTTGTTGATGGTTGATGAATGAGTTTTGCTGATGGTTGAATGGGTTTTGATTTTGTTGATGGTTGATGAATGGGTTTGTTGATGGTTGATGAATGAGTTTTGCTGATGGTTGAATGGGTTTTGTTGATTCGTGGGTCATGCCGTGGTGTTTCAACGGTTTGTGTTGTGGTGGGTCATCGATTTGTGCCATGGGGTTCGTGGGTCATGCTGTGGTGGATCTTGCCTGAGTTTTTCTTTTGTGGCTGTGTATTGACTTTCTTGGCTAAGTTGGCTTTGGTTGCCGTGGGTTTTATTTTTATGGTTGTGGGTTGATTTTCTTGGGCAGTTGTGGGCTGATTTTGGTGGTTCTAGTTGTGGGCTATGTGAAGTGGTGGTTGACCGGTGGTGGTGGTGGGTTGTGTGAAGCGGTAGTTGACCAGTGGGGGTAGTTGTGATGGTTGTTTATTGTAATAGATATATTATTTTATTGTAGTGTATATATTATTTTATTGTATTGTTTATATTATTTTATTGTGTTAAAAATTAAAATAAAACTATCGATGTTGAATGTTTTGTAAAGTGAAAAGGCAAAATAGATCAAATAACTTTTTGTGGTGTCAAATAAGTAAAATTATAGCTCCTAATTGAGTTTATAAATCATTACTGACGTTGGTTTAGCATATATGGATTGACAGGGAAAAATCATATAAATGTTTTTATTTTATTTTATATTAAAAAAAAAAAAACGATAAGCAAATGGATAACGAAAATTCATGTTTTTAGTATCTGCTCGTGCTGTCCAGCAGACACAACGTGAGTTACGTGACCAAAGGATGCAATGGCATTACAAAATCCTTAAACCAAGTGGGCATTCCAAAAGCACAGAAAAGTTTCGTGATGTTCGACATTTTAATTGATTCCACAGACCCCAGTTAAATAACAAAACTTTTTTTGAGTAATGTGTTTGTGGTGTAGTTTAAAGAAGCTGTGCAATTTAGAAAAGAAAAAGGTGAAAGTAAGTGTTGAATACTTGATTGCAGTTGGTAGGGACTACAGTACGTTTGTCGTTTGGTTGAAAGAAAGTGACGCTTGATTGTGGAGAAAAACTGAAAGGAAATGGAAGACAGAGAAGTAGTGAAGAGGTGCTTGATTGTGGTCCATCTCATGAAAAATTCTATGAACAACCAATCACTGGAACCTTTGCTAACTGATTACAGGAAACATCTGACACTTCCTAGCAATCGAGTTGATCACATCTACAGTGGAAGCTGATTGCGGCGCGGATGCTCTTGTAAAATTTGGTGCCACCATCTCTCTAGCACTTTCGTAGTATTTTTCTAACCCGCCTCCTGTTGTGGTGGAATTAATAGCACTAGATAAAAGGGCATAACTAGAAAACATTTTATAAAGATAGTTTTTCTCATTTTTTAGTGTTTGCTAACACCAAAAAAAAAAAAATTGATTAACGGAAAATTATCTTTAACCAACGGAAAGCTCTAATAAAAATAAAGTTTATTTTTTATAGGTTGTTTTCCAAAATTTATTTTTGGTAAACAATCTCTCTCTCTCACTTTTTCTCTCTTTCCTTTGCTTTTTTCCTCTTCACACCCTCACTGTTACTAACTTTGGTCTCTCCTTTCCCATAGATCTCTCTCTCTCTCTCTCTCTCTCTCTCTCTCTCTCCCTATTTGTCTCTTTTCTCTCTTTTCTCCATATTTCTCTTTCCCTTTATAACACTATTCTTTGATTTGATTTTCCCCCCCTCACTAATCGGTCAATAGCTCCGACTTGCAAAGGAGAATAGATTTGCAGAGGTAATTATTTCATTCCTCTTTACCAAAATCTCAATTCTTTGTTTTGAATTTCAAGCTTGATTTTTTTTTTCCTCTAAGAAATTTTCCGTTTGATGGATTCCAAGCAAAAATAACTTCTTTTTTGCACATAAAAGTTTAAAAGAAAAATAAAAAAATATAAGAAGAAGAAAGAATGAATGAAGTAAAAGACGAAAATTTTAAACATAGTGCCTATATGGCTCTAAATTGCTTTTACATGGGACAATCTTTACGGTAAATTAATAATATTGTTATCTCTATATATTAAGAGCATTTTGAAAAGTTAGTTATGACTTCAAAAAAATGTCAAAAATACACTTAATCTAATTACATAATCTTTATTCTTAAAAAAATGGGGTTAAAATTGTAATTCAACATAATTAAAAAAAAAAAAAAAACTACTAGAGAAACTTTTTTTCCTAAAAACTAGCACTCTCTATTTAAATATATCTCACACACATTTGATATATTTTTTTTTCTAAAATCTAGCATGCACTAAACTCAACAGTTTATTCAATTTCAAGTCCTAAATTTTAGTTTCTTAAAAATTCATTCCTGTGTAACCTCACTAACAATAGACAAATTCAAATTGAAAAATTACATTAAACTCAAAAAAAAAAAAAAGAGCCTCATTACACGTGCAGAGCGTGTGTGATGAAGATAGTATAATGAATGATAGTTGTTTAGGGGAATTTTGTTGGCAGATACATTGGTACTATGCAGTGATAATATATTATGTAGATATATTGTGTAAATACATAATTTAGAGTAATATTGAAGACTTGTGGTTGACCATAGTAAACAATTAGTGTACCAGCAAAAAGAGTAGACAATTTCCTATCAAAAAAAAAAAAAAAGAGTAGACAATTAAAAATTATTGTTATTTGTACTTATTGAAGATGCATTTCCCTATCGATTTTAATATATATAGACAAATAGTACACACACACACACACACACACACACACACACACACACACACACATTACTGTCCATATATATGAACAAGATGAGCGGTAAAGATCATGAAAATTTGATAACTAATTTTAATTGTATCTATTGTCAAAATTTTAGTATGGAAACCAAATTCATTCTTGTTTTTTATTTTATTTATTTATTTATATTGATTACATTAGTTGGTTTACATAATACACATTTTTTAAATTATACAATAAATATAAAAAAAACATTGCATACCAAACACTAGAAAACATTCTCAAGCTCATTTTTAAGGTCATTACCAAACACCGAAATATGAGATAGTTTTCTAGAAATTGCTCTTCGGAAAATGAACAATATATTTTCTAGAAAATGTTAATGCTGAAACAAACAGAGCATTATTGCTTCTTAGTGACACCGGAATGTCCCAAGTTCTAACTAGTTCAATCTAATGCTAAGATCCAACCAAGATGTTTTTGAAGTCCAACAAATAAAACCCATTATTTTGAATGAATTTTCCCTCAAAATTAAAAAGATTAATGTGTTGTTTCTCCTATAAGTCAAATAGCATTTAATAAGGATTTTCTAGGAAATATTAGGTTATGTTTGGTAATAGTTTTTATTTTCTATTTTCAAAAACTTGTTTTTGGGATTATAAAGAAAAAACAATTTTCTTGTATTTTTTGAAAAAAAAAAACCATGTTTGGCTAGTTTAAATTAAAAAAAAAAAGTTTTTTGAAGAAAAAAAATAGAAAATACTAAAATGTGTTATTACTAGGATTTGAGCTCTAATGCTAACTCATTAAATGAGACAGATTCATTAAATTAAATGCGTATTTTCATTAACTTTTGAAAATTAAAAACTGAAAACAGTCTTTTACATGTTTTCTATTTTCTTCACAAATTGAGTTTTGAGAACAATTTTTGTTTTCTGTCCATTTTGGGGCGCCAAACAAGTTTTTTAGTTTAAAAAATAGAAAATTGTTTTTGGAAACAGAAAATAAGAGGAAAAAAAAGTTATCAAACATACCCTTAGCTTTTATGTTTAGCAATCCTAGGCAGACAAGTCTTTTAATTTGTTTTTAGTTTCTATGAGTCTTATTTGACTATGGTCTTGAAAAGGTAATATTTTAATTTCTATTTTCATTTTCCTATCCTTTGAGTGGCCAGTTTCGGTTTCTGTATATCTTTGGGTGATGATAATTTGTATCTCATTGAGTAGTGAGTCATTTTAATCCTGTATCCTTAGTAGAATTCCTTTGGTTGGGAATGCATGTATCTCATTGGTCTTTTTGCTTTGGAAGTGGGCTATTTATTCATTTTATTTTTGAGTTTTTGACTTATTCCATCTATCCAAATAATTTGTGATCCATCATTCATCATATTAGTTTGGGTTCCTCCATACTTTTCCAATATCACTTAGTTTAATGAATACCCCTTTTCTACCATAAAAAAAAAAAAAAAAAAAAAAAAAAACAAAAAAGATATTCATATTTTGTTTTGTGATAAATTAAAATTAAAAATATTATTTTATTTTCTTAAGATGAGAGAAGAAAAATGAAAGAAAACAAATGATAAAAGAAAATGATTACATATCTCCTTCAATGTATAATCTCCTTTTACAATAATAAAGTCTCAAGTCTCCGGATAGTAAAAATCATAAAAATATAAAATCAATTATACAAAAGAATAATTATCCGAAAAGATCAAGTGATTGGTTCCTTTTATAGGTTCCAATAGTAATGATGGTTGACAAAGAATACATTTGGTATATTGGGAGTGGTTGCATGCATGAAAGATATTGTGTGATTGCTTCCTTAGAATTACCCAATCACGACAAGAAAAACGGGCTATTGCGGCGGGCCAAGAGTGCCGCTAAAGGTACATTTGACCTTTAGCAGCAAGTGCTATTGCAGCGATTCATCTCATTAGTGTTGTAGAGCCACAATAGATCTTTTGCAGCCGTAACAAAAAACATCGCTGAATATGCACCTTTTAGTGGTGGTTTTGGTTTATTGTGGCGGGCAAAAAACTGCCACCATATCAGGTTAGAATTTGGGTAAATTGACTTTTTGTAGTGGGTAATGAGTGCTGCTATTGGTGTCCGCCTTTAGCGGCAAGTATGAAGTGCCACTATAGGGCATCAATTAAAATGGACTAATTGAACTCGTAGCAACAAGCAAGAAATGCAGCTATATGTGACAACCTTTAGTGGCAGGCGGTAAGCGCTGGTATAGGGTTTCATGTAAAACAAAACATATGCACCTTGTAGTAGCAGATATGACCACCGCTATATGTGTGAACCTTTAGCGGTAAGCGATAAGCACCGTTATTGGGCTTCATTTAAAACATAACATGTGCACCTTTAGCCGCGCTTTTTGATCACCGCTATAGGTTAATTTTTTTTTTCTCACTTGGTTTTAAAACCACTATTTTTTGATAAATTGTTCATAGACCTATTACAAAGAACTTGTAATAGTTTTAGCTCTAGTTTTAGCACTACCGACACAATACCACAAATGTAACTAATTAACAACACCACAAATGTCTCCAAACTAATGTAATATTAACATAGAAATATATTATCAAGTACATAACATTGTCTATAACCATCATCATAAGATTAACAAAAAAAGATGTAGTCCTTTGAATAAAACAACCACTCAAATAAACTAATACCGTAATCAAAGTTCCAAAGTGTTTAAAAATATCCTTCAACACTTGCAAAAAAATGCAGTTGTTCAAATGTAGTTCTTTGTACACAAAAAATTCCTCGAACACCAAGATAAAACTTATAAGCTGCTTGGTTGATGGGATGCGGCTGATGATTTTTTGAGAGCTGGAGATTGTTGGACTGGAGGAACATCCTACATACAAATTATGATTACTCAATAAGTTCATATAAATGGAATAGAATGACAAGAAAATGAAATCCCTCACATACATGTTCAGATTGTATGATTGAAAAGAGTCCAATTCCAAATAAATAAATAAAAAAGAGGCAAATGATGCATGTTAGGACTATATGGGAACTCGCTAGTTATTATAACAGAAAATGGTGAGTGATTTCATATCAAACAGATAAACCTGCACTTTCACGTAAGTCACATAATTTAAATTCATTACAACAGGTATGGATGATCCAAATAAACCTTCTATAGCTTTAGACAAGGCTTTATAGGATGATTAGAGGATAAGATTCCATCTCTCTACTGCTATAAGGTAATATCAACTCCCTAGATTGATTGCTCAAAGTATCTTCATTGGGTCCCTGTAGTTTTATAGTATTGTTATTCCAATTTTTAAGTCCATTTGTTTGATTACTTTTGATACTCTACATGCCACCTAACAGAAAATTAACCAATGCAAGCAAGACGACTGCAATATACATGGATATTTTGTGCGGTCCTTGATTGACAACTGCAAATGGAACATGGGCTACTCAGTAATTTACTATAATATAGATGGATATTTTGGAGGACCTTGGCGATTGCCTAAGCAGTAACTGAAGCCGGAAAAAGGGATACATACAACCTCTCTCTCTCTCTACAAATACATCTAATGTCAATTCTGTTATTTTTTAGGGATGTAATATCCTCTGACATAGATTAATTGTCATCTATAGATATTGTGTTCAGAACTTGTAAAGACAACTAAACAATTTCCAGCAAGTTATATTGTGGGTCAGTTTTTTTGTTTTATTTGGAGTGTGTAAGGCCTAAACTAAAGCTGGGCTCCCATCAAAAAAAAAAAAAAAAAAACCAAAGTTGGGCTGGGAAAATAGTTGAGATATGAGTAGGGGGGCCGGCTGTCCAATATTGGAGGGGCCCAAATATTTTTTCTACAATGTCTAATGGATATATATATATATATATATATATATATTTGTAGGGGCCACGGCCCCCCAAGCCACTACGTGGCTCCGCCCCTGTGTGTGTGTGTGTGATATAGAGAGAAAATGAGGGAGAGTTTTGTGTAGTGGGAAATGAAAGGTTAAGTGGGAAATGAAAAATTTTAGGTGGGAAATGGAATTTTAAGGGAAACGTGAATTAAATAAAGAGATCTTCTTCGATAGATAGAGAGAAAATATGGTTGAAAATCTTTGTTTGATTTGAGAGAGGAGGGCCACAATGCACACAAAATTAAATTAATCCATTTCTCTTATGAGATCGTCTTCTTAGTTTGTAAGAGAGAGACTGGTTTGCACAGTTTGTAAAATTGTGTTGTGCCGTGCTCTGCCTCTGCTACTTTTTCAGTGTGCACACTGCACACAATAGTTAATAACACAACGAGAGCCACACTTTTTTTTATATTGTTTTTTGAGATTCAATGACAGCCACAACTTTAATTTTCCTTAGCCTAAAGCTTTGCTTTTACCTTAAGTACTTATAGGGGCAGCTTGTATTGAGGTTCACCCCCCTTCCCCCCCCCCCCCCCCCCCCCCTCTTTTTATTTTATTAAGATAATTATGATAAAAAAAAATAGTGGTTTTAATAATTAATTAAGTAAACAATCTTAAAATTCACTTAATTTTTCTTCAAAATGAATGCATAATATATAGACAATTTTGAGGGGGTTTTTTTGGGGGGGGGGGGGGGGGGACCTAAAAGAAGGGTGTCACTAAATGTTATGTTTTGAAAATAACTTTTGGTTATTGTTTATTTACATTTGGTTATTTTTATTTTCTACATATAAGATGTAAAAACTCAAATAATTTTTTAAAAAATATGTTACATAATTTTTTAACATAATATTATAAGTAATAATCTTATTATATATTTTATTAACTATTTTTATAATTTTAAATTATTAATTAAATATTTATGATATCACCGGTTCAATCACTGGTCAAACCTCGGTCAGACCACAAAATCGGTAACCACTCTCTTTTTCGATTCTTTGATCATACCGGTTTTTAAAACTATGTAAAAATCACAAAGTGGTAAGTATAGGAAAAAAAAAGTGAAAAAAAAAGAAAAATAAAAACAAAATAACCGACTTAGGGAAGTTAGACATGGGTTAAAAAAAAAATTGAAATAGATAACCATTTAGCAGAAAAAAATTGTGGCCAATTAAATTTTTTTAAAAAATCGAATGAGAAATGAAAAGGTTGGGTTTTGTGATCAACGACGTGAGCTTTTAATTTGAGAGTGAGAAAGAGAGTGTGTTTTTTTTTTTTTAGAGGGAGACAAACAGATGAGAAATGAAAGGGTTGGGGGCTAAATTGATAGATTTAGGTGAGGGAAAGGAAAAAGGGGGGGGGGGGGGGGGAATTGGACTTTTGGGCAATTAAAAGGTTGTTAGGGTACATTTTTTTACACCTAATATTATTTAAATACCCTTTATTTATTGATTGAAAAATAAAACATCACTGATAAGTTATTGGGCCTCGGTAGTAATTTTATGCTAGCCCACACCTATTTTTGCTTACCACCACAAAATCAGGCTACGAATATAAAGCTCACAAGACCCGATATTTTTCATAAAGCCTATAATTTGGACTAGTCCCCAAATTATTTATTTAATTGGGCAAGTTGAAATTTCATTCTTTTAAAGAAGCCCAAAATGCCTATACTTAACAATATTTGAAAAAAGCCCATGATCCAACTCATGGCAAAGTGTTTTATCCAATGTCCAAAGACTGATTCATGTGCCAAGCCCATGAATTCAAAAGGGGAAAATTTTGAGAACATGTGGTTTGGAGGGCATAAAAAGATCTCCAGCAAAACCTCTGAAGTGGACTTAGAGCTTGACACTGGCTTGGGGTGTTAAATTCCACTTTTAAGGTTTCAATCTTAGATGCAACACCCAAGATCTTCTCTAATACCTGCCTTAATCCTATTGGTTCAGCCAGCCTTAGAAATCTTGGCATTTAATGTAAGATTATGTTGATTTTTACCTATGTGTGACATTGCCCAAAGAAGCAAAACAACCCTAAAAACAAATCTCCCATTTTAGGCCAAATCCTAGGATAATTATATTAGCTACTCTGCCCCTGAATCAGTCCTACGTTTTAGACTTTTGCTAATTAATGCTCCCTTAAACTCCCCTATAAAAACCTAAGCATACCAGCCCATAAGACACACACCAACTCCTTGAAAATTCTGTTATTTTGCCAGAATCTCTACTTGCCTAAACTCTCCCCAACTCACTAATCACCCTTCCCAACTCACATCCACTCAAACACAGACATTCCATTTCCTTTTCTACATTCTAAGCTCATAAATGCCCCTCTAATCAGCCACAAATAAGCCTATTCCTTCATCAAAGTTCGGCCAAGCCTTACCTTCACAATCCCACAATAAGCCTACACACCTACTCACTCAAAACATTCCTCTCACTACCCTACTCATGTACCACCTACATGCTTCATGAGAATCTTGGTCAACATTTGCTGCACTAAGCTGGAGTTTCTTTCTCTCCCTTCACACCATGCCAAATAACCCTTTTCTTCTCACTATGGAATCACTAGTTTTTATTTTTTGCTTCACCATTGATGGATATAATGTATTTGTAACTATGGAATTCTTTTCTCATATTGATGTAATGATGGTTGAAAAGTACCATAGACCCAATTGACCAGGACACTCAAGTACTCCCAGAAGTTAGTACTTTTTTGAACATGTTCAATAATTGACTGTTGGACTCTAAGTACAATTTTACCCTACCGCTGGAGAGTTATACGTTACTGCTGGAGAATTTTTCACCTTATCGCTGGAGAATTTATTTTTCTTGTATTGTTGTAACAAGACCACTAATCTACTAATTAACTATTGTGAAGTGTTTTATTGGGCTTTTTTTGTTGTGTTTTGTCAGAGCACAGCCTTTATTTTTTTCTTGGATAGGCTTATCACTACACTGAAAGCCTTTGAGCTTTATCTTAAGAGCCTATCGTTGAGTTTTGGCTTGGCTTCCCCACATTGTACTTGAGAACATCAAAATTTTCCCCTCAACAAAGGTCTATTGCGGTGGTCACTTAAACTACCGCTATAACTAAAAAAACATGCAGCAAAAAGACACATTTTGTGGTGGTTTGATAATATTGCCGCTTTAACTAAATCAAACGCCACTAAAACACATATATAGCGACGTTTTTTATATACCGCCACTGTAGTATGCAGCAAAAGGCTATATTTATTGTGGCGGTTTGATGGAGTGCCACTATAGCTATGTCAAACGCCGCTAAAACACATATATTGCGACAGTTTTATATACCGCCGCTGTAGTATGCCGCAAAAGGCTAGATTTATTGCAATAGTCGAATGGAACATCGTAATATCTCTAATGTACATGGGCAGTTCGAAAAAGCGTCACAATATGTGACATATAGCGGCAATTTTCACAACCTCTGCAAAAAACCCACCGCAATAGCCCGTTTTTCTTGTAGTGAATATTAAAGATGGTTGACTAGAGTTAGATATTGTAATATTGGGATTGACTTGATTCAGTATCTTGTCTTAATTTCCACTAGTACACCCTCGCAAGTTGTTGGATCGATAAAGAACAAATCATGAGCTTGTTAGCCTGAATTGAGCACTAGTAAGGTCCTTGCCGAACACATAAGCAATTTGGTCCATAGTGTGAATGTAGAACACCCAAAGCTCTTTATGCACAACCTTCTCACGAACATAGTGATAATATCATAATAAACTTTGAGATGTTTCATACAAGCATAAAAAAGTGGATTGGAGGATTTGGAGCAGAGGAAAATGGAGCTATAATATTATCACACCATATTAATGGAGGTTGAAAAAGATGGAGATTTCGGAAAAGTTGATAGAACCAAGAGAGGTCAGTGGCGGTTTGAGCCAATTAATGATAGTTCGTTTTGGTGCTAAAGCAAGAAATGATGGCTTAACTCTTGGCGCTCGACAAGATAGATGAGAACTCAAATAAATGCAATAACCACGAGTGGAACAGCAATAAATAGGCCTCAAGGCTAAGGGTGCGTTCATTTAGAAGGAAAACAGAGAGGATGGAAAATAGGGTGGAAAATGTTGTTTTCCACTGTTCGTTTGAGGAAGGAAAATAGGGAGGATGGAAAACTCGAGAGAAAGTTTTCTCTCCGGGCCCACTTTTTTTTTCCTTCCAAATCGGAAGGAAAATCTGGAGAGAAAAGTTCTATTGTAGCACTTTTAGAAAAATACCCTCTTTCTACCTATTTTTTTCAACGTTTTTTTTAATTTTTATTTTCTTTTTCTTTCAACGTTGACCTGAAAGTTTTTTTCTTTTTTTCTTTTCAACGTTAACAACAACAACGTTGTTGTTAACGTTGGTGGTTTTTCCTTTTTATTGAACAACGTTGTTCAGTGAACAACATTGGGCTTTCTTTTTTTTTTCAACTTTAACAAGTTGTTGTTGTTAACGTTGGTTTTTTTTTCCTTTTTACTGAACAACGTTGTTCAGTGGACAACGTTGGTCTTTTTTTTTTTTCTTTTTTTCAACGTTAACAAGTTGTTGTTGTTAACGTTGGTTTTTTTTTTTCAACGTTACTTGATCTAATTTTTACATTATAATAATATAAATTTATATATATGATGTTATAAATTTTATATTATTTAATGATTAAAAATAAATCCACTTCTTACATATTATGTAACAATGGTATAATAGTCAATTTATATAAATTACATTTTCCATCATTTCCTTTTTCTCTCCAACCGAACACAAGAGTTTTCCATCCTCCCACTTTTCCACTCCCCCAACCGAACACACAAGAGAGAAAACTAAATATTTTCCATCCTCTCACTTTTCCATCCTCTCACAATATTCCATTCTCTCACTTTTCCACTCCTCCAACCGAACAAACCCTAAGAGGACTTGGATTAAAAAGAAGCCTGGTATTGAGATTCTAGAGTACCTTTGAGACGCAGACTAATGAGATGTCCTAGGTTGATGCATGAATTGGCACACCTAGTTGAAGGCAAATGGAAGGTCAAGATGGGTGAGAGTAAGGTTTGGAAAGCGCCAAACTGCTATGGTAGGAGATGGGATTAGGACCATAGGGAAGAGTATGGTTTGGCAGAGTCCATGCATGTAAGCATGCATTAACAAAATTAGTGGCATACATAGTTTGTGTGAGATGGAGATTGTCACCAAGTTAAGAAGTTTCATCAATAACCAAGGAAATAGTGTAGGAACTTGAGATCTTTTATAGCAAAGTGGGAACCCAACTACCCAAGTACCGAACTATTGAATGAGATGAGTAAATAGACTACAAAATACTTCACTTGTTTCGGCCCCCTAATTTCGAGGGTCCAAACAAACACTCATAGGTCTAAGTGAATAAGCATGGACAGCTTTATTTCAAGAGACATTAAAACCCTTGAAATAAGCCAATACAACCGATTAAAAAAAAGCGGAACAGTTTTAGCAGCATTCCCGCTAGGGGTGGCAATTTTTATCCATATCTATGAACTCGCCCATTACTCACCTTATTTAGATAAGTCTTAACCCAACCCATTTGAATATTTGGGTTAAATAGGTAAAGACACATTTAGTTATTTAATTAGATGGATCTAAATAGATAAATCTACTAATACCCACTAAACTCATCTAAAATTTAAAATTAAATAAACCCACACACACCCACTAAACCATTATAAAATCTAAAACTTACCTAAATAGTATAACCTTAAACACTTTTCTCTCAGATTTTCTAAGCCAAAACATTTGTCCCTCTCACTCTCAGTCTCACTCTCCTTAAACACTTTCCTTCAGATTTTCTCAGTAACCATACAAACACATAAAAAAAATCGCAATAGAAATTGAAAGAAAAAGCGGAATCTAACAAACGGTAATTGGCAGCAAGAGAAATGAAGAAGGACCTGGAAGATCCACTTGTTCATGATGATAATGGTGATGTTGAGAGCCCACCATTGAAGAATAGTGAAAAGAGATCTTTTTCTTTTCTTTTTTCTTTTTTTATAACGTGCTAGCAATATTTGATCTGAGAAGCCCATACTTGAATTTGAAGTTCTCTTTGATAGATACCCATTGGAGGATGACTTTGAGAAATTCTCTGCTCCACCATGAGACTGACGCCTTGAAGATCCATTGCTTATGGTTCCCTTCTGAGGCAATGCGAGAGTTGCCATTAGATGTTTTAAGCCTTTCCCCCAAAACCTTGAATCGCATTTGGTATTTTTCTTTAAGCTGTGCTTCTGCCTTTGTGGTGCGCTTAGCTACTGCTAGTTTATCACAAAGCTATTGCATTTCTCCCTGAAAAAATTTTCTTTCCTCTGTAACAACTTAGTTTCCTCTATCATTCTCTCTCTCTCTCTCTCTCTCTCTCTCTCTCTCTCTCTCTCTCTCTCTCTCTCTCTCTCTCTCTCTCTCTCTCTCTGTGGAGACACGCAGATCACCAGAGATAAAATTAAAATCACAAGCACTCAGACCCAGCACAAAGAGAGAGAGCTGGATTTACCAATATACCCTTGGTTTTTCTAAAGCTCAGATTTATCATTTTAGGGGTATTTTGGTAATTTTAGATGTCCAAGGTTATATTGGTAATTTTGAAAGTATAGGGAATAT
Organism: Lithocarpus polystachyus; assembly: GCA_033629205.1. NCBI lineage: Eukaryota > Viridiplantae > Streptophyta > Magnoliopsida > Fagales > Fagaceae > Lithocarpus > Lithocarpus polystachyus. The sequence goes on from CM066170.1 coordinate 34,911,811, forward strand.
TTGGATCATTTTGGGTATTTAAGGGTATTTTGGTAATTTTGGAAGTCAATAGAGTATTCAGCTAGTTTTAGAGGTATTTGGGTCATATTAGATTAAATGGGCGGATTACTAATTAAATGGGATAATAGATAATTAATTTATATATAAATAGGTCATAAAGATAATTAATTTATATATAAATAAGTCATAAATGAATAAATGGATAATTACACGCCCAACCCATTTATGACTCAATTCACCCATTTGCCACCCATTTCCTGCAAGAGTTTTGGCTCCAAATATTACTTTTTTTTTCAGCACCATTTTAACATAACCCTCGAAATAAAGATATCCTAAAATTAAGGGTCATCAAATAGCCCACGACTCATAGCCCGACCCTGAAACCCAATGGCCCACCGGGCTAATGGGCGGCCCAGCCCGTTGTTATTGAGGCCCATGGGTAGCCCACTGTTGAGGCTCATTTTTGTAAGAAAGCCCAAAAAGAGGAGTAAGCCCATAATCAATGAATAAGCCCAATTAAATCTGAGAGGCAGGAATAGGTCCGTAAAGCAAGCAAACGGGTCTTGAAGAGGTAAGCGGGCCTGAAAAGGCCCGGAAAGATAAGAACCATGGGCCGTGGATGTAGGAAAGTAAGTATGGGCCATGCCTATTGTGGCAAGCCCAAAGTAAAGCAAGAATACGGAGCCATAATTTATGGGCTCTAAAGAAAATAAAGAATGGTTGGACCGCGGAAGCCCAACAAGATAATGAGGGTCCATGGAAAACATGAGATTGTAAGGGGCCAAGGATGCCCCAAAGAAGAATGAATGGGACACAGGAGCCCGCAGACTTAAAAGGCAATAAAAGCCCAATGGGCTAACTAAGCCATTGAGAAAGGAATTGGTGAACCTAAAGAGTATAACCATTTTAATACAGCAGGAAGCAAACGGGAAGGCCCATAGCCGGGACGAGCCCAAACCACAGATAGAGAATCGATGATCCGCAAAGAGGCGAGAAAAGTAAATACCCAAGCCATGGCGAGCGACTAACTGACGAATGAACTTTGGACGGACATAGGCACGCGCAAGGCCCAGGTTCACCAGCCTGTACCCAGCCAATATAGGCGAAGGTGGGCCACGGGTCAGAGGTAAGGAGGGTGTAGTCTGGCGGAGGGGAGAGGGGGCGATCCATTTCGGGGCTTCCACTCAGGCCACTTTCGGGTGAGTGTCCTGCTGGGATAACATAGCAGCCGAAAATGGCAAAACTGAGTTGGAGCCTTCTGGTGCATGCCATGAGAGAGAAAGAGTGCTCTGCCGTGATAGGAGAGAATGCCACGGCAAGCTAATAAACAAAACACCCTGGTATTTGTCTGGAGATGTAGTGCGCCGCGGCCAGCGCAGGAACGTGGTGCTGGCCAGGTGCCTGACCAACCAGTAATGGTCGGATGGGTACACACATCAGACAAAGGTGGTTACAGGGGTAAAAAGGTAAATATAATGCGTCAGAAAATGCTATATAAGGTGCTCCTGGTGCACAGAAGAAAGGGAGGCGGAACCAGGGAAGAAAAGAAAGAAAAAACAGAGTAAGAAAGAAAAGAAAAAACATAGTAAGAAAGAAAGAAAACAGAGTGAAAAGGAGGAAAATGGGCATGCACCAAGATGGGTTGTTGACTCCTCTCTCCCTCTCGAGAAACCACATCCTCTATGAACTTTACTCGGAACAAAGGTCACCTAGGACCATTCCTTCAAAGTCACTAATTTCTCTTTAGAGAAATTAGTCACATTGAGGGAGTGTTGTCTCCTTTTTGATTTAGTTTCCTCTGATATATTACCGCAGGCCAAAAGCCTGATTGACTTGCCGAAGTGTCTTACTCCTTTCTTCTTTGTGTCTATCCTCTTTAAGTCCATCTTTATCATCTTCATGTTTTTATTCAGATATTTGCTTATTTAAAACACAGCAAACTAGTTTTATACGTATTTGTAGCATACCTATCTGCGGCAGTTGTTTATAAAGGATTCGCCCGCCATAATTTCATGACATGATTGTGCTGGGCTAAGGCATAGCTTGCGCACAAGCCGGGTCAGGGTGAAGTACAACTGGGCCGGTCCCGACTCTCCAATCCGGAACACACTTGGGCTTAGTACGACAGGGTGGAATAATCCAGCCCAATACAAAACCGGCCCAAAACACAGCAACACCCACTAACCTAGTGGGTCAGGTCGTGGGCTAGTTTTTATGCCCATGAGTACCCAGTGGGCTAGCCCAGTAACCCAACCCGTTGCCCAGTCCGTTAGCCTAACTCGTTGGCCCAGCCTAATAACTCATAATTCATAACAAAAATATATAGGAAGTGTATGAAGGATTGATCTTGAGATATTATAGAGGAATTTCTTAATAGAACTCTCTCAACCATTAAGATACTCAAAGTAATTGTGCTAAACTTAGTTTATTAAATATATATTTTTCTAGTAGTCTAGCAATTTTGAATTAACCATTTGACATTTTTTATTATAAAAGATAAAAATAAAAAACTATTTAAAGCCTTAATAAAAAAAATTAAATAGGTTTCCATCAACGAAACAAAAATTTAAATAGATTTGACTGTAAAAAAATTTGTAATTAAGTATTAAATTTTTTAATTCTTTCCTTTAAAAATGGATTGATTATTCCCTTTTAAAAAATTGATTCTTTCCTTATAAAAATAATAAAATAATATGCTAATACAAGTCTATGGGTAGCCTATTAGACCCAACTCGATAGCCCAGCTCGCTAAAGACAAAATGGGCATTGCCTATGGGCAGGGTCATGGGCTGAGATTTTCTCTTTCGGTCCAGCCTGACCCAACTCATTAACTAATTAATAGCCTATTATGCCCAGCTCATTTTGCCCATGGGCCAAGTAAACATGGGCCGGGCTGGCCCGACCCGGCCCACTGACGACCCTTGCCTAAAATTTTCAACCCACAAAATAAAGCCCATAATTTGAAAAATAAAAGGTGCGGCGGTCAATGACTTAGCTCCAACGACGATCTGAGGCGCGGTGGTTGGCGATATCATCTCCGATGACGAGCTGAGGGGCACGGTGGTCGGCAATATCATCTCCTCCACTTCTTCATTTGATTACAGGTCTCTCTCTATTTAACTCTCTGTTTGTTTCCCGAGAAAAAAAAAAGTTGAAGTTCTCCCAATCTCTCTTCCACTTCTTCGTTCGACTTCAAAGTCTTCGTCCAATTTTGGGTTAGTCCTGGTGTTTAGGGGCTTAGAGAGAGAGAGAGTAGAAGTATAAATTGGGGGCTAGGGTTTGGATACTTTGGAATTGGAATCACGCCAAACTGGCTTTGATTCAAAATAGATCCGTGGCTTAAAAAAGCAGAAGGTGTGGATTTCGTAATTTCTCATTTTCTTCATTTTGCTCTGCATTTCCTGGTTTATCTGTGTTTTTAGGTCTGATCTGAAGCTTTAGCCTGATTCAATTTTGTATATAAAATCTTTTTTTATTGTGAGTTTGAATTTTTTTAATAAAATTGATGCACTGGAATTGAATGAGAATGAAATTGTTTTCATTTGGCAATGGTGGCAATTAAAAAATATATTAATTATATTAATTTTTACTTGGGGCATAGAATGTGGGGTATAGGAATGTTATACAAATGTTGTAGAGGACCTTGTTAGTTCAATATGGTTAAATTTACATGGAAAGAAGTGCGCCACTTTGGAAAGGGCATGATCTAAATCATGAATTGCTGGGATTTCATTTTGAAATATATTACTGTTGGGCATGCTTTGTTTTCAACTGGTATCACGGATTTATGAAGACCTATGTTGGTATCATCAATTTTAGATGGTTTGAGTGATGAAACGGTAAAACCATAGCGCAGTGCTTTGTTGGTAACGTATTATGGTACTAAGGTTTCAAATTTCACTAGAAATTTAAAAAATACAAGATCCATTTTCTATCTATTGTATTATATAATGCCCAAGTCAGGTTTTTCACTCTATCAAATTTCACTAGTGATAGCAACTAGTTTATATGTGTGGCTGATTTTTAAGATTTATGCTGGCTAGATCAATACTCATGGTTGGTGGCAATAATGCTCAACTTAAGTTGCTGCATAACTGATGCTGGTGCTGCTTAAGTTGCTGCATAATTGCTGGTGCTGTTGTTGGAGGTGTGATGGATGCTTTGATTGATTTGGTATATCATTACCAAGCACCAACATACAGTATACAAGTTTGCTTTATCCTAGTTTTTTAATTTTTTTTTTCCACAACATTGTCTGATGAGATTATTTTGGCAACAGTTACTCTATAGTTCTGACTTTTGTTACTACCATCATATGTTGTATTTTTGGTTTCTTGAATATTGACTAATAATATGCAATAGGTAACAATCTAGTGGAAGTTTCCCTCACCATATACTTAAGCTTTGTTACTTAAAGCACTAAATAATGGTATCCAGTAGTATAATTGGTTCATTGACACTTTTTTTTTTTTTTTTTTTTTTTGTTAAGCATGTTTTGGATAGAAAATTTACTACTAACCCAGCTATTCATGGCAGCCTCCTTGGATCACCTTTCTGGGAGCATGAGAAGGAGATATTTAAGTATTTAACCCTGAAACTTCTCCTAGTGCAGAGCCTTGGGTTTACTATTCAATATATGCGTTTTTTGTCTTCTTATTTAATATATTTGACATTGTAAGTTTCTTCTTAACTTTATGTGTTACTATCCAATTATGTGCTGCTAGACAGTATTTCTATAATATATTTTTTTCATGATTTTCCTCTCATCCAGGATATTAATCTTCTTTGGCAACCACTACTTAGTTACATGACACAAAAATATAAAGCAAGATGGTCCATTTTTATTTTGTGCTAAAATTTGTGATGGACTCCCTCTTGATGCAGCTACAAAAAATACCCTTGTCTTGTTTCCAAGATTTTTCAGTTACACTGGCAAAGATGATTTTGAAATCTCAATGCAAGTATTTTAACTTTTGTTTAATCATTTAATCCCGCACAATCGATGTGGGCTGCATTCTTGAAGTTGCCCACTATTCTCTCTTTTCGGCACCTTGTTCTCACTTCGCTTGTTCATATATCATAGCTTTGTATTCCTTGTTGTTTATAATCTTGTCTTCTAGTTGTTGTAGAGATAGAAACTTAGTTGAAAGAATTGCAGATGCTACTGCATTGAAATCATGGTGATGCTGCTGATCAAAGATCTTTTCGTTGTTTCTGTCATCTTCAAAAGAAAGAAGCCTCTACATTCCATTATATATGAATATAAAATTTGTATAATATAATCTTCATATATCTAATCCGGCCTTGTAAATGTTTGACTCAGTATTCAGTTTGATTAAATTATACTTCTGCTTTTGTTTGATGTACACCAATGTGATTTTTTTTTTTACATGTAAGGGTGTTTCATAATTTTTCCAGCAAGTGGTTATGTAATTAATTTGCATTGATTGAATATTTTTATAGTTTAAGATTTGTGTCTTTGTTGAGGTACTTGTCATTGAGGTACGGATCTCTCTATTTCTTCCACCCTCCTTCGAATCTGCCTTTTTGTTTTTGTTTGTTAACTTTCACATCTTCCACTAGATTTTTCTCACCAGAATTCATGAGAAACTTTTAGGTCTTTAATTGCTTCTAATAGACCTTCTTTATGAGAAAAATTCCGGTTATTTTTAAATTTGCAAGCTCTGCTTTGTAGATCTTTGATGGATTTTGACTAAGTTCTTGAGCTTTGCTTTGATTGGTCTTTAGTTTCCTTTCCAGGTTTCTTTTCTCGCACTTTCTTACTTTTTTTCTTTGGGTATATCTAGATGCACAAGTCAAGTATTGTTTTTTGGAATTTGCTGGAGTGAGATGGGAGTACCTTCTTTGTTTTTTTTTTTTTTTGGAATTAGTAAATTTATGTTTATCTAGCAAAAGTTGGGTTAAATATAAAATAATTAATCTATGCGATTCTCTTGGTGCTCGATATCCTAGCTCTATAATGAAAGTTATGACTAATGCTAACAATGATTAATTGTGCTAACTTATGTTTATGCATCCTATGGATAGATGAATCCATCCTAGGCAGTTGACATTCAGTACTACTTGAACTACCTTGGGAAAATGGTGACTCTCTTGGTGGAACTGGATGGAGCATGAGTGAGTTCAGTTGGGATGTCAAATATTCTGGGGTTCACACACTTGTGGTCAAGGTAATAATTCATGAACTGAACTATACTACTTAATTTGCTTTTTCAGAAATATGTTACATGTCAACATGGACTTCATTGTATGACAATTTGTCAATCAAACACCTCAACCATGTAACAAGTGCATTACCACATGAATAGGCTGTGGTTAGTTTGGCTGTTTTTGCCATCATTAATCTGAGTCTATTTTTATACCATGATGATTTGTTCAATTTCATAATCTGTATTCCATTTTGAGTTTTGGAAAACACTACTCTCAAGAGTCGAAAATTCCAACAGTTTATGTGAATCTGAAAACTGTCTGCGTCAATTATTTGAAGCCCAGATGTTGTATGCGTTCACTAGGAACTTTAGTTTATTCATTATTCACAAGCCACCACTTCTATTTCTGTAATGCCCCCTTCATGAATGTAAGATTTTTAAAGGGCTTTACATCTTTACATGTGTAACCAACTACATGATTTATGTGTTAGACATAGTATCAAGTGGATGATTACTCTCCATGTTGTGGGGTATATCTTTGGTTGCAGATTACTGACAAGATGAAAGCATGTGCATCTTTAGAAGTAATTGACAACAATGTTGGAATATTGGACCCAAGGACTTATCAGACTAATGGGAACTTCTAATTGAAGCATCTTCTAATCTCTTGGAATGGCCTTGAGAAATCGTTTTTGGCCCAACACTCTCAGCAAGCATGCGCAATTTATTGGTTTCAGAATTCTTTAGTTAAAAATATTAAGTTTATTTAGGTTAATGTAAAAGTGTCTCCATAAACTTCAAGAATGAAGGTTTTCGTAATTTGGAAAGCTACTTGAATTTTGTTTGATATTTGCGCTTTGGTATAATATAGATTTTGTAATATATGGTTCTTTAAAGTGTATGTGCAAGGTTGTGAGTTATTTTTTTATTATTTTTTTTAAGAGAAAAACCTTATTTTGAGGGTTGGGAGACTCAAAAAAAGGTTATTGGACTTTTATTTTTTTTTTGAATTTTTTGAGGGTTGTCGATTCTCCATGAAGATAAAACATTTGTTTTGAAGGTTATGTTAGGTTGTTGAAATTTTTGTTTCGAGAGTCACATAGGCCATTGTAATTTCTATTTCGAATGCATTTGTTGCGAAGTCATTTATAGACCCTTAAATGGCTTTTAATACTTTTTTTTTTTTAAGGGTTTTGACTCTCGAAAAAACCAACTTTGTTGACATAACTGATATTCTTCAGCTGTTAAAGTCAAAGTTTGCCAGTAAGCTATGGAATTTTAAGTGACCACCATGGGGCCTGAGGGTAAATTCGGCCTATTCAATTTTCATATGACTCGGAAGAAAATTTTTATTGTTGAATTTTAAGCTCGCATTTCAGCCCTTGTTATACATTTTTCTATTTTATTTGTTAAATTTATAATTTCATAGCTCCCACGGAAGTTTTTAGCCAGATATTTAAATCTCTTTAAAGTATGACAGCTGCGGGCAGCATGATTGCTCACCTATGCAAGGCCTTCGATAAGATCTGTCTCAACCTGTCAAAGTAGAATATCAATTAGTATGAATTAGATGACATTGAATACCACCTAGACATTTCTGGGGAAATGCATGTTCCTTTGTTCATGTGCCAGATTTTATTCAGTCTACATGTGTATAATGTCATACACAGCATGAACCAGTATACAACATGTTCAAATATATTGTCATACATAAAATTCAATTGCATAATAGATACATAAATAATTTAGCCTCAATCGATGCAAGAATATTACGGTGGATTAACAAATTATCTCCCATCATCCAACGGTTTCAATGCTTCATTTATCATGCTATCATACCCAGCAACTGTACTGGAAGAACAACTTGGACCAACATCAATACTAAATGATTGAGTAGGTGCACCAAGCAAGTACTCAAGTCTCTTCTGTATAGACACTAGCATTTCTCCAAGGATGTTTTTCCATGATAACAAACCCCTCCAATTCCATTGCCACTTCCTTCATATAAGGCCTATCCTCTCCTCTCACCTTTAAGCACCTTTTTCCAAGATTAGCAACCTCCTTTAGTTGCTCAATATTACCCTCATTAACAATATGATCTTCAAGAATTTGAACTAGCTGATCATCTTTCACAGCAGAAGTAAAGAACATTGCTAGATTTCTGTCAATTTTAGGCCTATCGAATGAAAGTGCCATCTTACCAGTCAGAAGCTCTGCCAAAACAACACCAAAACTGAGATATCACTTTTCTCTGTTAGTTGGCTAGTATGGAAGTATTCTGGGTCCAAGTATCCAAAAGTTCCTTGCACCAAAGTGTTTAATTGTGTTTGATCTAGAGAAACCAATCTGGAAGCTCCAAAGTTAGACATTTTGTTGTAAAATTATCATCTAACAATATATTTGCAACTTTAACATCTCTATGTATAATTGGCACAAAAGTTGCAGAATGCAAGTACGCAAGTGCTCTTGCAGTTTCTGCAGCAGTCTTCAAACGTTTTTCCCAAGAAAGTAAGGATGATAAGCCTTCATCATGAATGTGTTCAGAAAGGGTCCATTTTGTAATGAATTCATAAACTAGCAAGGGCACTTTTGTTTCTAAACAACAACCTAATAACTTAACCACATTCCTATGGTTAATATGGGTAAGCACAATTATCTCATTTACGAATTACTCAATCTGGGTCTGATTACCAATTTTGGACTTCTTAATAGCAATCACTTTGTTATTTGGTAATATTCCTTTATAAACTATTCCATAGCATCCTTGACCAAGGACTCTACTTTCATCGTAGTTGTAGGTCGCCTTTTTGAGCTCTTCTGCACTATAAATTTTTCCTGTTTCTATAGACCCTTTACGATTAGATAGTTTTTGTTGTAACAATAAGCCACCATTTTGTTGGAAGAATTTTTCTCTGAGCTTGATGAGCTTTCTTTTTTTCAGTCCCCAATATATCCAAGAGCCTCCCACAAACAATAGTAAAAGGCCGACGTTGATGCCTGCACACATTTAAACATGCATTTTCACCTTGAACAACTTTCTAACCTCTTATATTTGTCAATCCCATTGTCTTTAAGTTTGTAATGGCAAATACTTTGACATGGTATGAACTAAATATTTAACATATCTATAATACAAAGACTAAATCAATATGTGAATTACAAATTTACAATGTAATTTGTGACTACTGAATAAGCATATTAGATGTGTAGAGGATCGTGATCAATGTGAAACGGAACATGCAAAGCAAATGTCAACAACACTAGACAACGGCTTTCTACGATGGGTAATTAATGGAAAATTGCTGTTATGACTATCGATGGCTACACCAGTGTCCGAAATGATGACATTGGCAATATGAAATGGTAATTGGTGGTTTGTAACTTTGCATGAGGAATAACTATAATGTAATATTTAAGCTTATAAAATTGATAAAAATAAATTTTGCTTTCACATAATCGGCTTTGCATATAACTCTAGGTAATTCTATAATCAAGACCTTTTAAAGAATCTTAAGATCAAGTTTCAAGTTTCTCAAAAAAGGTTTCAAAATTTTTTTTTTTAATTTTTTTTTAAAGGAAACAATTGAGTTCAAAGTCCAAACAACACACTAGGATAAAATATAATCAAAAGGGTTAAGGGTGTTAGACAACTGCAGTAATGTCAAGGGAGACAATTTTATACCAAAAGTCGTTTTGGTTTGGTATGGAAAATGAAATATTTTGACACTAGTTTATACCAGAGTTACTATATATCCCATAAGATTGCTAATCCTGTTGATTTTCATATTACTCTTATTGACAAAATGCTTCCTCCAAAATGGTTTACTAAGGTCAAAATTATTGTCTCCCGTGATTATCATTTTGATGTTATTGCCATGATTGATTCTGGTGCTGATTTGAATTGTATTCAAGAAGGATTGATTCCTTCTAAATATTTTGAAAAATCAACTGAAAAACTTGCTTCTGCTAATGGTTCTCAAATGAGGATCAAATATGAATTGAACAACGCTCATGTTTGCCATGATAATGTTTGCTTCAAGATTCCTTCTGTTCTTGTTAAAAATATGCATGATAAAGTTATTCTTGGATTATCATTTATTAATGCTTTGTATCCCTTTCTTTTTGAACATGATGGTATTACCACTGATCCTTTTGGACAGAAAGTAAAGTTTAAATTTGCTTCTACACCTGACATTGTTAATGATCATGCTTTAACATTGATTCATGCGAAACATCTTCATATTAACTTTCTCAAGCAAGAACTCAGACATAAAAAAATTGTTGAACAACTTTCTGATAAATTATTACAATCAAAGATTAATAATTTTCAGAAAATATTGACCGATAAGGTTTGTTCTGATTTTCCTAATGCTTTTTGGCATCGAAAGAATCACATTGTTAATCTGCCTTATGTTAAAGATTTTTGTGAAAAGAATATTCCTACTAAAGCTCGACCCATACAGATGAATTCTGAATTGGTAGAGTTTTGCAAAAAAGAAATCCAAGATTCATTAAACAAAGGATTGATTAGGAAGAGCAAGTCCCCTTGGTCATGTGCTGCTTTCTATGTTCAAAAAAATGCTGAAATTGAGAGAGGAACACCCCGCTTAGTTATTAACTACAAGCCTTTGAACAAGGTCTTAGAATGGATTAGGTACCCTATTCCAAACAAAAATGACTTAGTTCATAGATTAAGTGATGCGGTGATATTCTCAAAATTTGGTATGAAGTCTGGTTTTTGGCAAATCCAGATTAGTGATGATGATAGATACAAAACTGCTTTCACCACTCCTTTTGGTCATTATGAGTGGAATGTTATGCCTTTTGGTCTCAAGAATGCTCCTAGTGAATTCCAGAATATTATGAATGACATATTCATCTCTTTTAGTCACTTCACTATTGTTTATATTGACGATGTCCTCGTCTACTCTAACTCTATTGATGAACACTGGAAACATTTGAACTCGTTTCTAGACACCATCAAAAGAAATGGTCTTGTTGTTTCTGCTAAGAAAATCAAACTATTCTAAATACTCAATTATCATGTTTTTCCTCACAGCCGTTGCATTTCGTAACACATACCCTAAACAACCTTATAAACTTTCTCACGCCCTAAACGCCCTCACTGGCTCAAGCGGGCCTTACTGAGATCCGATTCGAGGAATTCACTTTACGCCTAGGGTGGCGCCAACGACAACAAGTACGAACACAGTAACGGAGTACCAAAGGATCAGACAGATACGAACAAGGGACCAACAAGGGAGGGGACAAGCGCAAAAGAAGGCGGAAGCACTGGAAGCACAGATGTAGTAAATTTAAAACAGTAACACCAGCCAAGGAGGCGGTAGCACAATTAATAATCAAAATTATTTAAACAAGTAATAAGGCGGTAGAACCAGCCAAGCAATATATCATCAAAGCAATGGATAAACATGAAAGTACTTGATTAATATTGAAAGTAGTTACAGAGTAATAAGATTACAAGATAAACAAGGATAAATAGTGGTAGGGGTGGCTACCTGATTGTGAATACAGATAGATCTTGAGGGAAGGTTTAGGAGCAGGAGAGAAACTCTCTAATATTCTAAACTCTCTCAAAGAAATTCTGGAGTAGGAAACTAAAAGCCCTTTCCTCAACAATAAGGGACATCCCCCCTTATATAGGTAAATAAAGTAAAAGTTCAATAGTAAATAGTAAAATGAACAGTGACTTTTTACTATTCATATCAGGACCCGTGAGGGGCAGCAGGGGCTTGATTGGAAGCCAGCAGATAAGGTTTTGGCGCTTTGTGCCGAAAGTAGCCAAAAGTAGTCAACAAAGTAATCAACAGATTCCCATGGGGGACAGGAAGATCAATAATCAGAGTGAATAATGGATCATTTAAAATTCTCCTTCCTGTGGAGAATCTTCATCATGTCCAAATAGTTTCTTGTCATAAGGTGAATAGGGATTGTTGGCCACAGATTCTTCTGAAGATGCACTTGACTTTTCTTCTTCAGTAGTTCTGTTGGCAACTAAGTCTTCTGCACACTTGAGAAGAGCAAATAAGGCATCAGGATCTCTTCGCAGATTATCAAGAGGAGAACCTTTCTTTTTGGGTTTAATATTTTTAATGGATGAGGAGGAGGGTAAATTTGCTTGAGGACTTGGTGAACATTTATCGTTAATAACAAATTTTGAGAACTCTTTGTTGGTGTTGGCAACAATCTTTTGAATATGAGGAAACTTGTCCCACCACTTGACATACCAGTATCGGGCAAGAGCATTCTCATCAATATTAATCTCATATTGCCATTTAAGAATCCAAGGGATTTTGTGATAGTGAACAAAATGTAGTAAGGCAGGGAATTTAGCCTTAGCAATCTAGGGATTAGGCTTGAATCCCTTTGAGAATAACTTGAAAGCCTCTATTAGGGGTGTAGGCAATAGGTCAATAATGAGACCAAACTGAGACCACCATCGAACAAACCAGAAGGGCAGAGTACCAGTGTGATTTTTATCAAAGTTAACAAACCAAGAATGAGTCATAGTGTCATTCTGGTGGAGTAGGGAATAGAGTGTTTGGGCATCATTCTTGTAATATTTGGAGAAGATCCCCATTCTCTTTCTGTGATAACATTAACAATGTAGACACTGTGGTAAATAATTTTGGAAGTGTCTGTTTTATCAGAAATGGTGTTAATAGTGATGGATTGTTCATGACGCAAAAGGTCAGAGTAGTAGTGGAGTTTCTTTTCTCCATGTTCAGGGATCCAGTGGAAGTTTGGAGGAAAGTAACTCTTGGCGAGGTGTAGAGGGTCAACAATGGAGGACCTATTGGGTTCAATAGAGAATAGGTTCTGGAAATATTGTTTCATAACATACTGGGAAGTATTTTTAGGAAAAGAGGTTCTGATGGGTTGGTGAATAGGGGTGATGGAGTAAGGATCATAAGAGGAGGCCAGAACAGAGGAGTAGTTAGGCTTAGGTATGGTACCTAGGGTGGTAAAACGGTTAATAGTTTGCAGGGAAGAGGTGGGTTCACGTTTAACAATTTGGTTTTCATTGGCAGGGTCTTTGTCTTTCGACCACCTACTTGCCATGGGTGAATTCTGCAGAAATTCACGAGTAAGGAAATTAGGGATGGAGTTTTGAGATCCTTTAATATAATTAGTATCAAAATCAAAAACACTTAAAATAGCTTGCCATTTGGCAAAAATATGTTTAGAAGCAAGATTTTCAACATCTTTTTCAATAACATATTTAGCACTTTTACAATCAATACGGAGTAAAAACTTTTGGTTTAACAAGTCACTTTGGAATTTCAAAATACATAGTACTATAGATAAAATTTCCTTTTTAATAGTACTATAATTTAGCTGTGCAGTATTCTAGATTCCAGAGTAGAATCGAACAATTTGTTCAGATGAATCTGGTGAAACTCTCTGTTTCAGAATACCTCCATAACCTATGTCAGAGGCATCAGTTTCAACAATCTTGAAAGCATTAACAGTAGGAATACCAAGACATGGGAGAGTCTTAACATAAGATTTGATCTGTTTAACAAGAGTAGTATGGATAGAGGTCCAAGGAGGAGGATTACTTTGTAGTCGATCAAAAAGAGGCTTGCATTGTTTCCTCAGATCTTTATAAAAATCAGCAACATAATTCAAGGAGCCAAGGAATCCTTGGAGCTGAGTTTTATTAGTGATAATATCAGGGAATTTATCAGCAAATTGAATAGCTCTGTCAATAGGATGAATTTGACCTTCAGAGATATCAAAACCAAGAAAACGAACTTTGGTTTGGAATAGTTTGATTTTCTTAGCAGAAACAACAAGACCATTTCTTTTGATGGTGTCTGGAAACGAGTTCAAATGTTTCCAGTGTTCATCAATAGAGCTAGAGTAGACAAGGACATCGTCAATATAAACAATAGTGAAGTGACTAAAAGAGATGAATATGTCATTCATAATATTCTGGAATTCACTAGGAGCATTCTTGAGACCAAAAGGCATAACATTCCACTCATAATGACCAAAAGGAGTGGTGAAAGCAGTTTTGTATCTATCATCATCACTAATCTAGATTTGCCAAAAACCAGACTTCATATCAAATTTTGAGAATCATGGTTCAGGTTTATGCTCCACCAGAATGACACTATGACTCATTCTTGGTTTGTTAACTTTGATAAAAATCACACTGGTACTCTGCCCTTCTGGTTTGTTCGATGGTGGTCTCAGTTTGGTCTCATTATTGACCTATTGCCTGCACCCCTAATAGAGGCTTTCAAGTTATTCTCAAAGGGATTCAAGCCTAATCCCCAGATTGCTAAGGCTAAATTCCCTTTGAGAATAACTTGAAAGCCTCTATTAGGGGTGCAGGCAATAGGTCAATAATGAGGTAGCCACCCCTACCACTACGAACAAGGGAGCAAAGGGACCAACAAGACTATCGGTGGCCAAGGAAGGAATGACTCTGATACCAACAAGGGAGGGGACAAGCACAAAAGAAGGCGGAAGCACCAGAAGCACAGATGTAGTAAATTTAAAATAGTAAAACCAGCCAAGGAGGCAGTAGCACAATTAATAATCAAAATTATTTAAACAAGTAATAAGGCGGTAGAACCAGCCAAGCAATATATCATCAAAGCATTGGATAAACATGAAAGTACTTGATTAATATTGAAAGTAGTTACAGAGTAATAAGATTACAAGATAAAAAAGGATAAATAGTGGTAGGGGTGGCTACCTGATTGTGAATACAGATAGATCTTGAGGGAAGGTTTAGGAGCAGGAGAGAAACTCTCTAATATTCTAAACTCTCTCAAAGAAATTCTGGAGTAGGAAACTAAAAGCCCTCCTCAACAATAAGGGACATCCCCCCTTATATAGGTAAATAAAGTAAAAGTTCAATAGTGAATAGTAAAATGAACAGTGACTTTTTACTATTCATATCAGGACTCGTGAGGGGCAGCAGGGGCTTGATTGGAAGCCAGCAGATAAGGTTTTGGCGCTTTGTGCCGAAAGTAGCCAAAAGTAGTCAACAAAGTAATCAACAGATTCCCATGGGGGACAGGAAGATCAATAATCAGAGTGAATAATGGATCATTTAAAATTCTCCTTCCTGTGGAGAATCTTCATCATGTCCAAATAGTTTCTTGTCATAAGGTGAATAGGGATTGTTGGCCACAGATTCTTCTGAAGATGCACTTGACTTTTCTTCTTCAGTAGTTCTGTTGGCAACTAAGTCTTCTGCACACTTGAGAAGAGCAAATAAGGCATCAGGATCTCTTCGCAGATTATCAAGAGGAGAACCTTTCTTTTTGGGTTTAATATTTTTAATGGATGAGGAGGAGGGTAAATTTGCTTGAGGACTTGGTGAACATTTATCGTTAATAACAAATTTTGAGAACTCTTTGTTGGTGTTGGCAACAATCTTTTGAATATGAGGAAACTTGTCCCACCACTTGACATACCAGTATCGGGCAAGAGCATTCTCATCAATATTAATCTCATATTGCCATTTAAGAATCCAAGGGATTTTGTGATAGTGAACAAAGTGTAGTAAGGCAGGGAATTTAGCCTTAGCAATCTGGGGATTAGGCTTGAATCCCTTTGAGAATAACTTGAAAGCCTCTATTAGGGGTGCAGGTAATAGGTCAATAATGAGACCAAACTGAGACCACCATCGAACAAACCAGAAGGGCAGAGTACCAGTGTGATTTTTATCAAAGTTAACAAACCAAGAATGAGTCATAGTGTCATTCTGGTGGAGTAGGGAATAGAGTGTTTGGGCATCATTCTTGTAATATTTGGAGAAGATCCCCATTCTCTTTCTGTGATAACATTAACAATGTAGACACTGTGGTAAATAATTTTGGAAGTGTCTGTTTTATCAGAAATGGTGTTAATAGTGATGGATTGTTCATGACGCAAAAGGTCAGAGTAGTAGTGGAGTTTCTTTTCTCCATGTTAAGGGATCCAGTGGAAGTTTGGAGGAAAGTAACTCTTGGCGAGGTGTAGAGGGTCAACAATGGAGGACCTATTGGGTTCAATAGAGAATAGGTTCTGGAAATATTGTTTCCTAACATACTGGGAAGTATTTTTAGGAAAAGAGGTTCTGATGGGTTGGTGAACAGGGGTGATGGAGTAAGGATCATAAGAGGAGGCCAGAACAGAGTAGTTAGGCTTAGTATGGTACCTAGGGTGGTAAAACGGTTAATAGTTTGCAGGGAAGAGGTGGGTTCACGTTTAACAATTTGGTTTTCATTGGCAGGGTCTTTGTCTTTCGACCGCCTACTTGCCATGGGTGAATTCTGCAGAAATTCACGAGTAAGGAAATTAGGGATGGAGTTTTGAGATCCTTTAATATAATTAGTATCAAAATCAAAAACACTTAAAATAGCTTGCCATCTGGCAAAAATATGTTTAGAAGCAAGATTTTCAACATCTTTTTCAATAACATATTTAGCACTTTTACAATCAATACGAAGTAAAAACTTTTGGTTTAACAAGTCACTTTGGAATTTCAAAATACATAGTACTATAGATAAAATTTCCTTTTTAATAGTACTATAATTTAGCTGTGCAGTATTCTAGATTCCAGAGTAGAATCGAACAATTTGTTCAGATGAATCTGGTGAAACTCTCTGTTTCAGAATACCTCCATAACCTATGTCAGAGGCATCAGTTTCAACAATCTTGAAAGCATTAACAGTAGGAATACCAAGACATGGGAGAGTCTTAACATAAGATTTGATCTGTTTAACAAGAGTAGTATGGATAGAGGTCCAATGAGGAGGATTACTTTGTAGTCGATCAAAAAGAGGCTTGCATCGTTTCCTCAGATCTTTATAAAAATCAGCAACATAATTCAAGGAGCCAAGGAATCCTTGGAGCTGAGTTTTATTAGTGATAATATCAGGGAATTTATCAGCAAATTGAATAGCTCTGTCAATAGGATGAATTTGACCTTCAGAGATATCAAAACCAAGAAAACGAACTTTGGTTTGGAATAGTTTGATTTTCTTAGCAGAAACAACAAGACCATTTCTTTTGATGGTGTCTGGAAACGAGTTCAAATGTTTCCAGTGTTCATCAATAGAGCTAGAGTAGACAAGGACATCGTCAATATAAACAATAGTGAAGTGACTAAAAGAGATGAATATGTCATTCATAATATTCTGGAATTCACTAGGAGCATTCTTGAGACCAAAAGGCATAACATTCCACTCATAATGACCAAAAGGAGTGGTGAAAGCAGTTTTGTATCTATCATCATCACTAATCTGGATTTGCCAAAAACCAGACTTCATATCAAATTTTGAGAATATCACTGCATCACTTAATCTATGAACTAAGTCATTTTTGTTTGGAATAGGGTACCTAATCCATTCTAAGACCTTGTTCAAAGGCTTTTAGTTAATAACTAAGCGGGGTGTTCCTCTCTCAATTTCAGCATTTTTTTGAACATAAAAAGCAGCACATGACCAAGGGGACATGCTCTTCCTAATCAATCCTTTGTTTAATAAATCTTGGATTTCTTTTTTGCAAAACTCTACCAATTCAGAATTCATCTGTATGGGTCGAGCTTTAGTAGGAATATTCTTTTCACAAAAATCTTTAACATAAGGCAGATTAACAATGTGATTCTTTCGATGCCAAAAAGCATTAGGAAAATCAGAACAAACCTTATCGGTCAATATTTTCTGAAAATTATTAATCTTTGATTGTAATAATTTATCAGAAAGTTGTTCAACAATTTTTTTATGTCTGAGTTCTTGCTTGAGAAAGTTAATATGAAGATGTTTCGCATGAATCAATGTTAAAGCATGATCATTAACAATGTCAGATGTAGAAGCAAATTTAAACTTTACTTTCTGTCCAAAAGGATCAGTGGTAATACCATCATGTTCAACAAGAAAGGGATACAAAGCATTAATAAATGGTAATCCAAGAATAACTTTATCATGCATATTTTTAACAAGAACAGAAGGAATCTTGAAGCAAACATTATCCTGGCAAACATTAGCGTTGTTCAATTCATATTTGATCCTCATTTTGAGAACCATTAGCAGAAGCAAGTTTTTCAGTTGATTTTTCAAAATATTTAGAAGGAATCAATCCTTCTTGAATACAATTCAAATCAGCACCAGAATCAATCATGGCAATAACATCAAAATGATAATCACGGGGGATAATAATTTTGACCTTAGTAAACCATTTTGGAGGAAGCATTTTGTCAATAAGAGTAATATGAAAATCAACAGGATTAGCAATCTTATGGGATTGCTGGTCATCAACATTTTTGCATTTGTCTTTTAATTCGGTTATTTCTCGGTTAACAGTAGCAATTTCATGTTGGAGATGTTTAACAGTTAATGTTTCAGATTTGGTGAGAACATTAATAGTTTCACAGCTCGAAACTTTTGGGAGACCATTATCAAAAACGTTTTTAAGGTCAACAGAAGAGGTTGATTCAGAATCTGTGTTTTCAAAAACAGGTTCTTTATCATTTCTGGAAATAACAGCAGCAATATTAAAAGTAGAAGTAGTGCCTTCAGTTTTAACTTTTAAATCAGAAAGCATTTGTTCAACAATGTCAAGAGTTTTTGACTGAGAAGTTTTAAAAGCAATTTTTTCTCTTTGACTGGGTAAATCAATCAAAGGTTTCTCAGCTTTTGCAGAAACAGTTTGTTCAATAATTTTTTCTTCAATACGGTCAAGCTGTTGACCAATAATATGCAAAGACTCATTTGTAAAATTGTTTTGTTCAATAATTCCAGAGGCAGGAGTCTCAGCATCAGCAATTTTGAAAGCAGAAGCTTTCACTTCCGTCTTTTGACAGGTTATCATAACCGTCTCAAGAGGAGGATGGCTAGACCTTACAACAGTTTTGTCTTGTTTAACAAAATTTGATTTCTTGATTACGTTCAAATGATTTTGTTGAATAGGGTCTTTTGAAACGTAATGATTTTGAAGAAAATCAAAAAACAAAATGTTTTTCTTTAACAAAGCCATTTTTTCTTTCCATTTTCGTTTAATACGATCTTTTTCAGATTGAGGGAAAGTATCACGGTAATACTTTCTTATCTCTTTGTTTTTAACAGAAAGACTTTCTTTATACAAATAAACTAAATCCATTTCAAAACTTTTAGGGAGAGCAATTAAAACTCTCAATTGGTTTTGAAAAATAGGAGGTTCAACAGTTGCAAAATCAGAAGCAGCAAGAGATACAGACTTTGTATCTTCCTCTTCTTCAGCAGTTTTTTCATCTTGTTTGGTTGAATAAAAAGCAGTGCTAATTTGGGAGTTATCACTTGAAACTCCTTTTAGCTTCAAATCAAGTTTAACAAAACTTTTTTGTAAATATTCATCAAGATCCTGATCTCTTTTGGAAACACTTTCAAACCCAGCAAAGGAATGTCTTCCTTCATTGATTCTTAAAGGTTTCTTATCAAGAAAACTTATTTTAACAGTTCCATCAAGATATTGTTGAATATTTGTAAGATCAGTTTCATGGTAAATAGGTTTAGCAGGAGGCGAAACATTTTCCAATAACCATTCTTTAGGAAGGTTGACATCTTCCCAACGAATCATTTTTGGAACTTCAATTTTCGCATCAGCAGTTGAACATTGGATTAACATAGTTTTACCAGAAGGATCTTTAATATGAGCAGCTCGAGGATTCAACTGGGAACCCACAAGTCTGTAGTAAATACGATAAATAAGAGCAAAAGGTTTACTACCTTCATCCATATCATAACCAGAAGTTAACACATTTAAAGTCAAAGCTTTAACAATATTAGGATCATCAAGAGCAAGACAGATATCAGGGTAAACATCAAAGTAAATAGGATCATCATACAGAGATGCAGTAATCATGCCAAGAATGCTATCTTTAAATTGTTTAAATCTAGCATCTCTTAAACACATCAAAGCAGAGGCATTAATACCTTTTCTTGTGAGAGGTTTAACAGCAACTTGAACAAGGCCAATATGTAAATATTTTAATTTAGTAGGAAGAAATTCGTTAATATTCTTTTTTGAAAATAAACAACATTTTTCATGGTGTCTGGAAATAGAAAATGTTTGTTCAACAGTTCTTACTCGGTACTGAGAAAATCCAGTATTCTCATGCCAAGAAGTATTGTAAATATTTTTAATATTAACCTTAGGGATATTCCATCTTCGGAAATCCGGAATTTCTTTCTCTTCAACAACTCGATCATCTTCATTGACAATATCAGGAGGACACTCAGTCCTGGAGCTAATAGAAGAATTGGATCTCCACATCTTATCCATATTATCCAAATTTTAATACTCAATTATCATGTTTTTCCTCACAGCCGTTGCATTTCGTAACACATACCCTAAACAACCTTATAAACTTTCTCACGCCCTAAACGCCCTCACTGGCTCAAGCGGGCCTTACTGAGTTCCGATTCGAGGAATTCACTTTACGCCTAGGGTGGCGCCAACGACAACAAGTACGAACACAGTAACGGAGTACCAAAGGATCAGACAGATACGAACAAGGGAGCAAAGGGACCAACAAGACTATCGGTGGCCAAGGAAGGAATGGCTCTGATACCAACAAGGGAGGGGACAAGCGCAAAAGAAGGCAGAAGCACCAGAAGCACAGATGTAGTAAATTTAAAACAATAAAACCAGCCAAGGAGGCGGTAGCACAATTAATAATCAAAATTATTTAAACAAGTAATAAGGCGGTAGAACCAGCCAAGCAATATATCATCAAGGCAATGGATAAACATGAAAGTACTTGATTAATATTGAAAGTAGTTACAGAGTAATAAGATTACAAGATAAACAAGGATAAATAGTGGTAGGGGTGGCTACCTGATTGTGAATACAGATAGATCTTGAGGGAAGGTTTAGGAGCAGGAGAGAAACTCTCTAATATTCTAAACTCTCTCAAAGAAATTCTGGAGTAGGAAACTAAAAGCCTTCCTCTACAATAAGGGACATCCCCCCTTATATAGGTAAATAAAGCAAAAGTTCAATAGTGAATAGTAAAATGAACAGTGACTTTTCACTATTCATATCAGGACCCGTGAGGGGCAGTAGGGGCTTGATTGGAAGCCAGCAAATAAGGTTTTGGCGCTTTGTGCCGAAAGTAGCCAAAAGTAGTCAACAAAGTAATCAACAGATTCCCACGGGGGACAGCAAAAACAATAGGTGGAATTTTAACTAGAGTGAATAATCAATCAGTATCACAATAATCTGAATAATTGTCACGAGGATCCCATGCGGGTTCATTATTGTAGTCATGTTCATGGTAGGTGGTATACTGATTGCAGAAACCACAATATAGCAGGTGTTCGTAAACAGGGGATTTTAATGGATTGGTGAAATTCTTTGGGTTAATATAGTTAGCAATAGAGAGATGCTGGGTAGCAATTCCGTAGGGTTTGAGACCAAAGACAGTGATTCGGTCTGTATGTCCTTCGAAATGGTAATCTTTCCAAAGGTTTTGGATAACCTCAAGAATTTGATTATTAAAATAATTTCCCCAACATTCAGCAAGAGCATAGGGATTTCTGTAGGACAGGTAGGAATCTCCTTTGTACCATGGTCCTTGGTGAGTGTATCCGTTAATAAGAATGAGATCTTTAGAGGGTTGCACATTCATCCAATTATCAGTATCCCATCTCGGAAGAGTGCTCCAACATCGGATAGTCACAGAAGGGCTCCTGGTGCGATTAACAGCTTGTTGAATAATTTGTGGGAGTTGGTTGAGTTGATCACAATTTGAGACTCGGATCATTCTAATAAAACCAAACTCAAACATTTGGGATAACCAGTCTGGATCCATATCTTCTTCATCCAGCTCATCATCCTCGTAATTAATCAGGAGACCAGGAAAAGGGTGAATCTCTCTTTCGTAAACACGGGAACTTTTCCCAAAATACTCTTCCTAGTCGAGTTGAATAAAAACATTGTCATCCTCATCAAGCTCTGCTGGATCAGGAATGCTTGCAGTTACTAATTTTTTGAAGTAATCATACCATAGATCAAAAGATCTAAACATAGCCTTGCTTTCGAAAATACATTTCTGTAGATCAGAAGGCAAGTTGGCAACAGCACATCTTATGCTAAATTGAGTCGTAAGACTTAGTTTGGCATAATCAGTACCCATTAAAGTCATTTTATCCGTTGAATGGATTTCCTCTTTGCCAGAGAGTTGACTAGGGTTATAAGCATGGTGAATAGAATGGCTTGCAAAAGCCTCATTATGTGAAAGAGGTTGGTTAACAGGCTTTTCTTGAATTTGGGAATCAAGGTCAATAATTAGGCCTTCATAGACCTCATTTTGGGCAGTAAGGTTAACAAGATGGATTTCAAGGGCTTGGAGAATCTTTCTAAAAAGTTTGCGATGGTTAATTGTATAGGCCGCTTGGAGATTATCAAGGAGTACTTTAACAGGAACGGGTAGATCACTGAAATTTCCATTGTGAAATTGCAGTAATTTAGAAGTAACTTCCTGTAAAGTAATGTTTGTATCACCACTGGAAAATGTCACCTCTGCCGGGACATATTCCTGAAGGGATGTTGATCGACTAGGATTTCTCCTAGAAGATGCACCTTCATGCATTACAAAAGATTGTCCCGCTGGGATTCTTTCATCTTGAGGATAGTCTCGTGCTGGAGCTTTCCCCTTGTTCTTCCTCGATGCTGAGGAAGACATAATATTCCACTTGCTAGTGGTACTGATAACTTTAATCCACTTACTAGTGGTAATAATAGAATAATCAGCAGCAAGGATCCTGAGGGATGACTCTGCATTGTGATAAAGGTTAACAACATGGTTAATATCAATTTCATGTTTTGAAACAAAGTTGAATTTTACATTCTGTCCAAACGGATCAGAGGTAATTCCATCATGGTCAACAAGAAAGGGATACAAAGTGTTAAGGAATGGAAGTCCAAGAATTACTTTGTCATGCATATTTTTAACAAGAACAGAAGGGATCGGGAAAGAAACATTATTGTGGTGAATATAAGCATTGTTTAATTCATGTTTAATCTTCATTTGAGAACCATTAGCAGAAATAAGCTTCTCGGAAGAATATTGAAAGTATTCAGGAGGGATTAAATCTTCTTGAATACAGTTCATATCTGCACCAGAGTCAATCATAGCAATCACATCAAAATTGTAAATAGGAGAAACAATAATGTTTACTTTCGTAAACCATTTTGGAGGAATAGACTTATTTAGAATAGAGTTAATAGCATCAGTGATACCTGTATCAGGAAGAAGAGCTTGTTGACTAGAATCATCTCCTTCTTTAGGCTCATCTTGTTCAATATCAGATTGATGTTTATCAATAGATTTATCCATTTTTAAGATTAACAGTTCTTGATTGATGTTAAGATTATCAGCTTTAATAGTCTCAAGTTCATGTTTTAAATATTCAATATTACGTTCAACAATATGTAATTTCTGTTTTAAATCTTCAATAGTTAATTCTTTAGGTTTTTTCTTGTTAAATCTTTCTAGGACCTCTTCAAAGCTGAATAAAATATATTCTTTAAAAAAATTTAATCAATTAAAATTAACATGGTTTTATTTTATATTTAATTTGTCTAAACTTATGTTAGAACAATTTTTTAGTAGGATTATGTATATGAAAATGTTAAAATCACTATCTATTATGAGATAAAACTTAAGTATAGTTTCTTTAGATGTGTGTGTTTTTTTTACTTTTTATTTTTATCAATTATCATAGCAGATATATTCACAAACAAATGTGTGTTTGTTTTAATTTAATTCAATTTTTTTTTATAAACTTGAGGATGTTTTTATAAACTTGAGGATGTTTTAAAAAAAAAAATGATTTGAAGAAAAAATGTATAGTTGCTTTAAAAAAGTGGTTAGTGGGAGAGTGATCCTATTTTGTTGGCAATGTTTTAGTGGAAGTTAAAAGACATAATTTTACCAAATTATCCTTTAATTTTGTCTCTACTTAAACCTAGGAAAATAGGGATATTTTGGAAAAAAAAAAAAAATCCGGTCCAAACAGGCGCAGCCACTTAAATAATAGTATAGATGTTGATATTTTGTTTGTTTTTATTTTTTATTTTTTATTTTTTTGCTTGAAGTTGCAAAATAATAAGAAACCAAAGTTGATGAATTTTTTGTTTTTTTTTTGATGAAACACTTTGCTCCACGTATTTCTACCCATTCAAATAAAAAAAAGTAAAATACCAAATCCATTGAATATAATGGATATAGAAATTTATACAACATATTAGGGAAAAAAAAGTACTCATCCAATGGAATATTTTGTTGAATAATTTTCAGGCCTCCTTAATTACAAATAGCAAGTAGTAATCTAAGGAGCCAATAATAACATGAAATTAAAAACAAATAAGAAATGTACATATATCTTACCCAAAAAAAGAAAAAAAAAAAAAGAAAAAAAAATGTACATATCTATTTACAAAATGTACTCATCACACTACCCAAAACAGAATCTCCATTGTTAAAGGTTGAACAACAAAACCCAGGAACAAAAGCTGAAAATTATTAAATAAAAAAAAAATTCAACCTTTCTCAATGCTACTATTCCTCCTATAGAAAACCACTTTCTTAATCTCCACTGACGGTGACTTGGTGCCCCAAAATAGAATCTCCATTGCTGAAGTCTAAACAACAAAACCCAGGATGACCGAAACCCACTTTTCGGTGCTAAATTAAAAGGCATAGCGGCAACTTGGAGGCAGGAAAGGAACTTCTTCTTCTACCTGCTGAGACGGAGACCGGACCTTCTCCACTCTCCGCCAACACCCAAGGCTACAATGGCGAAACCAGGTGGTGGAGCCCTTAGTCTTAGTTCCTTCCACACCCATACCCACCTCAAAGACCTCACTCTCTTTGACTTCTCTGCCCGCCCCAACTTCACACACTCCCACTTGGTAAAATTGTTTCTTTAACTCCCACGTAAAACACTATCTAGAAAATAGGACCTGACTCCCAGTACAGTTACGTTAATTTTGAAACTCAAATTGCTTTCTTTCAGTTCTCCAATTCTCTCAATTCTGTGTTTTCAAATCCTTTTCATCCACCTCTTTGCTTCAGATTTCACTACAAACAACAAGAACAGGTTATATTTCTCTCAGGCCCACAGTCCAACAGGTTCAATTTCACTCCATGTCCGATTTTTTTTTTTTTTTCCTGTTTTGTCTTTCAGGTTCATTTTGCTTCTCTCTTTTTTTACTTTCAAGTCTGATTTGCTTCTCTCTTTTTTCTGTTTGCCTTCACAGCCAATTTCTTTTGTTTGTCTTCAAAGCCAACAAAAAGAGGATCTTCAGGTTTCAAGAACAGGTTCTATTTCTCTCCGCTGCTTACACCCACTGATGTGGGAGTTTTTTTAATCAAAATGTGTAAAAAGAGCTCTTTTTTGTATTTTGCAAGACTACCCACGGACTGATGTAGATGCTCTTATGGAACTCAAGAGATTTACACTAAAATTTTTGGAAACGAGTGAATTATATTGTTTTATTCGTTTTTTGTTTTGTTTTCTTTTTATTTTTACAATACAAAATTTCACAATTTTTTTTGAGATATTTACAATATGTTATTAATTCTACAGCTAGAATCTTTTCTCTCTCAAATCTTCAAACACTTTGTGCATGAAGAAGTGTCAATTAAATTACAAAATTTCACTTACTTAATTCACAAGCTGTATATGAAATCCTAAATCTCCCCTGTTATAAAACAAAAGCTTCTATTTTATCCCAATAAATATGCATTATTATAAAGAATATTTTATTCTACGTTTTAGTATCTATTCATGTTTTCCGCTAGACAACAATGATCAATGAGGCTAATGACATATCAAAAGCATTTATATGGTTTGCGGGCCTTGTAAAAAAGATTCAGCCAAACAAAGGCATTTATAACGTTTGTGGGCCTTGTAAAAAGATTCCATAAAAAAAAGAAGATTCCACAAGACAAAGGCATTTATAAGGTTTGCAGGCATGTAAAAAAGATTCCACAAAACAAAGGCATATTTAAGGTTTGTGGGCCTTGTAAAAAAGATTCCATAAAAAAAAAAAAAAGCGTTTAAAGGGTTTGTGGACCTTCTTCAACTAGGTAGAATTTTTTTTTTTTTAAACAATTTTGAAGTCATGTTAACTGTGCTTTTAGAGTAGAGCAGTGCTAGAAATATAAATTTTTTTATAAAATTTTTTACAAATTGTTGATGTAATGAGTGGTTATTTGTAAATGAAAAAGTGATATTAATAGTGGTCTTAGATAAAAACTAATAAAAAGTAGATCACATCACCAATTTGTAAAAATATTGTTAAATAGTTTGTAATTGTAATATTACTCTTTAGAGTAATTGTTAATAAACTATATTAAAAGAATTTTAATGCTACTTTCATGAAAAATATAAAAAATCATCGAAAAAATTAATTAATTTATTATTTTTTCACAAAATATTTTTAAAAATAATTTCTAAACTAATGCCCTTAAAACATTCATTATCTTTTTCTTTTTATTTTATATAATATTTACATGGAATCTACACAGTATCCACAGATTATAATATTATTATTTTTTCCATAAAAAAGTTATTATTTTTGGCTGAATGACATATTATAATACTAGAGGGTAATATTTATATATACATACTCCAAAAACATTACTCCTTTCTCTTTTTTTTTTTTTTTTTTGGAGTTAAAAACATTATTCCTTTATCTCACACGAGAGATAGACCCCGTGGTGGGATCCACGTGAGGAGGAGGCGTATATAATATGCACGAAAGCCTATCTATTGTCATGTTGTCCAGCAGACAACGTTGACCAATGAAGGTAATGCATTTCAATAGGTTTGAATTTCCCGCTTTGATTGATTCTACAGTTACATTAGTCTGAGTAAGGCGTTTGTCTTTTGGTAGAAAGAAGTAATGGTGTTTATTCTACCGTGTCTGCTTATAAGATGTTTGACTTCACATCTTTGTGAGACTTCAGTAATAAATTTTAATATACTAGTTGGGATGGCACTTCCTTGCTGCCATTATACTTAAATAGTCACTTAAAGTCAAATAGGACCTATTATCAGCTTGTCTCTATAATATAAATTTCAATTTAGATCAATCCACTTCTACAATTAAATCCTAATTAAAGAAGACAAATATATTCTATGTCATGAAACAATGTACTTTTCAACAAGATTTTTAAACCTAGACCGTTCATTGAACCGTAAAATGAAGAGGTTTAAGGTTTTTGAGCTCCAACCGAAGTTGAACCGAGGTCGAACCGTGATGATGTCATAATTAATTAAAACCTAAATATAAATATTAAATTTATAAAACTAGTAAAATTGATTAATATATCTATATATGTGAGGGAAATTTAACGATTTTCAAGCATATATTTAATAATTAAACAAGAAAGTTAATAAAATAAAATAATAACTATGAAAACATTAAAATTTATGATTAATTTTTGAAGTAAAGTTGAATATTTTTGAAGAATTTTAATTATAATTTTTTTTTATATTCCTTGTAAGAGATGAATAATTTAATTAAGTATAATAGAATTGTGTTAAGTTGTTTTTATAAAAAAAAAAAAAAATTTGCATTAAGTTTACTTCAAGTATTTTTTTTGGTTATTCAACTATTTATGAAAATTTTTAAAATAAAAAATAAAGCAAAGCTAAAGGAGTGGCCGGATAAAGCATTAAAAAATTGATTAAATAAGGAACAAAGCCCTATAAAATTTTGAAAAGAGTATAGTTGACACTTGACAGCATGTATTTAGTTAAATTTTAAAAATAAAAAATTAACAAAGCTAAAGAGTGGCCAGCCAAACCATTAAAAAATTTATTAAACCCAATAAAATTGAAAGAAGTGTGGTTGACAGCTTGCATTTAGTGGGTGACAGAATGCAAGTTGTCAATCACCTTCAAAGCCAGAAGACTCTAGAGTTCGTTCAGACAGTAGGGAGAAAACTGCAGAAGCAACGAACGAAAAAAACGCAGAGCAAGAAAAAAAATGCTGAAAGAGCAGTCGGCAAAAACGCAGAGACAGAGAGAGAGGGCGAGCGAGTCTGAAAAGAAGAATAAGAACAAATAGTGGTGCGATCTCAATGTCTGAGGTTGAAGCTTCATCAATGGCTGAGCTGTAAGTACCAAGGAAAAAAAAAAAACTCTGAATCACTGAACCTGCAAGAATCGTGACAACCGGCCACGGTTTTCAAACCCGTGAGGTTGAACCGCAGTTCGCACGGTTCACTGAGTTTTTCATATATGCCGGTTTTTGAGGTTAAAAGAACCATTTTGGTGAACAGTTTCCGGTTAATCCGGTCGGACCATACGGTCCGGTCTGGATTTCACAACCTTGCTTTCAATGCCATCAAAACATTGAACATTATCAAAATTCAAAACATCATAAAGAATTTATAAACAATGATCTTTCTCTCGACTTTTTATACTCTTAATCTCATTTGCTGATCCACACTTTCTACTTTGTCAAAGATTTAGGCTCTCAAGTATCTGTAGTGTTAAGCCATAAAACCTTCATGAATTGGCACCTCCATCGTAACATCATTAATCTCCTTCCTCAAAGTAGTTTTATAATTATAAGAAACATTAAGCCAGTCAAGCTCAACCGAATAAATCATGAGTCTTGTTCTGATGCATTGTCACTCTTTGAAGGTGTGTTTACAAACCTCCAAGAGTACAATTCTATCCCTGCATGGATTCTAGCACCAACCACCTCATTAATGGCCACAACATCTGTAATCTCTTTCAAGTCCTTTGCAATGAGCTTCACTTTCAAGGAGCCAACATTATCATCTACATGCTTAATCTTGGTTGTCCCTGAATGTTTGCAGAAAAGGCAAGTGAAATGTAAAATAGAAAGCTTGTGAAGCATGAAAAAGTATGGTCTAGCCATAGGGTTGTGAGTATGCTAGTACTTATTTTCCACAAAACATTACAGAATGATAATAACTAAATAATGACATGTAACAATGAAAATTTTAGGAAAGCTTACAATGTTGATCCCTACGAAAAGAGTACCAAAGGATGAGTTAGAGACAAATAGAAATGAAGTGCATCAATTTTGTAAACTCTTTAAGCATTTGTGTTCAATTAATAGTTTAATTTATACCAAGGAATATGATTATTTAACAAACCTCAAACTTCAAAAACAAAAACTTTAAGGAACCTCAAGTGTAATGCAAAAAAAAAAAAAAAAATATATATATATATATATATATATATTCTTTGAGTGCTTAGGTTGCTTTTCACAATTCAGCTTTCCTACTATGATGAAAGGTGACCCATCATTAGTTCCGAGAGGACTCCTGCTCTAATAGCTACTTTGAGATTGACAAATTCCTTTAATGCACCGTGACAAGGGGGAGAAAGAGGAGCAAACTAATCATTTATTACCGTCAACTTATCAATTTTCTGCAATTTCATTAGATTCTTTCTTGAACAAAATACCAATTGCAAACCAGCAATTGCCATATAGCAAGTCTACTGCAAGATGTTTGGATCAAAGTAACAAGAAATAGACAGTGTACAAACACTTGAGATGCACATAAATAAAAAGTACAAAAATGATGACATCCAATTGCCTTTAGAAGAATATCCAACCTTATTTCAGATGTCTGCAAGTAACATCAGTATTGAGATATTTTTGGATTTCTAGTGTTGGCTAATTCCATGCCAAATTTTTTCATTGTAATATGCAAATATTCCTTGTATTGTATTTCATTGAGGTCTATTTGTAATGGAGACAAGAGGATCAAAAACAACCCATGTCAGACGAATTTACCAATTACTCTAAAAGCTCAAGCTAAGAGACAAGAGTGTAAGCTACTTTTTCACAAGTTCTAATAACCTCATTGCCTAATTATGCACCAAGTTTGATCCTTATTGACGAATTAAAAAAAAAAAAAAAAGCATTCATTTAATTTTATTGCTTAAAATTCAAACAACCTCTCCTAAGAGGGGCAAAATTGTTAAGCTCTCCATTTGTTTACTTATGAATAGGAAAGAAAGCAAAATTTTGAGCAATTCATTCTTTTTTCTTCTATTGGGATTTTTATATTTTAACTCTGACCTCAGCTTCCTAAATTTATAGTTTTGACAAGACAAGTAATAAGCTCAGCTTCTTTTCTGTTTTTTCTCTTACTAAAAGACCCAAAATCCAAAATGACACAATCTGGACTATTATTTTTTTCTTTTTTTTTTCACCCCTCTTAAGTTTCTCATAATTGAACTCACATCAGCTCAACTAAGCTTATAGCTTCAACAACAGAAGTAATAAGCTCACTTTCTTTTCAATTTTTCTCTTACCAAGACATCTTTAAATAACAAAACTTGTACCATTTCATTAATTTATACTTTTGTCACCTTCTGGATTTTTTACAATTTAATTCTTACATGAGCTAATAGCTTCAACATGTAAAGTAAAAAAGCTCACTTTCTTTTCTATTTTTTTATTTTCTAAAAAGCCAAAATTACAGTAAAACACACACACACACACACACGCACACACACAGATGTGATATATAAAAGACCATGAAACAAACATTAGAAAAAAATGATATTTGGCCAAAGGAAACAGACACAACCTAATATATCATTATGTGATGTGCCAAATATCAAAATTGTCCATTCCTTTGGCTTCCTAATTACTGTTTACAATTCTTATGGCTTGATAAGCAAGAAAGGAGCTTTAACTCCAAGAAGCACATTTTTCTAAAGAAGTCACATTCACATAATTTCTTGCTTTAACAAAGAAGACATAATTTCAACAAACCATGTAAGTTAAATTTGTTTCTCTATTTATCTTGGTGGCAAGAAATAAAAGAAAGTCAAAATTATGGTTGAACTAAGTTTAAATTGCAAAGAGAAATCTCATTTAAACATCTATTATATCATTTGTCTTAATGACAATTGTGAACCATGAAATTGCAATATTCCAAAGCCAAAATAGGCTTAAACCACAAGTATTATGTAGTTTCCTATAAAATGTAATGAATGAGGAAAAACCACACATTTGCACAACTATTAACAAAAACATATTTATGCGATATTCTTATATTAAACAAAAATTTAATTACAAATTACAAAAAGTATGAAAATAAATAAATAAGTGAAAAATGATAAGGCAAATAGAAACAAAAGGGGAAAGATAATATTTGAACTCCAAAAAAAAACTTATAACCCAAAATATCTAAGAATTGTAAAATTCAAATCGCTAATACTTTTCTTTTTATCCTTTCTGAGTTACCAAATAGACTTCCAATTCATTTTACAAACTTCATTTGCTTTCATAAGAAAATATCAGAAAACAAAAGAAATCAAATCCAAATTTAATACTCACCCTTCACTATCCCCATATCTGAACACACACACACACACACACACACACACACACACACAACCCAAAAGATCTAAGAATTTCAAAATTTAGATCTTTATACTTTTCTTCTTATCCATTTTCAGTAACCGACAGCCTTCCAATTGATTACACAAACTTCAATTGGCTAAATTAGACAATGCCAGAATATTAAAAGAAAACAAACCCAAATCTTGTTCTTAACCATTCTCATCTCAAAAGACACACATGCAACATTTTCAAAGCAAAGAAAAGAAGCATGGATATAGCAATATTCGAACGAAAATGTGAAATCTTACACGAGAAAAACTTTGGGCAGAATCAAGAACACCTTTTCCATCTGCAATGTACATAAATGGTGATTTTAGAAGCATAAATCAGAATATACATTAGGGGGAAAGAGAGATGAGATATGATTGAACCTATTTTGCCATGGTTAGGGTTTGCCTAGATTAATAGAATTTGATACTTGATAATTTTGATAAATTGGCACTTCGGTTTGGTCAGGCTCTTCTTAGTTATGCTAACTTGATTTAATGCAAATAATTTTCCAAGCCAAATTTGTGATAAGAAGTGGGATTAGCAACTCAAAAATCTCACAAACGAAAAGGCAAAGAAATTAGGAATGAAACATCTTAACAGAATTCTAATGATGTTATTCAAAATTAATATTCATAGATGGGGTAAAAAAATTTAGTCATACACACCGATTTAATATACAAATATGCTTCAGAAGTTTAGATCACATAGTGTAAGATTTCCCATTTAAAATATAAGAGATTTAAAATACACACACACACACACACACACAGATATAAAGATTAAATCAACAACCAAACTAAGCTTAAAATAAATAATAAAAGAACAAAATTGATCATCCTCCCAAATTTCCAAGAACTATGAAACTAACGTTCCAGAATAACAGAAATATAGAGTTAAATAAGAGAGAGTGACAAAAACACATTTTAGAAAGAAGAAAGATGAGATGAAATCCAAAACCCATGATGAAAATGAATCAAACAAGAAGAAAAGAGATTAATTTGAGTGACAATTAATTTGATTACAGATCACTGATCACGTTATGCCTAGAATTAATATATCAAATATTTACAAATATATATATATATATATATATATTCAAAGACCTAACATTTTTACCAAAAACACAAAGCATACCTTACCTTTGTGAGGATGATATCCAAAAGATTAGTCCCTACTTTTGAATCAAATAGCTCAGTTTGGTGGCTGCAAATCAAATATAACAAATTAGCACTTCCAAAAAATTTGTTTAAACCAAAAAAATAAAAAAGAGGAAGATTACAAACCCCATGACCAACCACATCACCACCACCATTACTGGAAACAAAAACAACAACAATTAATATATTCTTCTAGAACATTATAATTTGTATGGTTCTTTTAATTCTTTCTACAGGTAGGATCATTCATTTATGTGTATAGAGAGTAACATAAAGCACAAATTTTGATATGAAATTGATGGAAAAACAGCAACTTTACAATCGAATGGAGTAGCTAGCTTTTCTTTTTGGCAAAATTGGTTTTGTCTCTAGTGTATAGGTCTGTATCATCAGTCTAGTTTTTCCCGTTGTTAAAAAATAGAGAGAATGACATGGGATTAGGCAAAAATGGAACCAAATTATGATTAGTGAAACTTCAAAGTGGAAATAAGAGAGAGAGAGAGAGAGAGAGAGAGAGAGCACTTACCTATAGTGTGTTAGCCGAAAATACCAAAAATGGAACCAAATCCCCTTTCTTTAATTATGATCTGTTTCTCTCTCCCTCTTTCAATATCTTCTCACCTTAGAAAGGAGAAACCCACGCACACACAACTCCATACCCAGCAACCAAAAGTTTAGAAGAAAAGAGACCCAAAATACCCATATTAGCAAATGTAAAGAAGAAATCAAGAATGGTTAATACCCATGTTAGCTAATATGGGTCTTTTAGGTTTTGATAAAGAAAGGAGATTTGGTTCTATTGAAAAGAAGAAACTCAGAGTTATTTAGTGCCAAAATGAAGTCTCATCTTTCACCCCTCTTTGTTTGTCGCTCTCACCCACTCCCATCTCTGTTTCTTGTGTAAACCAAAAATACCCAATATGGAACCAAATCTCCTTTCTTTATCATAAACCTACTTAAGAAGCCAATGACACCCAAAATACCCACTTAAAACAATCAAAGATTGAAACCCACAAGGAAATAAATACAAACACAGATCTTAAGAACCAAAAAAAAAAAAAAAAAAAAAAAAGAGTAAATTTAAAGAAATGGAGAAAAAAATAAAAACAGAGATACTGGAAAAATTTGTCGGTCTTTCTTCCCATGTTTTTTTTTTTTTTTTTTTGGGGATAGAAATTTGACTTGTGCCTGAGCCGATCTGGTATGGAGAAAGGAGAGACCTTTCGCTGAAATGCTAGAGAGAAAAGAGAGAAAGAAGAGTTACGGAGAGTCGGGAGAGAGTTCCAGACCTTTCGCCTCTCTCCCTTTGTTATTGTCTCTCTCCCTTTAATTGTTGTTGTTTTATTCTGCCAAACGCATCGTTTAGCCCTCCACAAACGGACAAAAACTTGACTAAACGAAAATCACTGTTCGTAGAGATGAAACGGTGAGTTTTGGGCAGTGATTGACGAAACCAAAAATTCATTGTAGAGGCGTAGATTTTTTTTTTTTTTCAATTCTATTTTGGTGGACTTGTAAGTTTCAAAGCATTAGCTGTTTTTTTTAATTATAATGAATTACTATATTTTAGAATTAATTTATTGTTTTATTCAGTAAAAATAAACTTATTATTGTGATTTTTTTTTTAAACTATCGAGTAATAAACTAAGAAAAATAAAGCTCTAGCAAAAATCCAAAAACACTCTTAATTAAAAGAGGAAAAAAATTTACTAGTTAGTATTTTAGAGATTTTTTTTTTGGATGAGTAAGAATTTTTTATTCAGAAGGAAGAAAATCTGCTAGGTAGGAGAGAACACAAGCAATGTCAGCAAAGCTGCAATCCTAAAAAATGTTAAATCTTTCTACCAAAAAAAAAAAAAAAGTTAAATTTTACTGATAAGCATGTCTTTTATTATTATAAAATATTAAATCAAATATCATTTAATAAACTAATCCATGCCAGTATTCTGTTTATAATAATAATGCAATTAATTATTGTATACTTACATAGTGCAATAATGACATTCCTGGATTGGCTAACTTTAGGATGGCAACCCGTTCCGTTTTTCATTGCATCGCCTTCATATCCCTTTGGACAGTAGTAGCATTCGAAACCCCCATCAAAGTTATAGCAATCTCTATAGCAGGGGTTTGAAGTTTTGCACTCATCAATATCTGAAACACATTGCAACCCATCACAAAATACCATTAATATGTAAATAAAAATGCAGCATAATACTGAATTCAGCAAAAGGAAAAAAAGAAAGAAAGATTTATAGTAAACCAAATTTATATTAGTACCTAGGCAACCTTGAGGGAGGTATAGGTTCCCTTGAAAGCCAGGGGAGCAATTGCAACGATACCCAGGACCGTTGTTGGATTCATAACATGTACTATTATCTGCCTTACATGCATAGCTTGTTGAATTTCTCGTAGCTTTTTGACATGTCTCATTTCCAACTGCCCAATCAAGAACCACTGGAACAGTCTCTATATTTCCTAAATTTTTAAGATCAGAAGAGGAAAAGTTGTATGCTGTTTCTTCCACTGCAAAACCGAAAGGACATGGATTGAAGTTAAGTACTGCAGAGTGGTTTTTAAGGCTCCCAAGACCCACAAAAAAATCTGATACACCTGCTGGGATAGAAGTCTGGCAACAACCTATGCCAGAGCAAGACCCGTCATCCACACTTTCAGCGTCGTCACAGAGTGATATGCATCCAGTTGCGTGGTACTTTTCCCCAAAACCTTGAATAAGCGCCACAGTGTCACAACCGACCGCTGTGAACTTGTTCTTCTCGAGTGAGATGGCAAACTTTGTCAAGTTGAGCCCAGAATATGTTCTACTGGCACGAACTCCCCATTCATTGTAGCAGTCACGAGCTATGGAGTATGAGACTCGCAGTTCACCATCCAGTGATACAGTGTCACAACCGACCGCTGTGAACTTGTTCTTCTTGAGTGAGATGGCAAACTTTGTCAAGTTGAGCCCAGAATATGTTCTACTGGCACGAACTCCCGATTCATTGTAGCAGTCGCGAGCTATGGAGTATGAGACTCGCAGTTCACCATCCAGTGATACAGTGTCACAACCGACCGCTGTGAACTTGTTCTTCTTGAGTGAGATGGCAAACTTTGTCCAGTTGAGCCCAGAATATGTTCTACTGGCACGAACTCCCGATTCATTGTAGCAGTCACGAGCTATGGAGTATGAGACTCGCAGTTCACCATCCAGTGATATGTTGAGGACAGTAACATTACTACTGTGCAGTAATGGTTTTGATTTTGAAGTATTGGTATCACGAGTGATGAGAAAAGACTTACCGAGGTAGCATCCCGCTTCTATTCCAAACGGGTATGGGATGTCAACATTTCCACAGCTTCTTTTGCAGTTCGAATTGGGTTGAAATGCTGCTAAAATTGTCAACCCAAGTAGCAGCAGCAGTTGTTGCAAAAGCATTCCACGCAAAGCCATGATTTTCCTTTCTATGAGCAGATCGATTTATTCTATTTAGTGTTTGGATGTGCTAAAATTTAGAGGTCCGACTGCTTTTGAAGGCAGACGGAGGGAAGCCCAAGTCAATGCCCCAAGTATAGTTAATAAGGGTGAATTTGGATAAGCTTCTGCCAAATAGTATTTTGGGTTTAAAATGTGTGTTTGTAAATAAATGATGAGAAGTTACTTTTGCAAAATGATGTTTGGAGTTTTAAAATTGTGCATTTTCAAAAGAATAAAGTTTCTCTCCAAACTAGTTTGGAGAAAAACTTTATAAACTTCTCATATATTTTTATATTGATAGTGAATTTTGAAAATCTAACCGCTAGATTACATGTTCTTACTATATTCTTCATGCATATAAAATTTCAAGAAAATAAAAAATCAATTGCTATCTCATCAAACAAATATTAAAATTTCAAATTTATATGATCTAAAATTGTGTATACAAAATAAGTTTATTGATCGAATAGTAAATAATATCTAATTTGAACGAAATTTGATATGCATGTTAAGAACATAAGAAACATGAAATTCAACGATTAAATTTTCAAAATTTACACCCAAAAAAGAGATATATGAGAAGTTTGAAAAGTTTCTCTCCAAATTAGTGTGAAGAGAAACTTTGTTCTTCCCAAAATGTATTGTCTTTCTGATGCATTTGTTTTTTTCTTTTTCTTTTTTTTTTTTGGAGAAATGGTTGCCTCGGTACAAAACACCCCCACGTGGTCAAATGTTGTTCACAACAATGAGAGTCAATGTTTGATTTTTAAGCAATACTATTTCATTCAAACACTGAGATGAATGCATCAAGCATATTTGTTCGTGTGGTATCTCCTCTAGTCCTCTTCAAAGGAGTTTAGGTTCTAATTCCTGGGTATTTGTCCAAGATATTGTATTTTTGATCGGAAATTATGGACTTTGAGGTGTATATACAAGTCATTAAACTTTAAAGTGATATTTGCTCAATTTGCTCTCACTTCGAAATAGTTTGTTGCTGAAGAATAGTCAATTAACCTCGAAGATATAATAAAATCACCAACTACATACATACAACAGTTCAGAAGTTTCCTCTTAAAAAAATTTCTTAGGAAGTCATATATTGGACTATGTTAATGTGAAACTTGTTTCAGGCCACAATTAATAGATCATAAATATTGTGAGTTCTAGTTACCTCAATTTATAAAGTTTCTGATGGTTGAATAAGAGATTTGAGGTTCAATAATCTCTACCTACACCAAAAACTGATTGGTATCTTGGTTTGATTATAAAGAACTATGATCAGGAGTGAATACCATATGTTGAAATTCTCTCATAAAATAGAAAAAAGAAAAGAAAAGAAAAGAAAAAAAGATCATGAATAAGTTTCAATACAAAATAACACTTTGAATTGACATTTGAGATAGAATTCATAATTAAGACTCATAATTTGAATTGATATCTATATGAAATAACGACTTTTGAGATTGCACTTCGTTAATTGGTTACTCTTAAAAGTAATTATCTTTTAAAAATTAGTTATTTATGTATCAACAAATAAGTTTTATAGGTAATGAATTAATTTATATTAGTTGCTAACCTGTGCAATGTACGATATAATTTAATAAAAAAAAATACACGTTGCTTGAAGAGATAGTGACTTAAAAATGAATGACAATAAGTAATTCAATTTATATATAAAAGTTCAGATATATATATATATATACACACACACACACGCACACAAACTTCACCTCTCACAAAACCAGTTGAGAATACACTTTGATCATCTAATATAATTATATAAGAATTACATTTAGAGAGAGATTATGATGACTACACTAAGGATAACATTTTTATAAAGGAATTTATATGCTTGGAAAGACTCAAATGTTGGAAAAGCATAATATTTACTTCAATGATGCATTCACTCTTTTGAAAATAAGTAAAAGGCTCACCAAAATAAAAAGTGGCACACAAAAATAAACAACAATTTCTTGTCAAAAGAAGCAATATAAGCACACAACAACAATAACTGCAAGAAAATGATCATGCAAGAATACATATATTACATTGAACTTCCACTTAAAGTTGAACTTACCACAAATCCTAGTATCATGATTTTTAGATTCTTGTAAAGTAAGACCAATACAAATTAACCCAAAAAATATTGTAGGGAGTCAAATCATAAATTTAAGGGACATAAGTTATCCGACAATTGTATTATGGCCATTTGATAATTCGTTAAGAGCTAAAACAATAATATAGAAAAATTAAAATAACCACAATTTTCATCAATCAAATATTGTCAAAAGCATAAATGGATAACAAACCAAATCTAGGTCCACCACTTCACAAAATGGGAACTAATACACACCAGTTGATAGGCAAAAATGTATTGATCCCTTGTGATAAGTTAACCAATTAATTAGCACACTGAATTAATTAAGTTAATTAACATGTAATACGCGTGGTAGCACAAACAAATCACCAACAACTAAGTTAATATGTAGTGAAAAATAAAGTTAGCACGGTGATTTGTTTACGAATGGAGAAAACTTTCAAGGCAAAAACCCCACCGGGTGATTTTAAGGTCACCACTTCTGAGAATCCACTATTATCACAACAAGCGGTTACAAGTAAAGGAATCTCAATACGTTATACCAACCTACAGTTGAACCCTTACCCCAATACCCAATTGGACTTGTTTTGCAGTGACAATCTTTCCTTTTAATGCACGGCTCCCAGTACGTGACTAATCAATTGATGCACGGATCCAAGTATGTGACTAACCACCAACTTGAGAAGGATGTTGGCTACAATGTTCTTCAGTTCATCAACACGATGAAGATCACGAAACTCCTAGGTTACAAAATCCTACAGCGTACAAACGCAGCAGCTTCTTGAAGAGAAACATGAACTAAGACAAATTGTCTCCGGTCACAATATGCTTGTGAAAAACCTTTGCATCAAGTTGCACTCACTTGCATCAGCTATGACGGCCCTTAAAATAATCCTTATATATGTTTAGGGTTATGAGAAAAGAAAGCCTACACATGCATACACAAATTGGAGTGAAATCATAACTGAAAATCTAATTTTCTTAAATCTCGATAGATAGGGTATCCATTGAGCAGCTGTCGAGCATCAAGCAAAAGCTACCTCTTAAACCTTGATAGATGCTATCTATCGAGCTTTAAAATCCAGCACTTCCTCGCTTGTTTCTTAGACAGACTTACATGGTTTTAACACTTGGACTTGAACTCTTGTTCTTTGAAGTATTAAACACATTCTAGATCTACCCAATTACAAGTAAAGTGCGTTTTGTTAAAGGACTAGCCAATTCTACATTGACATATGTTCCTAACATGATTCACATATATCCTAACACCAGCTTTTCCAACTTCAATGGAAAACTATCAAAAGCATAGATTATTTTGTATGAGCAATACACACATAAGTAGTAGTTATTATTCCATAATGTAAATGCTACAGACTAACTAAATAAATTATGAGATACGTAAAAGCAAACCAAATTTTTTTGTTTCGTAGGTTGCTTTATCTCTTGAGATAAAGAATATGCTTTTATATATATATATATATATATATATATATATATATAACAATTAGAGTTAACTTGCACAATTGCTTTTTTTTTTTTTTTTTTTTTTGAGGGAGAACAATCGCTGAACTTATGCTTCAGATATTACTCACACGTAATATATTAAGATTTGAGAGGCTTCCGGCAATACCAAAAAAATATAATAATAATAGTTCTTCATATATTAATTCTTTCTTATAATACCTTTATAATACCTTCATTATTAGTGCTCTTCATAATGATGAGCCCACAAAAAAAAATAATAATAATAAAGAGAAAAAGAAAGCTTACCCTCGAAGAACACTACCAAAATCATTACATTGGAAAGCAAAGGTCGACAATGGTGGAAGCTACGGCCAATCAGGGTTTCTTGGTCGTTGAGATAGAGATTGGAGTAGAGAAAATCACGCATTGAAATCCAAAGATTTATATGTGTGGGTATTCAAGGTTTTGAGGTTTATTTAATTTTTTTTTTTTTTTTGAGAATAAAGACCGTGATATTATTGAATGAAAACTTTGCCACAGATTATAAAAAGAGATATGTCCTCAGGATTAATACCATTGCATCTAACATTTGAAAAATAGATAAAATTAATATCTTTAATTTACTTCTACCTGAGAGTCTTTAATCACATGAACACAACCTGCAAGGCAGCAACCTTCAGAGTTAAGGAAACTGCAGAATCTCCTTCAACCTCAGTCACATTGATGTCAATTTTCAGAGCAAAGAGAATGGCTCCTTTCAGGGTTTTGAGTTTAGGGTTATAAAATAAAGTCGGGGGTTTCACCATTTTAGTATGGATTATTTTTGTTATTTAAATAAAAATTTAAAAAACGCTGGTGTGTAAAATTTGGATTATTTTTGTTATTTAAATAAAACTTTAAATAATGCTGATGTGTAAAATTGTGGAGCTGCAAAAAAATCAGAGGCACATATATTTAATAGAGTTTTACTTAAACTAAACTATTGTAACACTTGGTAAGATAATTACACATTGAAGAGAAATAATAAATATATAAGATATAAAGTCTAAAATAAAAAGAAAAAGAAAATAGTGGTAACGTAGAAATTTGTGGGAGCTCTAGAGGTTTCGGTTATATATATATATATATATATATATATATATATATATATTATCTAATCTATATCATCTATATCTATATATATATATATATTAAAAACCGAAACCTCTGAACCTCTCACAATTTTCCACATCATCATTTTAATTTATAATTTTTTTAATTTTTAAAACTAAATAGTGAGAGAGTCCTAACAGGAGTCTCACTCCTTCTTTTTTCCTCATCATTTTAATTTATAAAAAATTTTAATTTGTTAAACTAAATAGTGAGAGAGTCCTAATAGGAGTCTCTCTCTTTTTTCCTTAATCTTAATAGGAGTCTCTTTTCTTTTCTTTTTTTTCACATGAGTCTTTTTTTTTTAACTTAAAGTGAGCCCTTAAAAAAAAAAAAAACTAACGTGAGGTCTAATTTTTAAAAAAAAAATTATTTTTTTTAATCCTAATTCTAACGTAAGTCTTTCAAAAAGTTAAAATTTTCAGTTTTATATTATATATAGATATTATTATCAATATATATATATATAACCGAAACCTCTGAAACTCCCACAAATTTTCACATCATCATTTTAATTTATAATTTTTTTTAATTTTTAAAACTAAATAGTGAAAGAGTCCTAACATGAGTCTCTCTCTCTCTCTTTTCCTCATCATTTTAATTTATAAAAAATTTTAATTTTTTAAATTAAATAGTGAGAGAGTCCTAATACGAGTCTCTCTCTTTTTTCCTTAATCTTAATAGGAGTCTTTTTTTTTTTTTTTCACGTGAGTCTTTTTTTTTTAACCTAAAGTAAGCCCTTAAAAAAAAAAACTAACGTGAGATCTAATTTAAAATAAAAAATTATTTTTTAATCCTAATTCTAATGTAAGTCTTTCAAAAAGTTAAAATTTTCAGTTTTATATTATATATAGATAATAACAATAATGTGACAAGCTCTAAGAATACGAGAATGCAATTTGTAGATCTACTATCAAGATAACATAGATTAGATTGGTAGTAGATAGTAAATATAATTGCAGTTGAATATTATGTAAAGTTATCATTATAGAATAGCCTACGTCGAAATGTGTTATGTGAAACCAATGATATGAAAGAAAAAGAATTTTTCTAAATCATTATATTGAAGAAATTAGTTATTTTCATTCATTTTCAAATTATACATTTTTAAAATTTAAGTGATATACCTTTAAGTAAAATAAGTACTTTTAATTTTTATTTAACTATCTCATGCATCGCACGGGTTAGCGACTAATCTATATATATATTAAAAACCGAAACCTCTGAACCTCTCACAATTTTCCACATCATCATTTTAATTTATAATTTTTTTAATTTTTAAAACTAAATAGTGAGAGTCCTAACAAGAGTCTCACTCCTTCTTTTTTCCTCATCATTTTAATTTATAAAAAATTTTAATTTGTTAAACTAAATAGTGAGACAGTCCTAATAGGAGCCTCTCTATTTTTTCCTTAATCTTAATAGGAGTCTCTTTTTTTTTTTTTTTTTTTTTTTTTCACATGAGTCTTTTTTTTTAACCTAAAGTGAGTCCTTAAAAAAAAAAAAAAAAAAAAACTAACGTGAGGTCTAATTTTAAAAAAAAAATTATTTTTTTAATCCTAATTCTAACGTAAGTCTTTCAAAAAGTTAAAATTCTTAGTTTTATATTATATATAGATATTATTATCTATATATATATATATATATATATAACCGAAACCTCTGAAACTCTCACAAATTTCCACATCATCATTTTAATTTATAATTTTTTTTAATTTTTAAAACTAAATTGCGAGAGAGTCCTAACATGAGTCTCTCTCTCTCTCTCTTTTCCTCATCATTTTAATTTATAAAAAATTTTAATTTTTTAAATTAAATAATGAGAGAGTCCTAATAGGAGTTTCTCTCTTTTTTCCTTAATCCTAATAGGAGTCTCTCTTTTTTTTTTTTTTTTCACGTGAGTCTTTTTTTTTTTTAACCTAAAGTGAGCCCTTAAAAAAAAAAAAAAAAAACTAACGTGAGGTCTAATTTAAAAAAAAAATTATTTTTTTTAATCCTAATTCTGATGTAAGTCTTTCAAAAAGTTAAAATTTTCAGTTTTATATTATATATAGATATTATTATTATTATTATTATTATTATTATTATTATTATTATTATTATTATTATATATAAAACCGAAGCCTTTGAAACTCCCATAATTTTCCACATCATCATTTTAATTTATAATTTTTTTAATTTTTAAAACAAAATAGTGAGAAAGTTTTAAAAGGAGTCTCTCTCTCTCTTTTTTCCTCATCATTTTAATTTATAAAAAATTTTAATTTGTTAAAATAAATAGTGAGAGAGTCCTAATAGGAGTCTCTCTCTTTTTTCCTTAATCCTAATAGGAGTCTCTTTTTTTTTTTTCACGTGAGTCTTTTTTTTTTAACCTAATGTGAGCCCTTAAA
This sequence comes from Lithocarpus polystachyus, assembly GCA_033629205.1. Lineage (NCBI taxonomy): Eukaryota > Viridiplantae > Streptophyta > Magnoliopsida > Fagales > Fagaceae > Lithocarpus > Lithocarpus polystachyus. The sequence continues at coordinate 34,955,130 of CM066170.1, forward strand.
AAAAAAAAACTAATGTGAGGTCTAATTTAAATTTTTTTTATTTTTTAATCCTAATTCTAATGTAAGTCTTTCAAAAAGTTAAAATTTTCAGTTTTATATTATATATAGATAATAACAATATTGTGGCAAGCTCTAAGAATACGATAATGCAATTTGTAGATCTATTATCAAGATAACATAGATTAAATTGGTAGTGGATAGTAGATATAATTGCAGTTGAATATTATGTAAAGTTATCACTATAGAATAGCCCACGTCGAAATGTGTTATGTGAAACCAATGATATGAAAGAAATTTTTTTTTTCTAAATCATTATATTGAAGAAATTAATTATTTTCTTTCATTTTCAAATTATACATTTTTAAAATTTAAGTCATATACCTTTAAGTAAAATAAGTATTTTTTATTTTTATTTAACTATTCCGTGCATCGCACGAGTTAGCGACTAGTATACTATATAATAAAGGTTGAGCTTAGAAGCCATGGTTGCGCCAAGTGGCTTCACAAAATTGCAGTATTTTTTTATAGATTTTTTAAAAAATAGATATAATTTTTTTTTTTTGTTCTTATCTTTTTCTCCTATAATTTTTAAGCTAATAAAAATTTTAATTTGAAATCACTTCTTTGGATAAAGTCTGATAGATACAAAAACTTAATAGTTTAATATCAACTTAACTTCTTCTCATTCATTAAAAAAAAAAAATTTCTTCTTCTTTTTTCCCCCAATTTTTTATTTCTACGGTTTGTCAATTTATTCTTCTTCTTTTTGGTGGCACAAAATTGAATAAAAATCAAAGAATAATAAAAGTTGGGTTTAGAAGTCGTAATTGCGCCAAGTGGCAGCACAAAATTGAAGAAAAGGTTGTATAGGCTTTTAAGGTAGATTCTCATTTTATCTCAATATCATTTTTTAACTCAATTTTACTATTCATCCTTTTACTTTTATTAATATAGGATTGTCAAGTAGATTCCCAATTTATTTCATTGGTTTTTTATATTTTATAATTCGATAACTACACCAAACTATTTCTTGGGTTTCATAGAATGCATTGATTAACATTTTATTTATTTATTTGTGAGAAGTGTTTAAACTATCCGGTTATTGTAAATTAAAAAACTGTTGCCAATAATTTACTCTACATTAAACTCTATCATCTAAAATATAAATTCTCCTCAACAATAATTCTATTACTAAATGTTTGTGGCGGTTTAAATAAATTTAATTCAATATATATAATAAAATTTACATACTATATACCATACTTGCACAAAGTTTCAAATTATAAAATTAATCCATTTTTATCACATGGCTTATTATCAATATGACTATAATCTATTTACATATAAATTTTAAATAAGTCGTGCATCACCCAAGTATAATAAGATGGAGAATTTCAACTACAATATAAATTTTAAATAAATCATGCATCACCCAAGTATAATATGATGGAGAATTTCAACTACATCATCGAGCAGGCTAAGAGCTGTGATGCTCAATCAATTCTTTTATTATATATATATATATATATATATATATCAATTCTATTATTTATTATTATTATTATTATTATTATTATTATTATTATTATTATTATTATTATTATTATTATTATTATTATTATTATTATTATTATTATTATAGAAAATTGATTTTTTTTAATGCTTATACATTTGGATAGCTTTATAATTTGTGAATTTATGTTGATACTAATTTAATGCTTAGATATTAATTTACATGGACATATTATTTTGTTAAGTGTTGATATTAATTTTTATTGTTTAGCTTTCTTAGACAATTGGTACTGTTGAAGAGATTTTTGAATAAAAATATTTCATTAATTTATTATTTGTCAAATGCATTATTATATATTGTATTTAATAAGTTACTGACCAAAACCGTGCAACGCACGGGCATTCAACTAGTAATAACTAATAATCGAAACATGTAACATTTTGTTGACTATTCCTCATTGCGCAAGCCACATTTACAATATAGATCACCACAAATGGTTTACTACACATACGCTGTTTCAGAAAATCTAAAACGTTTCAGTAATACTATCTACTCACTGTTTCAGTAAATGCTAAAATTCTGAACCAACATAATTTGTCATCCCAAAAGAAACTGCCTAAACTAACGAAGTTAAATAAATTCCATTTGAAGTGTTTGTTCCAATCTCTGACTATCGTTGTACAAGAAACACTTCAGAACCACAGAAATCCCCAATCAGATCTAAGAGACCGCCTCTCATGGGATATTGATGTTAGGACATATGTGATTCACTTGTTAGTAATATATGTCACTATTTTATGTAATTGGCTAATCCTTTGACAAAACACACTTTACTTGTATTTGGGTAGATCTAGGATGTGTTTAATACTTTAAGAAATTTTGTTTCAAGATCAAGTGTTGAAGTCACGCAAGTCTGTCTAAGATTCAAGTCTGAAAAGTGTCTATCATTAAAGCTCGTCAGCTAGCCATCTATCGAGCTTGAAGAGCTGTTCCAGCCCCGTGGCTCAACAGCAGCTCGACAGATAGGCATTGATAACGCCTTAAAATGTATACTTGTTATATATTTATGTGGGCGTTATCTCCTTATTACTATGCTTAATTTGTATAATTAAGTCATGATTTTCATTAGTCCCTATTATTTATCTTTACATATATTCTTGAATAAAATGTCATTCATTGTGTGTAATTTTCTACTTTCAGGAAATTATGTGAGAAAGATGAATTTACAGGAATTTGTGAGAGAATGGAGGCTAAATTAGAATTAAAGTGGATCTAAAGGACCATGTTTAAATGTCTAAGGAGGTGCAGCTGGAGTGCTTGGATTGTCTACCAAGATTGGAAGCTTCAAATAAGGAAAGAAATCAAAGGAGTAGAATCTGAAAAGGAAAAATCTGATTTGAGCACTGATCAGTATTTTGGGCATATCTCTGTCCTCAAATATCCAATTGATACAAGGCCAGATGGGTTGGAACCGTGACTTAAATATCTACAACTTTCCTGTTTTGAGTTTTTGGAAATTCTCAATATTTGAAGGCCGAAATTAACTCACAAGTTACCACTGTAAACCTGGACGGAAATTAAAATAGAAAAAGTTTTATTTTTTTTTTTAGAGACTTGGACATTAGGGTTTGGAGGCAAGGCTGTGAGAACGACTTTTGGGCAGAGAAAACCTTGTATTTTCCTTTCTCTAATGGCTGCCTAAACTCTTTGCTAGGGCTAGGGGTTATGTTTTTTCTATACGGTATGAATATTCAATATGATTCTCTCTAAGATTTTAGACAATAACATATTTGATTGTTCAATTAGATTTCTTTTTGATATATTAGTTTTTCCATGCTTTCAATAAGTTCAATCATGTTTTTCTTATTGTTTAGATGAGTTTCTAATAGTTTCAAATAGAAATCAGATTTTAAAGTGAATGGGTTTTTCTGAAAACTTTTTTAATCGCATTATTAATTGAGGTTATAATGCATTCTTGAATTGTCTCAGTTCAACCGAATCATAAGTTTTTAATTGTATAAGAACAATCAATTATGAAATATATATTTTTTTAGATCACAAAGAATCTCATATCGATATAGGGAAAGACCCCGATGCCCTGGGATTTACATTATTGATTTAAATCAGTTTTTATTATTATTCTTGTTAACAATCACCAAGCAAAAATATTTTTCTTCTTCACCCAAATTGTTATTTAATTATATTGTCTTTGAATTTACTCTGCTCCTTGTGGTTCGACCTCAGTAATTCGAGAATTATATTGCTACGATCTCCTGCACTTGGGAGTGAGCAAGCAATTTTGGCGCCGTTGCCGGGGAGCTACTGCATGTTCAGAGGCAATATTTTTTTTGGAGCAAAGCATAGCTAGTGGAAATTTTTCTATTGGTAACTTCGTTCCATTTTTTTTGTTTTTATTTTTCTATTTGTTTTTATTTTATTTGATTTGATTTTGTACTCATTGTTGCATGAGCATTTGGGTTAGAAACAAGAGAGGCAGATTAGAAAATTTTGAAACTTATTTTGGTAATCTTTTTGACACACCTTCACCTTCACCTTCTTCATCAATCATGGGTGATGAAACACGTAATAATCATGAGGAGAATAGAAGAACTATATATGAATTGTTGCATCCCACACAAAATTTTGTTCCTTCATGCATCATGTTTCCACCTAATGCACCACATGTAAAACTGAAACAAGGTTTATTAGCAATACTTCCTGACTTTAGGGGACAAGAAAATAAAAATCCTTATGTCCATGTTAGAGCTTTTGAAGAGGTAATTAGTAGTTTCTATGCACAAAATGTTATTGAGACTGCTAAGTTACGTTTCTTTCCATTTTCACTTAAGGATAAGGCAAGAAGTTGGCTTTACACCTTGAAACCTAGGTCTATAGGTAGCTGGGGGGAGATGGCCCAAGAGTTTTTTAAGAAACATTTTCCTCCCCACAAAGTCCAACAAGTAAAAAGAAGGATAGCTAGTTTTGTCCAAGGAGATAATGAGACCTTATACCAAGCTTGGGAAAGGTACAAAGATCTTTTCAATTTCTGCCCAACTCATGGGTATGAAGATTGGAGGTTGGTTAGCTATTTTTATGAAGAACTTACACCTAGGGACCGACAGTTTGTTCAACTCTCATGGGGAGGGGACTTTTTACAAAAAGAACCCGAAGATGCAATGGATTATTTTTATGAGATAGTTGAAAACTCTAACACATGGACTGGACCTAGCCCTATAGACTCCACTGATAGGACTAGAACTAACACTACCACTTCTAGTGGAAGTGCTTTCAAGTTAAGGGAAGATGATAACATGAGTGTAAAAATCAGCATGTTAACTAAAGAAATTGAGGCACTCAAAATGAAAGGAAGTAGGAGTGTTAGTGTTACCTTTAGAGAGGACCCAATGGAGGTGTGTAAAATCTACCACGAGATAAACCATTCTAACAATTACAACCTAAATATGCGAAACCATCCGTATTTGAGTTATAAGAGTGACAATGTGTTGAATCCTCCTACTCCAAGGAATTTTAATTCACCACATGCATCATCATCATCTAGACCTTCCTTGGAGGATGCACTTAGTACTTTCATTCAAAGGCAAAGTGAGCAAAATCAAAAGTTTGAATCCATGCTCACTAGGCTAGATGAAGAGGTAAGAGAGACCAAGAGTCATATAACTAGGCTTACAAATTCATTGAGTGGCATAGAGAGAGGGAAGTTTCCTTTCCAAACTCAACCTAATCCCATCAATCAAAATCTAAAAATTGGCTCTAAGGATAAACATGATGAAGTAAAAATTGTGACCACTTTGAGGAGTGGTAAAGAGATTGATAACAGTTCTCCTTTAATAACTAAGAAATCTAAGGAGACCCCTGTTGAAAAAGAGAAGGATGAAACTGAGTCACTTGGGCTTGATGACATTGAACAATGCCCAATCCCTCCACCATTTCCACAAGCCTTAAAATTACCTAGGAAATTGGACACCGCATCTGAGATGTTAGAGCATTTGCATCAAGTCAAGATAAATTTGCCATTATTGCATGTTATCAAGCAAGTGCCTGCATATGCCAAGGTAATTAAGGACTTATGCACAATCAAGAGAAAGCATCATGTGAAGAAGACCGCATTCCTAACAGAACAGGTAAGTGCAGTTATTCAACATAAGACCCCACCAAAGTATAAGGATCCAGGTTGTCCTACAATCTCTTGTACTATTGGAGATTACATCATGGAGCATGCATTGCTAGATCTTGGGGCAAGTGTTAATTTGATCCCATTCAGTGTATATCAAAAACTTGGACTTAGTGAGTTAAAACCTACTTCAGTAACTTTACAGTTGGCTGATCGCTCTGTAAGGGAGCCAAGAGGGATGGTTGAGGATGTGTTGGTAAAAATTGAACACTTTTATCATCCAGTTGATTTTATTGTTCTAGATTACCAACCTGTTTTACATCCTAGTGCTCATACACCTATTATTTTGGGTAGACCTTTCCTTGCCACAGCTAATGCTTTAATTAATTGCAGGAATGGAAGGATGCAACTCACTTTTGGCTCTATGACTTTGGAGCTAAACATATTTCATGTAGCTAAACAACCACATGAGGATGATGACTATACCTATGTGAACCTCATTGAGGCAGTGGTTCAAGAAGAGTTTAATAAAAACTGTTCTTTTGATCCTCTTGAAGCTTTTCTTAATAATTATGTTGATTCTTATGATTTAAAAAGTGATATTCATTTATCTGAAATTTTTTCTTTGTTGGATTCCTCACAGGTTTTCGAAGGACAACAAGTGAAGGCAATTAATGAAGGATGGAGACCTCGCTTTGAGGAGCTACCAAAGAGTGACAAAAAGCTTGTGTCTTCAAGTGAAGAGGCACCACAGCTAGAACTTAAGTCGCTGCCCAATGGTCTTAAGTATGCATATTTGGGTCTAGGTGAAACTTTTCCTGTAGTTATTTCTTCTGCATTAAATGAGGAACAGGAAGGTAAGTTGTTGAATGTTTTAAGAGACCATAAATCAGCCCTAGGATGGACCATAGCTGATATCAAGGGCATTAGCCCATTGATTTGCACACATAAAAGTTACCTAGAGGATGATTGTAAGACTTCTAGAGAACCCCAACGTCGGCTTAACCCAACAATGAAAGATGTTGTTAAAAATGAGGTAATTAAATTGTTGGATGCAGGTATCATATACCCTATTTCTGATAGTAAGTGGGTAAGCCCGACGCAGGTGGTTCCTAAGAAGTCTGGAATGACTGTGGTCAAGAATGAAAACAATGGGATGATCCTAACTTGTTAGTTACAGGTTATAGAATGTGTGTAGACTATAGGAAGCTTAATGCTGTAACTAGGAAAGACCACTTCCCCTTACCTTTCATTGACCAAATATTGGAAAGAGTAGCTGGCCAAATGTTCTAATGCTTCCTAGATGGTTATTCAGGCTATTACCAAATAGAAATTGCCTTAGAAGATCAGGGAAAGACCACTTTCACTTGCCCTTTTGGTACCTTCGCCTTTCGAAGAATGCCATTTGGGCTATGTAATGCACCAGGCACTTTTCAAAGATGCATGGTTAGTATTTTTAGTGACATGGTTGGGAAATTTTTGGAAGTGTTTATGGATGACTTGTCTGTCTTTGGTGACTCTTTTGATAACTGTCTTAATAACTTAAAATTGGTTTTAGCCCGTTGTGAAGAAAAATGCTTAGTTCTTAATTGGGAAAAGTGTCATTTTATGGTCACTCAAGGAATTGTTCTTGGACATGTAGTGTCTTCTAGAGGCATAGAGGTGGACAAAGCTAAAGTAGACTTAATTCTTAATCTACCAACCCCTAAGACAGTAAAAGATGTTAGATCCCTTTTAGGGCATGCTGGCTTTTATAGGAGATTTATAAAGAATTTTAGTTCTATATCTAGACCTCTTTGTAATCTCCTACTTAAGGAGTCCAATTTTGAGTGGATGGAAGAGTGTGAAGTAGCCTTCAAAAAGCTAATCCACATGCTTACGTCTGCCCCTATAATGCAAGCCCCAGATTGGTCTGTACCATTTGAAATCATGTCTGATGCTAGTGATTACGCAATAGGGGCAGTCCTTGGACAGAGAAAAGATAAAAAGCCTTATGTGATATACTATGCTAGTCGAACTCTAAATTGTTCACAAATGAACTACACCACCACAGAAAAAGAGTTACTAGTTGTAGTATTTGCTCTAGATAAATTTCACTCATATTTGATTGGTGCTCCCATTGTTATTTTTACAGATCATGCCGCCCTTAAATACCTTCTTTCTAAGAAGGATGCTAAGGCGCGATTAATATGTTGGATTTTACTCTTGCAGGAATTCAATATTGAGATTAAAGATAAGAAAGGAGTGGAGAACGTAGTGGCAGATCATTTATCCCGACTCACTTTTGATGAACGTCTAAAAGAAATGCCTATTCGGGACTCATTCCCAGGTGAGCAACTTTATGCTGTTACTGAGCAGCCATGGTATGCACATATAGTGAATTACCTAGTCATGAGTGTCATTCCTGAGCATTGGACTGCGCAAGATAGGCGAAAATTCTTTGTTGAGGTAAGAAACTTTTATTGGGACGATCCTTATTTGTTTAAATATTGCCCTGATCAAATCTTGAGAAGATGCATTCCTAATAATGAGACCCACAATGTTATAAAATTTTGTCATTCAGAAGCTTGTGGTGGCCACTTTTCTGTGAGAAAAACCGCTGCAAAAATCTTGCAGTGTGGATTTTATTGGCCTACTATGTTTAAGGACACTTACAACTTATGTAAGAGGTGTATAGAGTGCCAAAAGCTAGGGCGTATCACACGTAGGAACATGATGCCAATGTCCCCTATCCTTGAGATAGAAATTTTTGATTGTTGGGGAATTGACTTCATAGGACCTTTTCCCCAATCTTTTGGTAATCTATATATTCTCTTGGCAGTAGATTATGTATCTAGATGGGTTGAGGCCATAGCATGCAAGGTTAATGACCATAAAACAGTTTTGAAATTTTTGAGAGAACACATTCTCTCACGATTTGGAATGCCAAACTTTATAATTAGTGATAATGGTAGCCATTTTTGTAACCATTATTTTCAAGCATTGTTGAAAAAGTATGGAGTGGTGCACCGGTTGTCCACCCCGTACCACCCTCAAACTTGTGGGCAAGTTGAGCTTGCCAATAGGGAGATTAAGCAAATTTTAGAGAAAACGGTCAATCCAAACCGTAAAGATTGGTCTTTAAGGCTAGTTGATGCATTATGGGCTTACCGAACAGCCTATAAAGGATCCTTAGGAATGTCTCCCTATTGTCTTGTTTATGGGAAACCTTGTCATTTGCCCGTAGAGATGGAACATAAAGCTTATTGGGCTATTAAAGCCTTTAACTTTGATCTATAAGGGGCTGAAAAATTGAGGAAATTCCAATTGAATGAGCTAGAAGAGCTTAGGAATGAGGCTTATGTGAGCACTCGCAATTATAAAGAAAGGATGAAATTATTTCATGATAAAAGCATTGTGAGGAAAAGTTTTGAGAAAAATTAGCAAGTCCTTCTCTATGATTCGAGGCTTCATAAATTTCCAGGTAAACTAAAAACTAGATGGGATGGCCCTTTCATTGTAAGGGAAGTGTTTAACCATGGAGTTGTAGTAGTTGAGGACCCTAGGAATGGTAGGATTTTGAAAGTAAATGGACAAAGGTTAAAACCATACTTAGGGGGGGGGGGGGGGGGGATATACCAGAGGAGGGACTATGTCACTAGAGATCCTTACCTATTGGGATGCTAGTGAACTCTGAAAAAGTCTTATGAAATTGTACCATATTTGTTTTAATTTTTTTTTCTTTGTTTCCTTTTTTTCTTTTTTCTTTTTGCCTTTTGTTTTTGTCTTTGTTTTTTGTTTTGTTATTATTATTATTTTTTTTTTTGTGAGCTAACATCTGCAGGTGTGTAAGAAATTTCAAAAAAAAAAAAAAAAAAAAAATTAAATGCTTAAGGTAACTTCTTCCCTTTATACTTGAATTTATTTTGGCTTTGATACATTGAGGACAATGCAATATTTTAGTTGGGGGAAGAGGTTTAAAATTTTGCTGCACCTTGCATGATTTTTCTTTCTTTCTTTTCTAAAAAAAAACCCTGAATTTGAATGCAGAAGAGTTATAAGCTTTATTTTTATGTCATATGATGGAATGAATAATGCTAAGTTGGTTATATTATTTGCTATATTAAGACTCTTTCATGAAGAGCACAATTGGAAACTTTTGAGCACAATAGCCAGTTTCGCGGACGGTTGGATGTTGGATATGCATGGATCATGAACAAGCTAGATATAAGCTGAAACTCAACCTATATAGAGAGTTCTTGAGCCTTACTTTTCTTTGTGAGAGTATATCTTTGTTTGAACTCTTAAATTTCTCTCATATGCTTCAATTTTTGTAAAAGATCTCTATATTTTTTTGGTTGACTACTGGAAACATTATGAGGAGATATACCATGATCCTACTTATTTTTGTCCTTAGGCATGCTGGTTTATGTGGAATTTTAGGAGATGAGAACCTAAGGCCATCAATCTTTTGTCACTAGCTAAACAAATATTCAGCCTACCTTGACATTAACCATTGTCACCATCATTTGAGCCATGAGAAATACTTCTACAATACCACAAAACATATTTATTTATGGGTATTCTCTTAGGGGTTCAAGTTTTGAGCAATTGATGTGTTTAGATACCACCATTGTCTCTCTTTTCTTCAAAAAAAAAAAAAATCAAAAAGAAGAAGCAAGAAAAAAAGAAAAGAGAAAAGAAAGATCCAAAAAAAGAAAAAAGAAAAAAAGAAGAGAGAGAAAAAAGAAAAAGAAAGAGGAGACATACATAATCAATCAATAAATCATTGGTGTCTTACACATCTGTCATGTATTTCAGAAGGGTTATATGGATGAGTAAATGTTATTTTGATTAAAGTTGGTTGTTATCGCTATGAGTTGGGTTTGGCTTGAATTTTCTGCATTTGATTCATATACCTCATATTTCAAAGAGAGCAGTTTGCCTTTACCTAGCCATAAGATTATACTACCACTGAGCTTAAAGTCCTACTTGATCCTAAAGGTGCATGGCTGGTATGTGTTTTGGATAAAAACTAGGGATGAGAATGGTATTAACCTCATGTTTCCAGGAATTCAACATCCTTTCCAAGAGATCTTTTTCCGTTGTTTTAGCGGCTGCTTTTGTATACACATGTGATATTCTTAAAACTTCTTCTTTCCTTTTTGTTCACATGTGATTTGAAGAGAGAAACCATTACTTCTATGTTTGTTCTTTCAGAGTGTTGATGACTTAAGAGAAGTTTTGGAGTAGAGGCTCTAATCTAGATTATTCTTGGTCTATGCATGTTTGGAAAAGCCGGTTTGATTGGATGGGCTATGCACATACACACTTTCCAAAAGTGAAGCTAGTGAAAACTCTTTAATATGATGAATAGTATCCCAACTCAAATTGAAAGTTTATTTGTATGATATAATGATAAAGCAGACTAACATTGCTGTAGGAATTTTCAGGAAACTTTTGACTTTTGTGGGTAGAGTCACTGCAAACCTTCACGAGAGTAAACTCGTCCACTAGGGTAACCTAGGGGTTCAAAGACTTGCTGCACAATGGAAGTGCAGTCATGTAGCCTATGAAAGTAGCTTGTATTTTAGCTTTAATTTTTCACTTTTAGTAGACATGGGTGCTTTTTGGATTGTTAGAGACTAGCAAGATTTAAGTTGGGGGGTGTGATAACGCCTTAAAATGTATACTTGTTATATATTTATGTGGGCATTATCTCCTTATTACTATGCTTAATTTGTATAATTAAGTCATGATTTTCATTAGTCCCTATTATTTATCTTTACATAATTTCTTGAATAAGATGTCATTCATTGTGTATAATTTTCTACTTTCAGGAAATTATGTGAAAAAGATGAGTTTACAAGAATTTGTGAGAGAATGGAAGCTAAACTAGAATTAAAGTGGAACTAAAGGACCATGTTTAAATGTCTAAGGAGGTGCAGCTGGAGTGCTTGGATTGTCTACCAAGATTGGAAACTTCAAATAAGGAAAGAAATCAAAGGGGTAGAATCTGAAAAGGAAAAATCTGATTTGAGCACTGATCAGTATTTTGGGCGTATCTCTATCCTCAAAACTCCAACTGACACAAGGCCAGATGGGTTGAAACCGTGACTTAAATATCTACAACTTTCCAGTTTTGAGTTTTTCGAAATTCTCAATTTTTGAAGGCCAAAATTAACTCACAAGTTACCGCTGTAAACCTGGCCGGAAATTAAAATAGAAAAAGTTTTTTTTTTTTTTTTTTTTTTTTTTTTTTTTTTTTTAGAGACTTGGACATTAGGGTTTGGAGGGGAGGCTATGAGAACGACTTTTGTGCAGAGAAAACCTTGTATTTTCCTTTCTCTAATGGCAGCCTAAACTCTTTGCTAGGGCTAGGGGTTATGTTTCTTCTATACGGTATGAATATTCAATATGATTCTCTCTAAGATTTTAGACAATAACATATTTGATTGTTCAATTAGATTTCTTTTTTATGTATTAGTTCTTCCATGCTTTCAATAAGTTCAATCATGTTTTTTTTATTGTTTAGATGAATTTCTAATAGTTTCAAATAGAAATCAGGTTTTAAAGTGAATGGGTTTTTCTGAAAACTTTTCTAACCGCATTATTAATCGAGGTTATAATGCGTTCTTGAATTGTCTCAGTTCAACCGAATCATAAGTTTTTAATTGTATAAGAACAATCAATTATGAAATATATATTTTTTTAGATCACAAAGAATCTCATATCGATATAGGGAAACACCCCGATGCCCTGGTATTTACATTATTGATTTAAATCAGTTTTTATTATTATTCTTGTTAACAATCACCAAGCAAAAATATTTTTCTTCTTCACCCAAATTGTTATATAATTATATTGTCTTTGAATTTACCCTGCTCCTTGTGGTTCAACCTCGGTACTCCGAGAATTATATTGCTACGATCTCCTGCACTTGGGAGTGAGCAAGCAGGCATCTGTCGAGGTTTATGAAAAATAGAATTTTAATTTTGTTTTGACTCCAATCCATGATTACGTGTTTGGGCTTTCTTTTCTCATAACCCTAGACCTATAAAAGAATTATTTTAAGGGCCGTCAAAGGGAACACAAGTTGCACAAGTGTTGAGAAAAAGTTTGTTCAAGCAAATTGTGACCGAAGACAGAATTTACCCTAGTTCATCTTTCTTCTGAAGAAGTTGCTGTGTTTGTACACCATTGGGTTTTGTGACCAAGCATCTTTTGGATTTTCATCGTGTGATGAACTGAAGAACTTTGTAGCCAACATCCTTCTCTAGTTGGTGAATCAAGTCGCATACTGGGATCCGCACAATTAGTTAGTCACGTACTGGGAGATGTGCAATACAAGGAGCGATTGTCACTACAGAATATGTCCAATTGGGTATTGGGGTAAGGGTTCAACTGTAGGTTGGTATAAGGTACTGAGATTCCTTTACTTGAAATCGTTTGTTGTGATAATAGTGGATTCTCGAGAGTGGTGACCTTAAAATTACCCAATGAGGTTTTTGTCGTGTTGGTTTTTCCCATTTGTAAACAAATCACTGTGTCATTTAATTTCCATGGCGTATTTAGTTAAATTGGTGATTTGTTTATGCTACCATGCTTATTGCATGTAATTAAACCTAATTAATTCACTTGACTAATTAATTGATTAATTCATCACAAGGGGTCAATATATTCTTGGCCTATCTAGTGGTATTAGAGCAGGCACACCCTAATTAGGATTAATCTTTGTTGTGTTGATCTATTGACCCCTATTTGTCATGGATAGAAGACAGTCTCTTATCATACCTCCTTTATTTGATGGCACTAACTATGCATACTAGAAAGTACGCATGAGAGCTTTCTTGTAATCTCTGGATGAGAAGGTGTGGCAAACTGTAGAGATTGGTTGGACCAAGCCAAAGGAAGCGACAGCTGATTGGGATGATGCTAAGATCAAGGCAGCAAACTTCAACAGTAGAGCATTGAATGCCTTATTTAGTGCAGTCACCAATGAGGAGTTCAAGAAGATATCCTCCACTGAAACTGCCAAGGAAGCGTGGACCATCTTCTAGACAACCTATGAGTTCTATCTCAAGCTTAAGGACATAGTGAACTCAGCTTTTAATCTTGGGGAGACCATTCCTAAACCTAAGATTGTGAGAAAAGTGCTCAGATCTCTACCCGAGAGATTTCATGCCAAGATCACTGCAATTGAGGAATTAAAAGATATTAATAAAATTCCTTTGACAGAACTAGTTGGCATTCTACAAACCTATGAGTTGGGTTTATCTAGGATAGGGAAGTCGAGCAAGAGCATGGCACTGAAGGCTAAGAGCAGTGATACTAATGAGTCTTCAGACGATGAGGACTCTAAGATGAAGTCTTACATTACCCGGCAGTTCAAGAAGTTCATGAAAAATGCTAGTGCAAAGGGCTTCGACAAGGACCGTAGACAGTCAAGTTCTTTTCAGTATATGAGTCAAGACAAAGGGAAGAAGGATTCAAGGGATGGCGGTCAGTACATTGTTCCTGCAGGACCAAAGTGCTTTGGGTGTCAAGATTTCGGTTATATGCATTAAGAGTACCCTACTTATCTCAAGACCATTGGGAAGAGCAAGGCACTTACTGCTACACTGAGCGACACTGAGCTTGAGGATGATTCTAACAATGAGGATGACGGGATCCTAAATTCTTTCACTGCCACTGTCAATCCTACTAAGGGGATTGTAGAAGATGTGGATGAAGAAGAAGACTTGGTGGAGTCAAAGTTTGAAAAGATGGATGAACAAGATGACATCCACATTGCCTATGCAAAGTTATAAAAGGTCTTCGAAAAGCATAAGAAGCTGTATAGGTTGGCCACCAAGAAGCTTAATGATGTGGAGCTCGAACGTGAAGAACTCTCCACTAAGTTTGATGAAGCTAATCAGACTATTAAAGCACTTAGGTTTGAGAACAATTTCTTGGCTGAGAAGACCAAGAAATTTGAAGCGGAGCTGTTTCAAGTCAGAGCTCAATTGGAGAGGACTTTAAGTGCAAAGCTTGATGAGATGCTAAGCCTACAGAAATCCTCTTTCGACAGAACTAGTTTAGGGTATGATTTCTCTCCCTCTAATATTGCATCTTCCAGTACTATTGTTTTTGTTCCTCTTGTTAATAATGTTGAAATTGAGAATAATAATGTTAAAAATGACTTAGTTAGTGAGCACATAGACAAGGGTAAGTTTATCTTAGGAGCACCCCTTAAACTTGCCAAGAATGAGATTAAAAACCCTAGGGCTAAGAAGGCTAACTCTCAAAAGCCTAAACAAAAGAAGCAGCATCTTTGTCATCACTATGGAGTAGTCGGTCATACTCAACCAAATTGCTATAAGTGGTTAGCCACTCAACAGAGTAACGGCATGATCACATCGGGAAACCAGAATCAGTTTCCACCTTCTTTTACTCCCCTTGGAGATCTTCTCAAAGCTCTCATGTTCCTTTCAAACTTGAACGGTTTTAATTCTTCTCCCTCACCTCCAGTTCAAGGCTTCACTCAAAAGAAATGTTCTTCCAAGGTGTGGAAGGAAAAACGAACTAAGTTATTCTATCACTTTTTTTTTTTTTTCTCTCTCTCTCTCTCCCCTTCTTGTTTTTGTTTGCATTACTTGTGTGTTTTGCTTTCATATTTTGAGTCAGTCTAGTTTTATGCATTATCTTGTTTTGTTTAGCATGTTTTTGTTTGGTTATTTTTCAGTTTTTTCTTTTTTTTTTCATATAAAAATAAAAAAAATTGAAAAATCAGAAAAATACAAAAATAGTGTGTGTTTGTGTACATTGGTACTTGTGTACCTTGAATGGCCATTGAAACAAAGTTTTCTAAACTTTGTATCGTGTGTAACTTAGATGAGCATCTCTATGCACAACTAAGCAAGTAAGCTTTATGGCTCGTGTTTGCGATGAGTAAGATTAAGTAATCTCTTATACTTAACACTCGTATCACTCTTTTTGACGGGTAGGACTAGAAAATCCTAAGAGAAAGGCATAAATAACCATCTCACCACTGTTGCCCGCCAATCATAAAATGACATCTGTATGCTTTGGCATAGCAAAAGTGCAATGTCAATGACATCTGTATGCTTCGGCATAGCAAAAGTGCAATGTCAAAAGCTTAACATAAATGAGTATTTCTTTTCTCTCTCTTATATGTCCATGCATGGTATGCTTAATTAAAAGAAAAATAAGCAAAGAAAAATAAAAGCAAAAAGATCAAAATGCTTTATATATAATTGCAAGCGTGTATTCTAAGAGATGTGGGAGTTATAGGATGTACCTCAAAGGTAATAATCCCCATCAAATAGTTATGATTGTGTGTGAATTAAAGTGATTTTCTCATATCTCAAACCGTCATAACATGTATACATTTATGCAATCTTGCGATGTTTGTCACACACAACACGCAATATTCTTTGCTACTCTTGATACATGTGTAGGTACAATGTGATTTGGTCATCACAAGATTTACATGTGTTAATGTATGCTCACTAAATTTTCTTGACTTATTTTTGAAGTATAAAATTGGTTAGACTTGTTTAGTGTGTGTGTGTGTGTGTGTGTGTGTTTTGGGATCTATGTGCTTAAACTTTTTGCTGAGAGATGATTTTGAGAGTTCAAAATGTTGTTTGGATCATTGGTTGAGTTGCATGCTTGATTGCATTCATATTTGTGTTTTTCCCTTCTTGATAAACTGGTTTAAAGCAACCTTGACAGATCCTCGATGCCTCTCAATACCTGGCTTATCTATCGAGCTTTTCGGTTTTTTTTTTTTTTTTTTTATCGCAATCTCGACACCTCTTGATAGCTAGGTGGATTGATCGAGAAATCTACTGTCTCCTCAATAGCTTCTCGACAGCTAGGTGGATCGATAGAGAACTCTCCTGTCTTCTCGATAGCTCCTCGATCCATCGAGCTTATTTTGTTGTGGACACCTCTCGATAGTTGCATCTGTCGAAGCTTTTAAAGCTCGACACCTGTCTCGATACCTCTAGACACCTTTATCTGTCGAGATTTACTGAACTTCTATATAGCGGTTCTACGTGATCCAGTTCTCATTTTCTCGATCTCTCTCGATCTGTCGTGTCTCTCTCACTCCTAAAACCTCTCTCACTCACCTTCAACCTCTTCCTCAAGGATTCTTCAAGCTTATTCAAGTTTTTCTTCACTTAGTAAGTTTCCAATCCTTCATTTTCATGCATTTCATACTTTGTAACCTAAGTTTTTGGGATTTCTGCAAAATTTGGGGTTTTTCAAAATCAAAGAGGTTTTTGTGAAATTTTTGGAATGGGTTTTGAAGATTTGATCTCAAAAACTTCTTGCATTGCATCACATTTGCATTATAACAGTATTATCATGCATTTTAGATGTGTGCAATTGATTATGTGCTGGTAGAATTGGATTGGGCTGAGCCCATGATGCCTTTTATATTGCATGTCATATGTTCTTGCATTCCCATGCATATGTTCTTACTCTTCAATATATCTTGATATATTTAAATTTTTTTTGTGACTTTTCTGATTGTCTCTCTCTCTCTCTCCCTCTCTCTTCTATTTGCGTTAGTCTGCGTCAATGGCACCAAAACGTAAGTCTGTCCCGTCCCGGAACCCTCTTCATTCCGGGGCATCCACTTCCTCCGATCCTACTCCTTCAACTGTTCGGTTCCGTGATAAGCAAGCCTGAAAGGACTTCTCGGAGAACTTTTCTCGACGAGGTGTTCATTCGGAACGCCGAAGTCATTTTTTCGGACTTCTCCAACACTGACCTACCCACTGTCATTCACAGTTGGGGTTGGCAGTCACTGTGTGACGTCCCGGTCACCTGTCCATCTGTGCTAATTCAAGAGTTTTACTCAACATGCATGGATTCGATGATTCAGTACCTCTCTTTCATACTCGCGTTCGAGGTACGCGCATAGTGGTCACACTGGAGTTGGTATTCGATGTGCTCCGTGTTCCAAAGGTAGAGCATCCTGACTACCCCAGTTGTGAGCATCTGAGGACTATATCCAAAGACGAGATGATTTCTATTTTCTGTGAACGCCCTTCTAATTGGGGTGATCGTCAGTTTACACTATGTTCAACCTTTGCTAAAGGTCCTAGATTCATGAACATGGTGATGACTTTTGTCTTGCACCCTCTCTCTCACTACAACTCTATCACAGAGTCTCGTGCTCGATTTTTGCTTTCTTATTTGCGCACCTCACTATAGATTTTCCTTCTCATTTCATTCTTTCTATTATAGATGTGTATAGGGATACTACTACCCGTGATAAACTCATCTTTTCTTCAGCTATCACACGGATTTTATGTCATTTTTCTATTCCTTTTCCCTCGTCTGACCACTTCACTGTCATGTGTGCCATTGATACTGCTACCTTTAAACGGAGCGAGGTATAGTTTCGATCGAGGCGGTCCGGTATGGCAGCTCCTCCCACTCCTTCAACTCCATCCACCTCCGCTCCCTCTACTTCAGCGAGAGGTGTGACTCTTAACGTGATCATGGCACAACTACAGCGCATGGATGCTCGCCTTGATGCACTTATTGATGAGTTGTGTCAGGTTAACACTCGTGTCGGCTGTATTGCTAGATGGCAGGCTCGCCTTCGTGGTTTTGTTGAGTCTCCCTCTCCTCTACTCGAGGCATTTGAGGACGAAGACTCCGACAACAATGATGATGATGGAGATGGAGATGCTAACTCTTCTGGCTCTGATGAGATGTCTACTTGACACTCTTACCCTTTGTCACTCGTGACAAAAAAGGGAAGTAGTTTTGGTGATAAGAGTAGTCATATTTAGGGGGAAGGTTAGCATATGAGATTTTTGTTAGGGGGAGTGTGCACATTGAGGGATGTAGTAAAGATATTATGTATCTTTTCTTTTCTTAGTATTTTAGATACATTGTTCATTTACTTTAGGTCTTGTGACCATTTGACATACATTGTACTTATTTTCTATATATGTTGATATATGTTTCTTTCACCAATACTTACTTGTGTTGTTTCTTTTCTTTCTTTATACACATGTTTCTTTACTTGTATGCAATCTATTATTTCTGTTTCATACTAAGATGCCTTGATGAGTTTTGTTTAAAGTGTTTTAGAAATACAGGCTGTCAAAGTTTTTCTTGCCATAGACTCTCTTCTTGTAAAGTTTTTCAAGAGTTTGTGTTAGGATAAATTTTATTGTATTCAACAAGTGAATATGAGTTGAGTGATTTATGACTTCTCTCTTATGTTCATTTGTTTCTTGTGGTTTTATCACGGATTGCCAAAGGGGGAGATTGTTAGGACATAAGTGATTCATTTGTTAGGAACATATGTCACTATTTTATGTAATTGGCTAATCCTTTGACAAAACGCACTTTAGTTGTATTTGAGTAGATTTAGAATGTGTTTAATACTTTAAGAAACTTTGTTTCAAGATCAAGTGTTGAAGCCATGCAAATCTGTCCAAGATTCAAGTCTGAAAAGTACCTGTCATTAAAGCTCGACAACTAGCCATCTATCGAGCTTGAAGAGCTGTTCCAGCCCTGTGGCTCGACAGCAGCTCAACAGATAGGCATCTATCGAGGTTTATGAAAAACAGAATTTCAGTTCTGTTTTAACTCCAATCTGTGATTTTGTGTTTGGGCTTTCTTTTCTCACAACCCTAGACATATAAAAAGATTATTTAAGGGCTGTCAAAGGGGACACAAGTTGCACAAGTGTTGAGCAAAAGTTTGTTCAAGAAAATTGTGACCGGAGACAGAATTTGTCCTAGTTCATCTTTCTTGTGAAGAAGTTGCTGTGTTTGTACACCGTAGGGTTTTGTGACCAAGCATCTTCTGGATCTTCATCGTGTGATAAACTGAAGAAATTTTTAGCCAACATCCTTCTCTAGTTGGTGAATCAAGTCGCGTATTAGGATTCGCGCAATTGGTTAGTCACGTACTGGGAGCCATGCAATACAAGGAGAGATTGTCACTACAGAACAAGTCCAATACTCGTGCTTTTCTTGACTCTATCATATTGTGTACTATGTATAATTGCTTACTGGATGTGTGGCTCATCTCATTAATTACAATTTTCAAATTAAAGTTTGGTTGGAGAACAAAACCTTTGGATTACTTCGTAAGGTGCAAGGTAGAGTGTGAGAATTTTTAGGCGACGTCAATAACACTTGAAGCCTTAAAGGATTATTAGTTATTTTTATTCCGCTTTAGATTTCACAGTATTTAGAAGATTATTCTAAATTGTGGATTTTAGTATTGTAAAAGATTTATTTAGAACATTGTTTATTTGAATTTTTATTGAATTATGTTTAAATTAATTATGTTTATTGAGTTATTTAAGATCAGCAAGTTAGTTATGCTTGTGTTCCATGGATTTGGGTCGTGACACTTCCTCTCCTTTCCGTGCTCCTAGCAACAAACCCATCCATACCAAAATCAACAAGCCCAGCAACCAAATCCATCCATACCAAAATCAACAAGCATCCAAACCCAAAATAAACACAGACCCATACCAAAATCACCCAAAATCAACCAAAAAAAAAAAAAAATTACAACAAACCCAAATCAGGTGAACCCAAAACCACCGAACCCACCACGACATAGTTGCCTCACCACCACAACAAACCCAACTCCGCCAACAACCAAATCTAAACCTAGCCAAATCTGAACCCACTAAACAAATCACAGCCAAATACCCATCACCCGCAACCACCAATATCAACCCACAACTACTAAAATTTACACCCACCACTGAAACACCTAACCAAAAGCAATCCACAACCACTGATTCAAACCAAGCCAACAACTGCGAGCAAAAGCTAGCCATTGAGAAAGCCTTGCCACCTGAGAAAAACACACAGTGATTTAAGCCTCAGCCCCAAAATCCAGACTTTTCCACTGAAGCCACAACCAGTGATTCAAACCCCAACCACTGATTCAAACCTCAACCAGTGAAATCTATGCCTAGTTCCACTGATCCACTGATAGAGAGAAAAAGAAATAGTGGAAAGGTGCAGAGAAGGGAGAGTGAGAAGAAAGTCAAAGACGAAAGAAAGTGAGGAGATATTTTCCATTAAAATAATATATATTTTTTTCATCCTAAGCTACAGTTTACTGGTTGTAAAAAATTTTTGGTTCCCACCACCGGATATGAGTGGCGTTTTGCTAGTTGGTTGCTAAAATAGCAACTGGGAGATTTTTACAACCTCAATACTAGTGCTTTTAGATGAAGAAGAAAAGTAGATAACCACCTGCGTCAGTGCTGTAGGGATACACGTTCCTTTGTCTGTATGCCAGATTTTTTACAACCTCATTAGTCATTAGATTAACTAGTTGTGAATCTACACGTTACGTGTGATAATTATCTTATGGCGGTTTTATTAATTTTTTTTTTACAATTTAAACTAATTTAATAAAGAGTAATGTATTTCGTAATCATATTTTTATTTATTATAGGAACAATCATAAATGTAATATAGGAACAATCATAAATCATAAATATAAATTTTGTTGTACCAAAATGAAAACAATACAATTTTTCTCTGAAATTCAAAGGGCAAGTTAACAAAAATATTCATTTTTTCATAAAAGTTATTTATAACATTTTGGGAATCATTAAAAAGAATATAAAATTTAGAAATTATTCTTTTAGTTTTAAACAAACTTTCTCAAACTTTTTTTTTTTTTTTTTTTTGCCTACAATCCAAAACACCAAAAATGTAACTAAGAAAATTAATAAAACTTAGCAATGATTAATTGAACCAATTAGGAAAACAATTTGTTATAATTTCATTCACCCAAAACATATTATCAAATAAACAATTATTAGCAAAATATAAGATTTACATTTCTATATTTGCATTGTTATAAAATAATAATAATAATTAAAATAAAATTGCAAAAGCTAAAATTTGTCACTCATCTGATTATTTTCATTTGGTTAACTTATATTTTTCTCTAAATAAATGACATTATAGTGTACTTCTAATACAATTATTAAGCAAAAATTAGTAATGTCTTATAGTTAACATCTTAATTGAGTACTATAAAAAATTATGCTATGTAATAGAAGAAATATCAATTTACATGAAATACCAAATTATCCAATTCATGCTATGTAATAGAATAATATTATATTTTTATATGCTATATTTAATTCTTTATAATGCAATAGGATAACATTTAATAATCAAAGAGAACAAAACAAAAAAAAAAAAAAAAAAAACTAAATTGCATTAACCCAAAGTAGAGTTTTAAAGAGTATAAAAAATTATCAACCTAAAGCAGATATGCAAGAAAAATAAAAAATCCACCAAAAATTTAAGAGAGAGAGAGAGAGAGAGAGAGAGAGAGAGAGAGAGAGAGAACCTTTTTGTTGTGAGGGAAAATTATGCATAGAATAGAAGAGATAGCAACAAATTTATAGTTAAAGGGTGTGAATAAGAAAAGACAAAAATAAAGGAAGATGAAGAGAAAGAGGAAGAATAATATTAATTTAGAGGGTAGTGAGGAAATGAAAAGGTAAGGAAGAGAGAGAGGTTGGAGAAATAGTGGGTAGATGAAAAGGTAAGGGGAGGAGAGAAATGTTGGAGAAGTACAAATATTTAAATAATAAATGTGAAAAACAATTATAAGAAAATTGAAAAAAAAAATAATGACGTGGACGCTGATGTGGCTCAACTGAAGCGTAGCAAAAATAACTACGCTTCAACTTTTAGAAATATATAGATTAAAGTAACGAAAAAAAGTGCATATGAACCATATGTGTAGAACACCTCCAAAATGAATCTAATACAAAAATTTCTACCACTTCTATTCTATAGTCTAAGAGTGTGTTTGTATGGAGGTAAAATAGGGTAGATAAAAAACTTTGAAAAGAAAATAGGAAGGAAAATTTTTTTAGAGTGTGTTTTGTTAGGTGGAGAGGAAGAAAAATAAATAATGAATCTCAGATGTTTTTCTCCTTAGGCCCACCAAAATTTTTTCTCTCCAAAAATGGAGAGAAAACTGAGCGATGATGAATTTTTTTCTTGATCGGCTAAAATACCCATATGCATATGCCTTTTTTTATTTATTTTTTTCTTCTCCCTAAGCAATAAGTAACGTTGCTTTTTTTCTTTTTTTCTATTCTTTTGTTTTCTTTTGATTTTCTAGGCCTGGTCGTTCCCTTCTTCTTCTCTTTTTTTTTTTTTTTTTTTTTTTTTCTCTTCTGAGCAGTAAATTGCCTCTTCCCTTTTTTTTTATTTTTTATTTTTTTATTTTTAAAGATGTGATTTTTATTTTGGGACATGATTTTTATTTTTTTAATAAATTTGAGTGATTGCTCTTCTTTTGTGGTTATTTGTCACTTTTTTTTTTTTAATTGAGCATCATTTTTTAACAAGGGTATATGAGTAAATTTATTCAAACTCATTTTTTCTATCCCTCCACTTTTTCACTCCCAACCAAACAAAAAGGAGAGAAAATAAAAATATTTTATATCCTCCCACGTTTCCATCCTCCTACCATTTTCTATCCTCCCACTTTTCCATCATTCTAACTAAACAGATCCTAAATGATTAACAAGAGATATATTAAATATTCAGTTCTCAATTGATGCAAAAATATTACAGTAACAACTAATTGTCTCCTATCATCTGGTGTTTTCAATAATTGGTTTCTCATGCTATTGTAGCCAGTAGTTGGTCTCACAAAAGAACAACCGGTGCCAAAATCAATGCTTAAAGAGTGAGTAGGAACATTGAGCAAGCACTCAGTCTCTTCTATATAGACATCAACATTTCTCCATGGGTGTTTTTCAATAGGTCTCACCCCCTTAGGCTCCATTGCTACTTCCTTCATGGAAGGTCTATCCTCCCCTCTCACGATTAAGCACCGTATTGCAAGATTAGTAACTTCCTTTAGATGCTCAAGACTAGCCTCTTTGACAATGTGATCCTCAAGAATTTGAAGTAGAACATTCACTTTTACTACAGAAACAAAGTGAATTACTAGATTTCTCACTTTCGGGCCTATCAAAAGAAATTTCCTTCTTACCTGTAAGTAGCTCTACCATAACAACACCAAATCTATACACATCACTTTTTTTTTTTGTTAATTGACTACTATAAATTCTGAATCCAAGAATCTAAAAAGTTTCTTGCACTAAAGTGGTTAATTGTATTTGACCATTCCTATCAAACACAATAGCAATTTTTTGCAAGGCTTTTTTTCTTTTTTTCTTTTTTTCTTTTTTCTTTTTTCTTTTTCCATCCCTCCTGTTAAACATCTATAATAAAAATTATTTTTCTTCTTACTATCTTTTTTTTTTCCCCATTATCTTATTTTCTTACATTTTGCCTTTCTATCATTCCTATCAGACAAAGCATAAATCAATATTTTGATTTAATTTAAGATTGAGACTACAAAAATTAATTTTAAAATGTTCATTTAATAAATCTTTTTTTTTCATATATTTTTTCAAAGAATTAGTTTATTGTAAATAAAATATATTTAGATATATCTTGTTCTTTTACGTAATCAAAACTAGGGTTATTATTGTGAAAATCTATTATATATAGGACAAATTTTGGCTCCAAACATACTTGAAGCCTTGGGCTACAACAACAAATAGGAAGATGATATTATTCCTCCAACCATATAAATCATGTGCATTGCATGTGATAGAATACATGTCATCTCCCTATTGGAGGTTGGCTTCCAAATTAACATAACCAAACTTTTTTCTTATATGGAGGGGTATAAGTTACACTAGTTGTATCTTTTTTTTAAGAATGTTACACTACCTAATGACTTTTTATTGAATAAATTAATTTGAAAATCTAACTGTTGGATTACATGTTCTCTATATTCTTAACAAGCATGCCAAATTTCACATTAATTGGACATTATTTACAATTTGATATATAAACTCATCTTTATGCATAATTTTAAACTACAAAAACTTGCACTTTAAATATGTGATTGATGATCTAGTTATTGATATTTGGTTGTCTTGAAGTTTTTCATGCAAGAAGAAAATACAAAAAAAAATGTAATCCACGGTTGATTTGTCCAAATTCGTTTGCAATAAAAAAAATATTAACAGGTGTAACATTCTTTAACTTGAATATATATATATATATATATATATATATATATATATGGGTTCAAGTTATACCTAGTGTAATTTTAAGTAATGTTACACCACCCAATATTTTTTAATTGGAGGCGAATTTTGACAAATACATCGTTAGATTACATTATTTTCGTATATTCTCTATGCTTACAAAATTTCAAGGTGATCAAAGATTAATAGCCAAATCATCAATCAATTGTTTAAATTCAAGTTTTGTAGTATAAAATAATGCATAAAAGATGAGTTTATGGATCGAATGGTAAATAACATTCAATTGATATGAAAATTGTCATGAATATTAAGAACATATAGAACATGTAATTCAACAATGAGATTTTCAAAATATGAAATTTATAACAGGTTATTGGGTAATGTAACATTGCTTAGAGTTATACTATGTGTAACTTGAACTCAACCATATATATATAGAAAGAGAAAGATTCATGTCATATTTGGTATAACTTTACTAGAGTTGCACCCTTTTTTTAACCATTTATTTTTATTAAATTCGACGGTTAAAAAAACACTCTGCCATGTCAATGTCATTGAGTAAAGCATAAATTGATTGTAACTCTCTCTCTCTCTCTCACACACACACACACACACACACACACACACACACAAATGGCTCCATAAATATCTAAAACTCAGGCGTAAAATATTCAGGGAAGGTTTCCCCATACATGCAAAGACAAAAAAAATATTGAGAGGGGTGAAAAACATAATAAGGAAAATCATATATGAAAAATACCACCTTATACCAGAACAGAATAGTTTGGAAGCTTATCTGAAAAATATTAAAGAAAAAATTGAAAAAAGAGAAGAAGAGCTGAGAAGAAAATGTTGGAAAATCACAATTTGAAAAAAAATAGGCCTTTAGACCATTACACCAAAAAAAAAAAAAAAAAAAACAAAAACAAAACAAAACACAAAACTAACATAAATAAGGATTAAAAGTGTCCAAGCACGGCTAGATAGGATGTGTGCCACGGTGGATTGGCAAGAGTTGTTCCCACATAACAAGGTATCTCATTTACAAGCATCATATTCGGATCATGTGCCCATAATAGTGTGTACCCATAGTCAAAATCCATGCAACCGTAGAAGGAGGATACCACGTAGACTTGAGGAAAAGTGGGCGACCCACCCCACTTGTGAAGACACTATCCGTAACTTTTGGGCTAGTACAGTAGTTGAAGGAAGCCCAATGTTCCAACTTTTTGAGAAGATAAAGCATTGTAGGAAGACCTTAGTTAGGTGGAGCTGTGGGACCTTTGGGGCTACAAAAAATAAAATTCAAGAGAAGCAAAAGTTGCTAGTGGAGCTGACCAGCCAAAACAGAGCAGAACTAAATGATGAGATCCGAAGAGTCAAGGCAGAGATAAATGCCATGTTGTATCATGAAGAGGTGGCATGGTGACAACGTTCACGATCCATCTGGCTTCTTGCGGGGGATAAAAATACGAAATACTTTCACCAATGGGCTAGCCAACGTCGTCGGAAAAATCATATAGCAGGTGTTTTTAATGGTGATGGAGTGTGGTGCGACAATGAGGATGGCATTGCCCAAATAGCAGAGCACTATTTCTAGAATCTCTTTACTTCTGCACAGCGAAGTAATATGTCCGATGTGCTAGACTCGGTGGACAGGTTGGTCACCCCGGATATGAACCATCAACTTCTTCTAGCTTACACTCCTGAAGAGGTTAAAAGAGCATTGTTTCACATGCACCCATCTAAATCATAGGGCCCTGATGGTATGTCCCCTTTCTTCTTCCAAAAGTATTGGCATATTGCTAGAAACGATGTTACGAGGGCTGTTCTTTTAGCATTAAACTTTGGCCATCTTTTGCATAAAATGAATTATACTCATATTGTGTTGATACCTAAGAAGAATGAACCACAGTCCATCTCTGACTTCCACCCGATCAACTTAGGCAATGTGGTGTCTCATATTTATTCCAAAGTCCTGGCTAATCGACTTAAGCAACTTTTGCCTAATATTATATCTGATGCTCAAAGTGCTTTTGTCCCAAAATGGTTGATTACTGATAACACTTCTTTAGCTTTTAAGCTGCTACACAGGATGCGGAATAAACGAAAAGGCAAGAAGGGTCAAATGGTAGTTAAGCTAGATATCAACAAAGCATATGATCGTGTGGAATGGTAATTTTTGCGTGGCATAATACTTAAGCTAGGATTTGATGAAAGTTGGACACAGCTGGCCATGGAGGCTGTTTGCACGGCCTCGTATTCAGTCCTTATCAATGGTGAACCACGAGGGCTTGTTACTCCTACCCGTGGAATCAAACAGGGCGATCCTCTCTCGCCATACTTATTCCTCCTTGGCGCTAAGGGGTTGTCAGCAATGCTCCACCAAGCAGAAGCAAACCGATCCCTGAGAGGTGTAGTTTCCTGTCATAATGGAGTAAGTATATCCCATTTGTTATTCGCTGATGATAGTTTATTATTTTGCCAAGCGACGGTCCAAGAATTCCATCAACTGATCCACATCTTAGCGCGGTATGAATCTGCATCTGGGCAAGCCATCAATCGACAAAAAACATCCCTCTTCTTCAATAAGAACACTAAACCAAAGGTTAAGGAAGCTATCCGAGCTATGTTGGAGGCAAGGATTATGAATGATTACGAGAAGTACTTGGGTCTGCCTATGGTTGGGGGAAAATCTAAAGCTAAAACATTTAGGGAAATTCAAGAGCGTATTTCTAATCGAGTACTTGGTTGGAAGGAAAAGTTTATATCCAAGGCTGGTCAGGAAATTCTCATCAAAATAGTAGTGTAAGCTATCTCTACATACTCCATGAACCTCTTCAAACTCACTAAATCCTTCTGTGATAATATTAACTCAATCTTGGCTAGAAACTGGTGGGGGCAGAAGAAAGACGACAGGAAGTTACACTGGATTAATTGGCAAAAATTATGCACTGGTAAAGCTAGGGGAGGAATGGGTTTTTGAGACATTAATGCGTTCAATTTAGCGATGTTGGCGAAGCAAGCATGGCGGCTGATCCATTGTACGCATTCGCTGTTTTACAGAGTCTATAAAACTAGGTATTTCCCGAATTGTTCTTTCTTAGAGGAACCATTGAGGAATAATCCATCGTTTGTTTGGAGAAGTTTGCTTTTGGCTAGGGATGTTATCATTACAGGTTCTAGGTGGAGAGTGGGAGATGGATCTTCGATCGGGGTAACTACGCATAAATGGCTGTCACATGATCCTATCTTCTTGGGCCAAACAGATCCTGAATTAAGGGTGATTGATTTAATAGATAATGATTCTCACCAATGGGACAGAGGAAAAATCCATGCTCCGTTTTCTCAACGTACAAGCAGAGAGATTCTAGCAATACCTCTTAACAACTTGCATATCAGGGATTCATTAATCTGGATGAAGAATAAGTCAAGAACTTTCTCCGTGAAGTCGGCTTACCAGGTTGCAGTCCATCTTACACAACAGCACGATGAAGAGCACTCCGCTATGAGGAGGGATCAGCCAATATGGAAGAAGATTTGGTCTCTAAATGTGCCACCAAAGGTTCGGACATTCCTTTGGAGAGCCAATTCAAATTGTCTGCCAACTAGAGCTAACTTGCATCACCGAAAGGTTCAGATTGAGTCACTGTGTGGTGTCTGTTGCCAGGAACCTGAGACAACGGGTCATATTTTATGGAAGTATCCTCTAGCTAGGAACGTATGGGCCCTAGTTAAGGGAAAAACACAAAAATGCTCTAATGAGGCATGTGACTTCTTCCTATTATTTGGACATATGGCTAGGACTTTGGACTCATGTGAGTTGGAACGTTAGGCTATCCTGGCATGGTCGACTGGAATGCTTGTAATAAGTTTTACTTTAAGCAGAAACAGTTTCATCCTAGTTTGATTCTAAATGGGGCATACGAGTTGTTGAATGAATACCAACAGCTGTTGCAATCACGAGTTTAGGGGGTCATGGGTTTAGTAGCTGCTTTTTGTGTGGGGCATGGTGTAATGTGTTTTCTTTAGTGTACTTGGAGTAGCTTTTTCCCTTGGCTAACTGCATGTAGTTAAGCCTGGGGTTTATACTGTTTTTGTTTTACTTTATTTGTATTCTTTTGGTTTCACGTTTAACGAAAGTTTCTAATCAGTTCTCAAAAAAAAAAAAAAAAAAAAAAAAGAAGGATTAAAAGCCACCCGTGATACAACAATTTGGAAAGTTTACAATTTGGGAATTGAATCAATCAATACTACCAAAGGTTATTCTAGTAGCATTGACCTGGTTTACAAAATGCAAATCAGGAATTGGGTTGTCTAGCCAACCCACCCACCTGAGCCATCTAACTGAACTTGAGCTGATCGCCACTCGATTCAATGAGCCTGGCAGTCAACAGTAGGTCCCTACCTTTAATATCTAACATTGACAAGTTAAGTGGAGGGCTTTTTCTTCTAAAATCTGACTTGACCCAATTTGACCATGAAAACCTCTAAATACAACGAGTTCCACCAAGCTTAGCTATTTGGTTCTAATGATTTAGGATTAAATGTTTAGAATTTCAACCTATATGTGTTGGCAAACTGAGAACAAAAACATGTCTAGGATAGGTGTTAGACATTGCTTAAAGAGGGTCAGGTCAAGATTCAAGAATGTACAAGTTGCAGGAAAAAATGATTAATTTTCTGTGAAGCTCGACCAATCGAATGGTGAAGCTCAATGAAACAAAAATCGTAGAAAAAGAATTTCTGCATATTTTTTAATCAAGCCTAAGTCCATGAAAATGTTTAGGGTTTTAGTCCAACACTCCTATGTATAAAAGTTAAACCCTAGCTACGTTTTAAAGACTCTTGAAAGACTTGTGAGTTACTCCTGTGAGATTTGAGAGATTCTATACCTTCTAACTCTACAAGCATCTACTGGAACAAGATCTACAATCAAGTGCTGGTGGAATTTAGTTGTTGCAAAGATCAACAAGCCGTGATCTGAAACCTTTGAGTGGGATCTCAAAGTCACAAGCGTGGGTGCTTGTGTGGTGCAAATCCAAGAAGGAATAAGTCTGTGGATTCAGAGCTTGTGCATGGTTGTGTTAGGAAGTTACTACTGGAGTTAGTAATAGATTTAGGGTTGAATCTGATTGTAAAAACTTCAATTCTCTATAGTGGATTTTTTTTATCTTGAGGATAGCTAGGTCAAATCCTCATAAAGTTTTTACCTTGAAACTGTTGATTTCATTGGTTTTCCTAGGTCATCATATCGTTGTATTCTTTATTTTCCGCTGCTGTGCATGATATGATCTGTCCTTGTTTAAGCTAGATCTCATAAGTAACCTAAGTAATCACTTGGCTAATATATAAGGTTAAACAATCTGTTTTAAGGGGTCTAGACAAACAAACAAGTGGTATCATAGCAGGTTAGCTTTTGTTTGCGTAGTTTACCTTGAGTTGATCCTTGACACTTGCTGTCATGGATTCTATTGTCTTTCCTTTACATTCAATTAGACTGAAAATTGAATGTGCTTTATGTTAGACTAAGTGGATTTTTAAATGTGCTAACCCTATTCTTAATTTTCTTGGTATAACTACATGTTGCAATAACTATGTTTGTTATACTATTTTGACTGCCTTAAAAGTAAGTGATACTTATTTGTGGTATTTGGATAGTGGTTGTTCCAGGCATATGACAGGTAACAAAGCCTTGTTTAAGACTCTTTTTGAAGGAAAGATTGGAATTGTCACATTTGGAGATGGAAGTAAATCAGTCATCAGAGGTATTGGAACAGTGGACATTCCAGGATTACCAGTGTTTGAAGATGTTTAGTACGTAGACAAATTAAAGGCTAATTTGCTGAGTATCAGTCAGATTTGTAATAATTGACTGAATGTATTGTTCACCAGTATGAATGTGAAATACCTAATGGTGGAGATGGTTGCATCTGTGTTGGAATAAGGACTACTAACAATTGTTGTGGCATAACTCCAAGCATCAATCACAAGTACTATAATGTAAAAATAAATCAGGTGGACTTATGGCATCAATGATTGGGACATGCAATTCATAAGCAAATTGAAAAAATCTCTAAGTGTGAAGCTGCTCTAGGTTTACCAAAATTTGAGAAGATTGAGAAAAGTATATGTAGACCATGTCAGATCGGTAAACAAGTGAAATCCAAACATCTGTCCATAAGGGAAGTTCAGACATCCAGACCGTTAGAGTTGTTGAACATCGATCTAATGGGTCTCGCCAGAGTTTAAAGTCTAGGAAGGATGAAGTACATTCTAGTTGTTGTAGATGACTTCACTCGATATACTTGGGTGATTCTTTTGAGAGACAAATCCGAAGCTTTAGACAAGATGATCCATTTATGCAAGAAGCTGCAAATTGAGAAGAATGCTATGATTGCTCAAATTAGAAGTTATCCTGGAAGAGAATTTGAAACTCCAAGCTTGCATCCTTTTGCAATGATCAAGGAACTAAGCAAGAGTTCTCAGCACCTAAGACACCTCAGCAAAATGGAGTTGTGGAAAGAAAGGACAGAGTTATTCAAGAAATGGCTAGAGTCATGCTAGATAACAAAAGCATGGCAAAGTCATTCTGGGGGTGAAGTAGTAAACACTGCATGTCACACACTGAAGAGGGTGTACTTTAGACCGGATACTAAGAAGACTCCATATGAACTTTGGAGAGGGAAAAAGCCAGTTGTTAAGTACTTCAGAATATTTGGTAGTGATTGCTACATTCTTCGAGATCGTGAGAATCTTGAAAAATTTGGTGCAAAGAGTGATAAGGGAATCTTTCTTGGATACTCCACATCAAGCAGAGCACATAGGGTGTACAATCTCAAAACAAAAATAGTAATGGAATCCGTAAATGTGGTGATCAATGATGAACAATGTGCTAAAGATCATTTTGAAGTGATTCAAAGTATCTAGGATAAACCCACAGAAGTTTGAAGATGTTCTACCTAAGGAGTATGTTGGTAGACCTGATGACCAAGAATTACAAGTTCTGAATGATGTTATGTCTAAACCAACCACACCAGTTCGTGAAAGGATACAAGAACAAGTTGAGACTAGTACCACTCCAGAACCACAAAGCACACCAACTTCACTAGTGAAAGGCCCATCTGCTAGGGTCAAGCTGAATCACCCTGTTACCAACATCTTGGGAAGCCTAAATGACAACATGCGTCTGAGGTCAAAGGCTTTGAATGTTATTACACATTCATGTTATCTGTCTCAAGTGGAGCCCAAAAAGGTAGATGAAGCTCTAGAAGATGCTGATTGGATAAATTTTATGCATGAAGAACTCCATCAATTCATTCGGAATGATGTGTAGGAATTGGTTCCTAGACCAAAAGATTTTAATGTGATAGGTACAAAATGGATCTTCAAGAACAAGTCTGATGAACATGGAACAGTGATAAGAAACAAATCTAGACTTGTTTCTCAAAGGTACACTCAAGTAGAAGGAGTGGACTTTGATAAGACCTTTGTACCTGTTGCTAGACTTGAGTCCATCAGAATACTCTTGGCCATTGCATATCACTTGAACTTCAAGCTCTATTAGATGGATGTGAAAAGTGCCTTTTTGAATGGAATGTTGCAAGAAGAAGTATATGTAGAGCAGCCGAAGGGTTTTGTGGATCCATATAGACCACATGATGTCTACAAACTGAAGAGAGCATTGTATGGTCTTAAACAAGCTCGAAGAGCTTGATATGACATGCTAACTTCTTTTCTTATAGAGAATGGCTTTAAAAGAGGAAATGCTAACAGTACTTTTTTCATTTGAAGGGATAAGAAAGATTTCGTTGTGGCACAAGTCTATATGGATGATATAGTTTTTGGCTTTACTAATGATACTTTTGCTAGATCTTTTGCAGATGAAATGAAGAAAATCTTTGAGATGAGCATGGTTGGTGAACTTACCTACTTCTTAGGTTTGCAAGTGAAGCAAACCAACAAAGGGATTTACATCAACCAAGCCAAGTACGCAAGAAATCTTATTAAGAGATTTGGACTTGAGAATGCTGCTTATGCTAGAACACCAATGGCCACCAACACAAAACTAGGAATTGATCCATCAGGTCAGCCTGTTGACATAACCTTATATAGAAGTATGATTGGTTGTTTATTATATTTAACTGCCAGTCATTCTGATATATCTTTTAGTGTTGATGTATGTGCTAGATTTCAAGCTAATCCCAAAATGACACATTTAATCGCTGTTAAAAAAATAATTAAATATGTGAGTGGGACTTGTGATTTTGGTTTGTTTTATAGCAAAGAATCAAATGTTTCTCTTGTTGGATACTCTGATGTTGATTGGGCTAGTAATGCTGATGATAGGAAAAGCACTACTGGTGGATGTTATTATGTTGGAACTAACTTGGTTGCTTGGATGAGTAAAAAACAAAATTTTGTCTCTTTGTCAATTGCGGAAGCAAAATATCTTGCTACTGGAAGTTGTTGTTCACAGCTTCTTTGGATGAAAAATCTGTTGGGTGATTATGGTTTGACACAGGATACTATGGTTGTGTATTGTGATAACTCTGGTGTGATTGATATCTCTAAGAATCTGGTTCAACATTCTAGGACCAAGCATATAGAGTTTAGATATCACTTTATTAGGGATCTTGTTGAAAGGAAAATCGTTGCTCTTGAGTATATCCCTACTGATCATCAGAATGCTGACATTTTTCCAAACCTCTTGATAGGAGCAAGTTTGAGTCTCTTTCTCAAGTGATTGGTGTTATCACATGTCCATAGTCTCTCTTTGGATACCTATGGTCCTTGTGCTTAATTTTTCAATCTTTTGTGACCAAAATGTTTCTCATTAGGATTTTCTTTTGCATTTCATTCTAGGCTTATTTATGATGCTTTTATGTTTTTTTTTTTATATAAAAAAAAAAAAAGAAAAAAATATATATTTTGTATTACACATCTTCAAGTGTGTAATTGAGGTTGGCCTATGAAATTTGCATTTCATGACTGTGTACCTTATTTAGCTTAGATAAGTTATTTTTTTGCACTTTGCTAATTTGTGCTATGTAGTGCTTAAATTGTGTGAGTTGTTTATGGTTTTTAAACACATGCTCTTGATTTTGAAGTCACATTCTTTTGAATTTAAAGACTAAAAAATCCAAGGAGAAAGACATAAATAACCATCTCACTACTGTTACTCGGCAATCATGAACACTTGTGTGCAAATTATAAAAGCCATGCTCGGTAAGGTGTAGCACTTGCATAGCAAGATTAAACAAGGTGTTGATTGTGAAAAGAATGTGAAAATCATAAGAAAAATCAAATATTAAAAGAAAAAGAAAAAAAAAGGAAAAAGAAAAGAAAAAGCTTTTACAGGATTTTAAGCGTGTTTTCTAGGAGATGTGTAAGTTATATGATGTAACTCTTTAGGTGATGGTCACTTTCAAACTTATGTGATTGATAATGTAGAAATTGTGTTTAATTTCTATCTACATTTCACCTTTTATGTATCTCATACAGTTACTAGTTGCACACACCACATGTAAATCTTTGTTAAACACTGTATATGTGATTGTGTGTTAATTATTGTGGCTATCCAAAATTGTGCTTCTTGAAATGTTTAATACTTTTTGGGGTTTGGGTACTTTGTTTAAACCAGTTTTTATGATATGAAATGCATGTCAATGATTCCAAATGTTTCCAAAAACACTTTCTCTTCAATCAAAATCAATTTTTATCAAGATTCAAAAAATTTCCAGGTTTTCAAAATTTTCTGATTTTCAGGTTTTAATCAATCGAACCTTTTTTTGACCGATTGAAAAATCCAGTTTTTAAGGCTAAAACTCTCGGCTTGACTCGATTCATTCTTTGATTCCTTTCAATCAGTCCAACCTGTTTTTAAAACATTTTTGATTCTTGGCTTGATTCCTCTCGACTGATCGAAATTTTTAAAAAAAGAAAAAGAAAATAAAAGGAATTTGAACATTGTTCTTCACTCTTTTGTCGTCCTCTTTGATCCCTTTCGATTCCTTTTAGTCAAATTTCTTTTGTCTTTTTCTGAGTCAAAGCTTCAAGGGTTTTCTTCCTCCATACTTGGTAAGACTCTTTTACCCCTCCTTTTAGTTAAAATCACATGCTTTCATGCATTTTCATCAATTTTTCTATAAATTTTGAACTAAAAGAATTTTAGGATTTTTTTTAATGATTTTGAGTGTTTTGATCCAAATTGTTGGATGGGTTTTTGTTCATGCATCATTTAAACATGATTATCATGCTTTAATTTGAAAATTTTCAAGATTTCTACAAAATTTCGAAATTAGGGTTTATGTGTTCTTGAGAATTTGGGGATTTTGTTCAATTTGGTGAAATTGAGTAAAATTGGCTTATGATATTGTTTAATTGAGTGATTATATAACATGTTTTGTACTTGTTGTGTTGTTCAATTGATCAATATAAAGATTTTTGGAAAATTAGGGTTTCAAATTGGGGATATTGCTAAATTTCTAATTTTCTTGGTCAATTTTTAAAATTGAGATTAAATTGAACTGTTTTTGTGCAATAGATCATACATCATATGTGTCTTTGCATCATGCATCATATAGTTTTTAAATTTCATGTTATTTTGTGCCCTAACTCTATCTGATGCAGTCTGTCCTTGGTATTTGTTTCTGTTTTGGTTTTTCCTTTTTCTTTAACTGTTAGACATGACTCCTAAGGTTGGTAAAAAGTATAAAATCAAAGCCAATAGGAACTCAACATCCTCATCTACTTCTGCTTTAGTTGATAGGGTTCGGTTTCCTATAACCAAAATTGAGCAAATCTTTGAGACTTTGACTAAGTATAGGTCTATTTGGGGGGAAAGACAGTTAGTTCTAGATGAGTTAGATCCTTCCATCGTTAGGAATCTAGTGTCTAGGAACTGGGCTTCTTTGTGTGAAGTTTCTCGTTCCCTTCCTGCTGCCTTGATCAAAGAATTTTACTCGAATCTCTCTATACATTTTGAGGATACAGGTGGTTATTATTTGACTACTTGGATTAGGGGTAAAGAGTTTAAGATAACTAAACATATAGTTTCTGAAGCTCTAGGTGTACCTCTAGTTCGTATACCTACTTTCCCATAGATGATGTGATGTCTTTGCTTTGTGGAAGATCAGTTACTTGGGGATTTGAACCAAGAATAAACTCAAGTGAGTTTACTAAGGTTAACTATCTTTTCTTTAGGATAGCTTGTCATAACAACTTTGCCATATCTCACATTCACACCATCCCTTTGGACAAATGTGCTTTTCTATAGGCCTTTATCACAGATGGGTTCATGTGTTTTCTTTCCCTTTATATTGACACCATTGTTAAGGTGTATAGGAGTAAATCCAAGACACATAATCTGTTCTTTCTTATTTTTATCTATAGGGTTTTACTCTTTGTAGGGTTAGATAGTTTTCCTTCTCTTGAGTTAGTACATATTACTGCCTCTATAGGAGCTACCTTTCTTAGATAGCGACAAACTCAGATGAAGAGTGCTAAACCAAGCACTGAGACTTCAAAGAAACCAAGATGGGAAGTTTCTACTACTGCTCCTGCCTTTGGTGATTAGCTTGCTGCTAAGGAGATTGTTGTGGATCCTACAGCTGCTGTGGATCCTATGTTGATGATATTTCTGATCCTATAGTTACTCCTCCTCTCTCACTCCGTGCCATAATGGAGACTTTTATGACCACTTAGGCAGCTCATGGATAGCTTATTGATGAGCTACTTACTGAGGTTGTTGCCCTAAGAGTAGATTTTGCTGAGCATAGGAGTGCTTTTCCACCTCCTCTACCCTCTAATCCTTGATGGTTGCCTTTGGCAATACATAACAAAAAGGGGGGAGTAGGTTTAGGATTTTGCTCTTATATTTAAGGGGAGAGTAGATAGAGTTTTTGTATTCAGGGGGAGTAGGAGTAGTTTAGTTGTTGATGAGAGTTTTTGTTGTATATTCTCATTTTTATTTTTGATGTATATTCTCTTTTATTGTTCTTGTTTCCCAAACATTGTTGGTTTTTATTAACTATGATAGTTTATTTGATGTTTATTGATTTGATATTCTGTCTATCTCTTATGCTTTGTGAATTCAAGTTCAGTTTTTAAATATTGGATTTATACTGTAATTTTCACATGTGTTTATGGTTTGTTTTGAGTGTTTCGGGAATTTGTAGGTTAATACTTTCTCATTTGCTGTCTATTCTAGCAACTAATAGTTCGTGGATTTTGATGAAATTGTATTTGGGCAACAATATGTAAGTTGGGCTAATTCTTAAGTTGAGTAATTCATTTATATGTGTGTTTTGTCATGGATTGCCAAAGGGGGAGATTGTTAGGTTTTAAAGATTTAGGACTAAATATTTAGAATTTCAACTTGTATGTGTTGGCAAATTGAGAAAAAAAAAATATGTCTAGGATAGGTGTTAGACATTGCTTAAAGAGGTTCGGGTCAAGACTCAAGAATGTACAAGCTGCACGGAAAATGATTAATTTTCTGTGAAGCTCGACTGATCTAATGGTGAAGCTCGATCGATTAAAAATCGTAGAAAAATTATTTCTGCAAATTTTTTAAACGGGCCCAAGCCCGTGAAAACATTTAGGGTTTCAGTCCAACACTTCTATGTATAAAAGGAAAACCCTAGCTACGTTTTGAAGACTCTTGGAAGACTTGTGAGTTACTCTTGTGAGATTTGAGAGGTTCTGTACCTTCTAACTCTACGAGCATCAATTAGAACAAGATCTACGATCAAGTGCTAGTGGAATCTAGTTACTGCAATGATTAACAAGACGTGATCTGAAACCTTGAGTAGGATCTCAAAGTCATAAACGTGGGTGCTTGTGTGGTGCAAATCCAAGAGAGAAGGAGTCCATGGATTCGGAGCTTGCACGTGGTCGTGTCAGTAAGTTACTACTGGAGGTAGCAATAGACTTAGGGTTAAATCCGATTGTAAAAACTTCAATTCTCTATAGTGTATTTGTTTTACCTTGAGGATAGCTAGGTCAAATCCTCCCCAAGTTTTTTACCTTAAAACTGTTGGTTTTATTGGTTTTCCTTAGTCATCATATTGTTGTGTTCTTTATTTTCCGCTGATGTGCATAATATGATCTGTCCTTGTTTAACCTAGATCTCATAATTAACCTAAGTAATCACTTGGCTAATATATTAGGTTAAACCATTTGTTTTAAGGGGTCTAAACAAACAAACATGAACAACATTTCCAATGAAATCTGGTAGAGATCTACTATAATGAAATCTCCATAAGATTTGGCAAGATCTTACTAAATTCGGTGAGATTTCGGTCGTTGCTCTACCTCTTTCCACCATTACTAGTTTTGCCTGGACTAACCACTCTTTAAGTAATCCAATTTTTTCAACGACGGGTTTGGTTCTCCACCACTTGACGGGATTGGGTCGAGTGTTGGCTGAGCACAAATTCGACTCATATCGACCCATGAACATCCCTAATTAGGAACAACAAAAAAAGAAAAAAGAAAATTAATCTTCTAAAGATTTTATGATTTGGAAGCTGTGCGATTAAAGATTTATAAAATTCAAGGGGTAGATTCTATTTCGAATCCAAGGAATTCATGTCTCAAAATTCTTAGTGGATTTAGCCCAAATCCTATCCTTTATCCGTTTAAACTATCCAAACAAGAAATTTAAATTTAAAGACTCCAATTAAAATCCATAAAACCCAAATTCTAAATCTTGTTATCCATGACCAATAGGAGATGGTGGTAAATTGTCAAATTCTCCATAAAAGTTGAGAATTTTAATTAAATGATTACATTTACTATTTCAATGACACTTGATCTTACTCACTATCTCAATTAAACTTAAAATATGTAGATAAATAATAGTTTATCATGTTATAAGAACAAATGACCTAAGTTCGAATTCATTGCTAAAGTTATTCTTTAAATATACAGAATAATACCATGATGGTAATTGATATTCTCAGCTGTGAGAGTCAAAGTTTGACAATCAGACATGGATTTTTAAGTGACAGCTTAGGCTAAATTCGGCCTATTCAATTTTCATATGGTTCAGGTGAAAATTTTTATTGTTATTTTAATTTTAAGCTAGCATTCAGCCTTTGGAAGTTTGAGCGAGAGAAGAATTTTATTATACATTTATTATTTTCGTTGTTAAATTTATTGTTGCATAGCTCCCACAAAAATTTAGATACAAATAGGGCCTTCAATGGGTGATCTCACCCTCTGAAAGTAGAGTATTAAGCACAATGAATTAGTTAATATTGAAAATCACTTAGGTGTCCAAAATTTTATTGTTCAACTTGTATTTTTTTATATTTCTAACAAAAATATCATAGATTCACATTTTTCCTTTCCAGTGATCAAATTATAAAAAAAAGCCGAAAAAAGCCACACAAAAAAAAAAAAAAAAAAGAGAATACTACCAAAACATTTTCAGTGGCAGTGCATGTTCCTTCATTCATGTGCCAAATTTTATCTGGTCTATTGTTGGGGTTTATGCCCTAAATTCCAATTGATTGGCATGTCATAAATAATTAAATTGTTTAATTATATAAGACTATTTATAAATGAACAAATGAGACATTATCTTAGTCCATGAGATGCATAGTATGTGATTTATGTGAAAAGTTACAGAAGATATAAATTGCAAGTTCTTTGTAAACTCAAAATGTAGTTTGTAGTCGGTGATGAAATTGGGCGTTTTATCTGCAAAGACTATAACATATTAACTAAGATGATTTGTCTTGATCACGGAAATAGAGATTTCTAGTTGGTATGTTGATATGTTTTAAGAGTTAAGACATATTGAACTAGACCGCTGTGAGATTTATTATTCTCCTAACGACTATCAAATGAATAATAAATCTTACGACTTCTATTTACATCAACTTTAAATCCTAAGAGAATAATGGACCTGATCATGAGATGTAGGTTACTTTGATATATCAGGAGTGAGATCTATAAGTTATGGTCAAAACCTCAGTATGTTGGGCAGCCGCATTTAGTGTTGATGGAACATATATTCTCAATATGGAATTCATAATCTCTTAACGGAGATATAAAATATTCACTTAAGATAAGTTTAATGAGTTTGGTTATTCAGAGAGTTGGGCCCAACCACTTTAGTAAGGAGTTACTAAAGTATATATTTATGGAATTGGATTTCATAAATATATGATGAATAACATTAAGGATTAAACCGGGTACTCAAGGATTAAGATGTAGTAATCTTCAAAGTGGCAGTCTATATTCATGACTTTGTATTACTATGAATATTTTAATGAAGGGGTTGCATGTATAATAAAGTCTTGGGATATAATTTATTAATAAGGCCTAGAGTGCAATTATATTAATATAGTGATATTGAATATAATTAATGGTAACTTTGGACTTGTCAAAAGTTGACAGAAAAGCCCAAGGCCCATTGGAGCTAAAGTCTTATTTGTTCCCTTTTGGTCCCACTCCAAGCCACACACTAGTGCCCAATTGGAATGGCACAAAAGGCTAGCCCAATTAGATAATTAGTTGTATATAAGGAAAGAAACATACAGAATTTCATAAGTCCTTTCATGAGTTTTTTCACAAGTGTTTTCCATCAAGATTACACAAGGAATAAAATGGTTTGTATGTGAGTGTTGGACACTCCCTTGTTCTCTCATTGGAAACTAATTGAGAGACCACACATCTTGGGCATTAAGTAGAATTGGAGTGAAGATTAAAAGTCTTCCCAAGAACTTTTGATTTTTTGTTTTGAATTTCATCGCACCAAGGTACGCTTTCTTGTTCTTAAATTCTGAAACTTTCATAGTGCATGTTATCAATTGTGAATGAAGTAGATCTGTTAATTTTTCGCTGCGTATGTTTTGTATGTGATACGAACATGTATTTTTCCCAACATCTACACCATGTGTATAATGTCATACACAAAACAAACCAATCTACATATTCAAATATAAGTCATAGATAAGTTCAGTCGCACCCCCAATTCTATCATTTAATCTAAAATGATTATAGCCAAATAATAGATATATCAATAATTTAGTCTCAATTTAAGCAAGTATACTACGGTGGACTAACTAATTATCTCCCGCCATCTAATGGTTTCAATACTTGGTTTATCATGCTATCGTACCCTGTAGTTGTACCGGTGGAACAATTTGTGTCAACATCAATGTTGAATGATTGAGTAGGTGCACTGAGCAAGTACTCAGTCTCTTCTGTATAGACATTAGCATTTCCCCAAGGATGTTTTTCCATGATAACCAAGCCCTCTAGTTCCATTGCCACTTCCTTCATAGATGGCCTATCCTCGCCTCTCACATTTAAGCACCTTTTTGCAATATTAGCAACTTCCTTTAGTAGCTTAATATTACCCTCATTGACAATGTTATCCTCAAGAATTTGAAGTAGGCGGTCTTCTTTTATTGCAGAAACAAAGTACTTTGCTAGATTTCTGTCACTTTCCGGCACATTGAAAGAAAGTGCCATCCTACCAGTCAGAAGCTCTGCCAAAACAACACCAAAGCTGTAGACATCACTTTTTTCTGTTAGTTCACTAGTATGGAAGTATTCTGGGTCCATGTATCCGAAAGTTCCTTGCACCAGTGTGTTTAATTCTGTTTTATCCAAAGGAATCAACCTAGAGGCTCCAAAGTCAGACACTTTTGCTGTGAAATTATCATCTAATAATATATTTGCAGTTTTAACATCTCTGTGTATGATTGGCACAGAAGTTGCAGAATGCAAGTACGCAAGTGCTCCTGCAGTTTCTGCTGCAATCTTCAAACGCTTTTCCCATGAAAGTATTAATGACCGACCATTATCATGAATGTGCTCAGAAAGAGTCCCGTTTGTGATGAATTCATAAACTAGTAAGGGTACTTCTGTTTCCAGACAACAACCTAATAGCTTAACCACATTCCGATGGATAATTTGAGTAAGCACAGTTATCTCATTTACGAATTGTTCAACTTGGCTCTGACTACCAATTTTTGACTTCTTAATAGCAATCACTTTGTTATCTGGTAATATTCCTTTGTAAACTGTTCCATAGCCTCCTTGGCCAAGGACTCTTTTCTCATCATAGTTGTTGGTGGCGTTTTCAAGCTCTTCTGCACTATAAATTCTGGCTGTCTCCATAGACCCGTTGTGACTAGATAGTTTCTGTTGTAGTAGTAAGCCACCATTTTGTTGGAAGAATTTTTCTTTAAGCTTGATGAGCTTTCTTTTTTTCAGTCCCCAATATATCCATGAACCTCCCACAAGTAATACTAAAAGGCCAACACTGATACCTGCACACATTCAAACGTGCATTTTAACGTTGTAGAAGTTTTTAACATTTTTATATGTCTCAATACCTTTAAGAACTAAATATTTAACATATGTATCATATGAAAATGACTCAGTTAATATTTGAATTACAATGTAGTTAATGACTACCGCATCAGAATATATTGTCCATCGACTCTCGATTGTGGTTCACCAGTTCATGCCAACTTACATGAATCTTAAAATTATAACAATTAAAATAGAATTGGTGAACCAAAATTTTGAATCGGAGTCATTTTTTAAAATCTTAATTTTTCTTTCTTATTTGAGAAGCAGCCAAATTAACCTTGAATTTTGATGTTATTTTTATTGTGACTAGTAGGGAGAAAACAGAGAAATAGAGAATGGAAGCAATGTTTAAGTTGGTTCAGCCTATTTAACAACATTCCTCTACAACGGATTAACTATCTTTACTATATTGAATTATTTATACAAAAAACCTAATAAAAGTATCTATATGAAAACGTTAGGCCCAAAGTTGGTACCTTATCCTAAAATCACTATGGTAGTCCGTGAAATTCTATGAAACCACAATTTAGTATATTTACAGTATATCTAATTGTATTTTAGTATTTTCCCCTCAAACTCCAGATGATATCTTAAAGATAACTTAAGTTTAGAATTTAGACTTGTAAAGAATATCTGACTAGATTGGACCAAGTAAGATGTGTAGATGACCAATATCAATGTGGAATGGAATACACGAAACAAATGTCAGCGGCATTAGACAACATGATCAACAACGGATAGATATCAAGAAATGGCTGCTATGGTTTAAATGATGATGGTTACACCAGTGTCTGTTTAGTAGCTATATTGATTATAATGGATTTTTGGTTATGTTGGAGTGTTCTTGAGAAGTTGCAATGGTTTTTGAGTAGACATTGATTGATATGTAACAATTCTTGGCTGGTTATATTTTTCTTAAAATACAATATTTTATTTATTAAACATTCATTTGTATTTCATTGACAATTTATATTTAATTATTTTAGCATTGTTGATTTAAAGAAAAGAACCACAATTTCTTCCTTATTGTGTATATATAGTTAACTCGTTAGTTGGTTATTTATAAAGTTTCTATTTACTTCAAACATGGCTCAAGTATTGCATAAATTTTGTGAAATGAACCAAAGATGTAAATGAGCGAAATGTTTATTTGAATTGTAATTTTATGATATGTCGATATATGATTTTTGGATATTGGATATATTTTGGAAGTTAATAATACAATTTGACCATACTTTGGATCCCATCCATGGGGTATACATTGGTAAATTTTTTCAAGGGCTTACCACCGACTTACATGTGGTTATGGGTCTTGTCATGGAGATATAGTGTAATCATAGTTATAAAAATTATTAAGTACATAAAATCTTATTAGATTTCACATCATTTCAAGTCCAATTAAATTTTTTATGTTTTGGAGTTCATTGCAAATTATATGTTAATTTTCAAACTAATGAGATACAATTTCTAAGCCTATGAGTTTATCCTAAAAATTTTTATTTGTTTACTTCTATATATGCTTAATGTAACTATCTGGGATTGTGGCTACTTGTTGAGCTGTGAAACTCACCACTTT
Organism: Lithocarpus polystachyus; assembly: GCA_033629205.1. Taxonomy (NCBI): domain Eukaryota; kingdom Viridiplantae; phylum Streptophyta; class Magnoliopsida; order Fagales; family Fagaceae; genus Lithocarpus; species Lithocarpus polystachyus. The sequence continues at coordinate 34,998,790 of CM066170.1, forward strand.
CTTTCTCTATTTTCAAAATTTAAGTAGTAATAGGTTTGCGTTATCGGAGAGGTGGTGCCCATGAGAAGAGTAGTAGGATTTGATACTAATGTTAGTGACTATTGGAAGATTTGAAATTTTCACTTTTCTGCCGGATGTAATAGTCTAGGAAATTTCATTTAACTATTGAAATATTAGCCAATTGGAATTGTTAATATTTGTTTATGAGAGAATAGTCAACAGAAGTTTTGCTTGTTTTTTAATTTCTTAAAAAAAAAAAAAAGGTTTTACTATAAATTAAACCACAACTAACAATATGAAGATGACATCTGTTCCTGTCATGTGTAATATATGTACATTACTTACTGAAAGGGCCACTTGTGATAGTCACTTTAATTGTAACATAAAAAAAAAAAAAAAAAACCATGTTAATTTTAATATATATATATATATATATATATTTAACCTGTGTCATAATCAAAGCAATTTTGTAATTTATCAAAAACCCCTTTTAGAGACAGTGTGAATTACAACTTAACTCCAAAAGTCTTTTACGGAAAATTATTAAAAGAAACAAATGTAATATGGGGAATATATCTCATTCAACTTTGAACTAATTTTGCTAACAAAAAAAAAAAAAAAAAAAAAATTTGAACTAGTTTTTCACTTTTTTGCACTAAAAGTTTTCCTAAATTGAAAAAAAATAAAAATCGGTTGTATTTTTTTTCTAGTTTGTCAAGTTCTACAAGGATTAAAGTGATAATCACTCCACAAGTATAAGTATTTGTGGGATATGAGGGGTAAGGGCTAGAGTTCAAGTATCTAGGAGTGAGCTTCACACGCATATACATTTTAGATTAGGTTAAAGCAGAATTTCTATCTTATATAAAAAAAAAAAAGTGTCGAAATTCAAATACCCTCTGAAATTATCTGGGCATTAAAATACTTTGTATATAAACCAAAAGACAGTTTAGTACATTTTCTATAAAAAGAAGAAAAGAAAAGACAGTTTAGAACCAAAAAAAAAAAAAACTCTAGAAAAATGATAGAGATTTTTGTTAAATTGAGTCTATCTATTAAATGTTATTTTTGCATAAATAATCTATTTTATCAAATTTCCTAAATAAATTTGGAAGTTCAAATAGATTTGAAAGTATAATTTAGGTGAACACATTATAATATATGAGTTGATAATTGAAACTTCCAAGTTTATTTTGGGGCTTTAGGGTTTGTTTATTTTACTTATTTAATTAGATACAATTTTATTTTAGATAAATTATTAAAAAAATAAATTAATGAAAATAAGTTCATTCAGGCATAACCTACCAAAATTTTCAAGATATATGGGCCAGGCGTGATGTGAGTGATGGATTGTTCAAGAAGGAATGGAATCATGTTATGGTTGGGCTTTGGTTTGTGTTTAAGTCTTGACACAACAGGCAGTTTCGTGCGGTGCATCTCTATTTATATTGGACTTAATAGCAGGTTGAGTTTGTGACCGTTGTTTATGAATATGGGTTTCGCTGTATTTGACAGTTTCGGCTTCTTTAAAATATGGGCCCAAGATTGTTAAATGGTCACCATTCCGGTTTTTGCAATGATGGGGTCATAATCACTTTAATTTCTCCCCTATCATTGCACAAGCCGCAATGACTATCATTGCACAAGCCGCTATCATTGCAAAAGGTTTGAAATTTCCCCGCTTTGATTGATTCCAGAGTTACATAAGACTATTGACTATACGAGTTTTGTGTTTGTCGTTTGGTTGAAATTAAGCCTATTTTGATTTCAAATCTCTGAATGAGACCTCAATAATTAATCTATCAATACTCATTAATAAATCTTTTTCTATGGTGAGCTTATTTATAAGTTTCAAAGCATTAGCTTTTTGTCAATGAGTTACTATAATTTTTAGAATTATTTTATTGTTTTTTAAAAACAAAAATAGAACAATTATTTTGCAGTTTTGTTTTATTGTTGAATAACAAACTAATAACAAAATAAGCTCTATCCAAAATCCAAATACACTCTTAAGTCTTAAACAGAGCAAAAACCAAATTATTAATTAGTATTTTAGTCAATTCTAGTGATTCTTTTTTGGATGAATAAAATTTTTTTTATTCAAACAGGAAGAAACCTGCTAGGCAGGAAACGACACAAGTAATCGCACAAGCTACTATCCTAATGAATGTCCTTCAATAAAATATTAAATCAAATATCATTTAATTTTCTAATCCATGCGTGTATTCTATTAATAATAATAACAATAACAGAATTAATTTTTATATACTTACATAGTGTAATAATGATTAGGTTGGATTGGCTCACTTTAGCACGGCAACCAGTTCCATTTTTCAACCCATCGCCTTCGTACCCCTTTGGACAATTGCAATAGAAACTCCCCGGAATGTTATGGCATTCTTTGTCACAGGGGTTTGAATTTTCGCACTCATTAATATCTGAAACACAATGCAACAAAATAAATTCAGTCAATTGAAGGAGATAAAAAAAAAAAAAAAACCATCTAGTAAATTAAATGTATATTAGTACCATAGCAACCATGGAGGAGGTATGGATTTCCTTGAAAGCCAGAAGAGCAATTGCAACGATATCCAGGACTGTTGTTGGATTCATAACATGTACTATTTTCTGCTTTACATGCATAGCTTACTGAATTTCTTCGAGCATCTAGGCATGTCTCATTCCCAACTGCCCAATCAAGCACCACAGGAACGGTATCATTCTTAAAATTTGTAAGATCTAAAGAGGAAAAGTTGTATGCATTTTCTTCCACTACAAAACCGATCTCACATGGATTGAATTCGAGAACTTTGGAGTGGTTGTCAAGGCTCACCAAAACCACAATAAAATCTGTTATACCTTTAGGGATAGGAGTCTGGCAGCAGCCAATGCCAGAGCAAGACCCGTCATCCACACTTTCAATGTTGTCACAGAGTGATAGGCATCCAGTTGTATAGTTCTTTCCATCTATATTTCCAATAAGCGCCGCAGTGTCACAACCAACGGCTGTGAATATGTTCCTCTCATGTGAGATAGGAAAATTTGGAGACTCAAACAGTGAATAATTCTCGAAATTAAGCCCTGACTTGTCGTAGCAATTACGTGCTACAGTTGTTGAGACTCGCAGTTCCCCATTCAGCGAGATGTTGAGAACTTGTAGAGTACCATTGCCCAGGAAAGGAATTGGAGGGTTGAAATGAGTGTCGTTACAAATGATGAGAAAAGACTCTTCAAGGTAACAGCCCTCCTTTGTTCCAAATGGGTAGGGGATGTTAAGTGATCCACAATTCTGTATGCAGTTCGAATTTGGTTGAGACGCTGCTGTTGCTGCTAAAATTATCAACCCAAGTAACTGCAGTTGTGGAAAAAGCATTCCACTAAAAGCCATGGATTCTTTTTTTCTTTGTCAGTAAAAATTGGTACTTTCTTTTGTGCCAATACCCTTGAATGGCCCCTTAATAGAAGGACCTTTCGCTAGACCCAGTCCCTGATGGAGGTGTATATCGGGTTTCTTGGTGACTTTGTTTCTCAGCTGAGCGATTGATTCTAATGTGTTTGGATGTCTTTTTTTTTTTTTTTTTTTTTTTGAGAAAAAAAATGTACTATTATTTTTTTGGTGCATGTCTTTTTCTTGAGGTTGTCTTTATTTATCTAAGAAAAAATTTTTGTATGCGCTAGGCGCAGCCCCCCCCCCCCCAACAGAGTGCACAAAAAACGAAAACTGCATATTTATTTAAAGAAAAATTTTTGTATGCGCTAGGCGCATAAGCGCCCCCCCCCCCCCACAGACAGGAGGGCCCCACACAGCTGTCTGTGAGAGGAAGTAAGCTAGTTTACAAAAAACGAAGACTGACTTATTGAAGGTGCATGCATCAAAGTAAAACTTCAGAGATTCTGCTGATTTTGAAGGCACAGGGAAGGAAATACCAAGTCAACGCCTCAAATTTTTTTTTTGAGAAAAAAAAAATGTATTATTATTTTTTTGGTGCATGTCTTTTTCTTGAGGTTGTCTCTATTTATCTAAGTAAGCTAGTGTACAAAAAACGAAGCCTGACTTATTGAAGGTGCATGCATCAAAGTGCATGTCTTTTTTTTTTTTTTGGGAACATTGGATAGTGAGTCTGTGTTCCGCGTCTGCGTCGTCCACTGCTTTGGATAGTCAACATGCCCTTTTAATTTTTTTTTTTTTTTTCTAGAGAGTGAGTCTGCGTCCGCGTCTGCGTCTTCTACTGCTTTTTTTTTTCCTCCCTAATGCGCACGTTTCAGCCACAAATAGCTACTGTGCGGATACTATGTGGCTACTATTCATAAACAGTAGCAGCAACTTTTAATTTTTCAACTCTTTTTTTTTACTGTTTATAGATTCACAAATATCATTTTTCAACAACTTTTTCATTAAAAATGGGTCCTACTACACTATTTACACGTTTAAAAATTATTCTGCTATAGTGTTTTTCAGTTTTCAGTTTCAGCAGTATCCAAATGGACCCTTAAACCCATACCTACTAATACATGTTGCCTCTCTTCCTCAAAAAATGAACCACACTCTTCACTTATTCACCCTCCAAAAAATCAGATCTGGGAGAACCTCTAATCTGTTTCAAGCCATCTCGTCAGCTAATCATGTACAGAACTAAAACTTTAGAAATCCTGCTAAAATATCTGTTTTTTGAAGGTATAGCAAAGGAAGCCCAAGTCAATCTATCAATGCCCTAGTGTACTAGTTAAAATTTAAAAATTTTATAATCTTCTTCTTTTCTATTTATTTTGGTGAAAATAGCCAAATACCACATTTTGGCAAAATTTGTGACAAACTAGCATTGTTTTGGAAATATTTAGCAAAGTACCACTTTTTTAATACTTGAGTTCCACAAAATCGAGTTCCTGTGAGTCGCCAGTGTGGTATTGTTGACTTGGAAATTGTGTAAGTAAAAAAATAATGTGGTACTCAATATTATTGAAATCGAGTATTTCTTTATAGTACTCGAGCTTAATGTAGTCGAGTACCTTATTTTCTTTATTTTATTTTTTATCTTTTTTCTCTTTTTTTTTTCTGTTGGAATGGCTTGAATGGTCAAACTTAGTGGCTTGACATTAGCCAATAAACCATTAAATGGCTTGCATGCCCATGTCAAGAAGATGCATGATATTCAAGTAGTTTCATGAAGAAGTTTTTATTCTTCATGAATTGTCAAAGAAGATGGCTAGGAACAGCACTTGACATGCAAACCAAATTCATGCTTCTTTTCTTTGGCCAAAAATCCTTGCCATTTTCTTTGACTTGACAAGTTTCTTTGACTTGCAAGAGTGAGTTCCTACGGGAGATAATAAAATAAATAAATAAAAAGAAAAAAAAAAAAAGAAGAAAGAGTGCCTTTACGTGAGACAGAGAGATAGAAAAGAACTTGACTGTATGAAAAAAAAAAAAAAAATACTCGATTGTATAAAGCTTGAGTACTATAAAGAAGTACTCAATTTCAGTAATATTGAGTATCACATCATTTTTTTAATTACACAAATTTCAAGTCAGCAATGCCACGCTAGCGACTTACTAAGAACTCGAGTTCACTAAACTCAAGTACTATTTAGAACTCGATTTTGTGGAACTCGAATACTAAAAAAGTGGTAGATTGCTAAATATTTTCAAAACAATGTTAGTTTGCCACAAATTTTTACAAAACGTGGTATTTGGCTATTTCCACTCAAATCTCTCACATCAAATTACATTGTTGCATGCCTTTCATTTCTCCAGACCTATTATCACTTAAAAATGCAAGCGTCACTATCAAACTTTGTCTATCACTAGTGAGAAGTAATTGCACTAGGTGAGAGGGACTCTACATATATCGTAGCTTCCTAGAATACATAGAGACGACTTGAAGCAACCTGGCACATACAGAGGAAGACTATTGTCTTCTAATTGACCCCTAGACTGGGGCACTGACCTAGCCATCATTCCCTATGCATACAAAAGGTGCAAGATTGCTAGAAAATTTAAGCACATCACAAAATAGTATAAAAAATATTTTTGCAAAGACACTACAAGAAATCTAGGTTTAGGCAACGTTTGTAAACCATCATTAAAAACCCAAAAAATGTTGCTATAGACACAAATGGTCTACAACGACTTTTTTTTTTTTTTTTTTGGTGACGTTCAACAACGTTGCAATAGAGCGGTCACTATAGGTCTATTACGATGTTTTTAAAAACGTCGCCATATGTGACTCTTTAATGGCGTTCAAAAACTTTTAGTGACATTTTAAAAAACGTCACCATATTTTCCTCTGTGGGCTTAAATTGGGCTCTAATCATGATCTCATTGATTGGAATGATAATATCAACAATTATGGCAACAACTGCAGCAGAAGCAGCTCTAGCCAAGCCTAGCTGCGACTACATGTGTGGAGATGTAAAAATACCATTTCCATTTGGCTTGAATAATGGCTGTTATCTAAATAAGAATTTTCACATCACTTGTGAGGACAATGTAAAAGCAAAGACAGGCCCTTTCAATGTTAAAAGCACATCCATTGAAGCTTATGAGTTGTGTGTCTTGAACTTTATAGCCCAACGCTGCTACAATCAGACTAGTGCATTAGTGGAAGGGGTTAAAACCTCGCTCAATACTGGCAGGTACACCATTTCCAACACCAAAAATAAGTTCACAGTTGTTAACTGTGACACTTATGCATACCTTACACATACACAAAAAGGAGAAAATTACTAGATCAGGTGCATGTCTCTATGTAATACCCTTCTCAAGGTGGTCAATGGCTCATGCTCTAGCGTTGGGTGCTACGAGGTAGAGGTTCTCGAAGGATTAAAAACTACAGCAATGAAAGTACGCAGTTATGATAATTAATCACATAGATGTATGGAACTTGAATCCCTGTGGCTATGCTTTTGTTGCTGAACAAGGCCAGTTCGATTTCTCCTCTACTTATCTCAAAAATCTTACATACGAAGAGCTCCCTATGGTGCTTGAATGGGCAATTGCGAATGAGACATGTAAAGAAGAATGTAAGAGGAATAGTTACTGCCAATACATTGAAACCACGTTGGAGTATCATTGCAAAGTGAGAGCAAGGTTACTGAGGGAGTCCGTACCTCCTTGATGGTTGCTAAGGTACGTATTATACATTTATAAGGCTTCCAAAATAAATTTCAAATATCAATTGCGGTACTTATTTTTCTGGGCAGAAATACATTTTTGGTCTCTACATTTTGGGCCCATTCCCATTTTCATCTCTACTTTTCTATTTTATTGCTTTTACTCCCTAAAATGAAAATTTTGTTCCATTTTAGTCTCTAGCGTCATCTCACTAACAAAAATTGCTTATATGATAGATGGAGTGCACTATTGGCATACTAAATGTTGACGTGGCCATTAAAATAATATTTTAAATTTTTTATTTAAAATTTAAAATATGCCCTATGGGCACAACAGTTTTCTCCTAAGAAAGGAGAGTACGCCTTGGCCGAGTGGACCCGGGCGGAGAAAAGACGAAATCGCCACCTAGATTAGGTCTAGGAACCATTTATATAGAACCCTTACATGGAAGGACTGATCTTACTACCAGAGTATGGGTTCAGAGTTTAGGTATGATTTTAGGAAGGCGTTAGGCATCCAAAACCGTCCAACCTGTGGGTCAGCTTCCACTCATTATGCCTTAGGTCTTAATCTCATTAAAGGCACATTCAACATTGCATTCTATACTCTCTCTCTCTCTCTCTCTCACACACACACACACACATACACACACACACACACACACACACACACACACACACACACACACACACACACACACACACACACACATATCTAAGAATCACCACAACATTAATTATCCTAAAATCCTAACATACATTTATTATGGCATCATATTATCATAAACCCTAGCACATTCCTATCTTATTTATGTCCAAGACAGCAAACAAATCATGGCAGAAACATAGACATGGCAAGATCAACTACGTCTTCCAAGACAACTGTGTTCCTTTGGTTGGGTTTCGTCGTTGCTCTTACTATTCCCCATACGGATTCCTAATGATGATGGTGTCTTTCATATCTCGGTCTTCATTGAGAGGGTCTTTGGCAGGATATATGAGACTTGGTTGACAAAGAATAGAGGCTAAAGATATTCGTTTCCCTCAGTTTCTCCATTCTACTTCGGGCTACAAAGCTTAGCCAACTGTTGACATGAGATTAGTTCATAGGGAGGAGAAGGATTACCAGAAGTCCAACAAAAGGAAAAGGGACAACTGACAACCTCGATATGCCCCAAGTTTTACTTTTTTGCACTTTATGATTCTCATGTCTTTCTTTTGAGTTTAATAAAGGATAGGAATATTCCAAATTTCTTATGTAAACAATTTATTATCTTTTAATTTGAGCAATAAGAGAATCAACTATTTTATTGTCTTTGCTTATTGTCTTCTTTTTTTTTTTTTTTGTGCCTTGTAATTTTTGTCCCTGACGTCCTTATAGGAATCTTCGCCATGGTCTTTTCCCTTGTCTTTTGCCTAGATTGCCTGTAGACACCGCATTTTGTACCCCTTACGACTCGAGCCCCTGTTCCCCAATGATGTTGAAATTCTAAGACCTAAGATTGATTTAAGGCCCAATCAGATATTAAATTTACTTGAGAAATTTTAAAATGAAAAATATAACTTTTAATGAGCAAATAAATCTATTTTTGGAAAAGTAAAGCCAAGGAAGCCCACGGCCTACGCACGCAGGAATCAGCCTATACATGCAGCCATGATGCATATGCACACAATCTCGAGCCTATGCGCGCATGTAGGGTTATAGAAACATAAAAAATGCAAGTTTTCTGAATTAATGCTGAGGTTTGGAACAAATCCCACATCGTTTGGGAGCCGTTCCAGACCCCTATTTTCACAATATATATAGCCATACATGGTACCTTTTCAAACAACAAGGAGATCTTAAGGGAAAACATTAAGATTCACTAGAAATAGAGAATCAAAAGGGGAGTTTTTCATAAAACATCCTCAAGTCAATTTGTAAGAAGTTTAGACCCCTTAAACCCAAACAGATTAACTTAGATATTTAGTCAAGTGATTAACTTAGGTAAATTAAACAATTCTAGGTTAACATAAATACATCATATCATGCAAAAATGCGGAAAATAAATAACACACGATATGATAACCCAGGAAACCAAACCGGTAAAAACCTAGGGAGGATTTAACCTAGCTATCCTCAAGGTAAACCGAATTCACTATGAAAAAATTGAAGTTTACACAATAGCGACTTAGACTACTAACATCCTATTGCTACCTCGAGTAGGAAACTTACTACCACGACCACGTGACAGCTCCGAGTCCACGGACTACTTCTTTCCTTGAATTCTCAGCAAAGCATAAGCACACCTGCTTGTATATCTTGAAGCTCTTGATTCTGCAACTGAACGATCACCAAGCTCTTGATATCAATTTTGAGTTTGGAAACCCTAAGTGTATGTGAAGGTAAACACCTCTAGATCTCACAAATAAGATTCATAAACACAATATTCAGAACACTAAAAAACGTGGTTAGGGTTTTCCCTTTTATACTTAGGGCAAAATATAAAACCCTACACATTAAACGAGCTTGAGCTGAGTTGGAAATTCTGCAGAAAAAACAATCTGCACGACTTTCGATCGGTCGAGTCTAATTCTCGATCGATCGAGCTAGGCAGAATTGCACAGTAATATCTGCAGTAACTCGATTCCAATTTTACATAAAAACCTCATACTTTAAGCAAGTCTAAACAAGACTAAAAACGTTTTGATCATGGTTTACCAACATTACAAAATGAAGTTCTAATACATTAGTTCCTAATTCCTTAGAACCTAACACAATTTTCTTTATATTAGGGCATTTTCTAGCTTTGATCTTTGAGTTTAAGATTACTAATAACTTTTTTATTTTTTAATTGATTGTGAATAGATTTGATTGAGGTGAATAGATTTGACTGAGGGGAACAGTAAAAAATCAAGCTTGAAGAGATTCTGTTTTGAGGTATTAGTTCTAAGTTTTATCTTTCTTTTTCTTTAATTTGATTCTGTTTGTGTTTATTTCTTTGCTTGTTTTAATATGATTATGTAGTTTAGGTGTAAGTAGTTTAAATGTTTTAAAGTATGTTAGGTTGTTAGAATTATTATTTTGAAGTCTTGCTTTATTTTCTGTGTTGCTATGTTCTTGGCTAGGGTTTCTGGGGTTAAACCCACGTATGCATAATCCTGCATCCATTTGCAGGCCAGATTATGCATATGCAGGCTTGTTCATACACACGCATGATCCTACCCAGAAACCCTAACCTTAGTTTTTTTTATTCTGTTTCTTATTTCCTTGCATAAATATGCTATTTTAATCCTTTATATATATATATATATATATATATATATATATATAGGAAAGTTCACTATGAAATGAACGTTTAGACTCTCAATTTACAAATTATCAATTCAAGCTTTAACACAAACAATAAACGTGCGAAAAATGAACTAAAGCCTAAAACAGAATTGATAAACTATCAAAGCCAAATAAAATCACATCCATAACAGAAAATAAATGACAAAGATAAAGGGAAGAGAGATGCAAACACAAGGACAACACACGATGTGTTATCGAAGAGGAAACCGAAGCACTCGGCGTAAAACCTCTCCGCCGCTCTCCAAGCAGTCAAATGATCCACTAAAGAATGTATTTGGGATACAAGGACAGTAATAGACCCTCCAAGCCTAATCAACCTAGTGTACCTAAGCCCTCCAAGCTTTCTGCTCCAACGAGGTTACGCCGAACCTTTTTTTTCTTTAGCTTCCCGGATCCCGCTACTAGTCCATAGCATCAACCAATAACAATTGGTTCCTTCCTAACTGCTTCCCAAAGCACCAAATAATCTTCTCACAGATGTGGGTATGGTGAGAAAATGATTTGGCTAAATTACCTCTTAAGGATCTACAATGGAGAGAGTGAAAGTAGAGGAATTTGAAGAGTTATAAGGTAAAGATTGTGGATGAGTCAATCTTGTTTTTCTCTAGGGTTTCTCACTCAAAATTCTCTCTAGAAGCTCTCTACATCTCGTGGGTATAAGAGGTATATATACTGGTGAGTGTTTGGAATGCGAAGAGTCAGTTTTCCAAAACAGAGCTGTCTGGCGGCTTGGCCTCACGGCTTGACTGAGTCACGAGATCAAGCCGCGAATCAACTGACCTGCCAGACTGGAATTTTTGTCCTGTAGTGCACCAACTGGCACGACGGTTCAGTTTCTGGCGACTTGCCAGTCGCAAGCAACCTGCCAGACCAGTCGCGAGTTTTACTCTGCATGCTTCACTTGCGTGCAACTTTTGGCGGCTTAATAGTCGCGAGACACCAGCGAGATCCAGTCGCGAGTCCCTGTTCTGCTACACAATCTTGAGCATTTTTTCATACTCTTGCACACACTACCCTTACATGATTCCCACCTAAAATACAGGGTTTCTAAGTGCTGAATTACAAGCAAATTGGCACGGAATAAAGGCAACAAAATGGTTGATAAAATTCAACCTTACAATATATATTTGAATCTCTGTTTCATTGTTTGTTGTTTGTTTGTCCCTCACATGTTCAAATTAGGATTTATCTTTGCTTCTTTGATTTATCAGCTTTATTAGACCTCGAAAGTTATATGATTTAAAATAGAATCAAATCTTTCAGCAAAAAAAAAAAAAAAAAAGAATCAAATCAAATTGAACTAAAAAGGATATACACAAAATGTCAAAAACTCTAAAAGAAACCCATTTTTCAGAAAGCCAAAATAAAGGAGGCGTTTGGTACATGCACTTAAAAACTGAAAAACATGTATTTGAAAACATGTATAGAAATACGTGTGGATGAAAAAGTGTGTAAAAGTATCTGTAATATTATTTAAAAATTGAAAACATGTGTTTAAGTAGGTGTACCAAACTTCTCCCCCACAGAGATCCTTGTCACGTTAATTTTCCAAACCTACATCATTCACTCTTTCGTTCGCTAGGGGCTAGATCTGGGTATGTGTGGGGCAATAAATCCTTAGGGTCCATTCTGTTAAAGGAGTGGAAAAGCGGGAGAATGAAAAATTGTAGGAGGATAGAAAAGTGGGAGAATGGAAAATATTTAGTTTTCCCTCTTGTGTGTTTGGTTGGAGGGGTGGAAAAGTGGGAGGGTGGAAAACTCTTTTGTTTAGTTGGAGAGAAAAAGAGAAGGATGAAAAATGTAATTTATATAAATTGATTATTATACCCTTGTTACACAATATGTAAGAAATAAATTTATTTGTACTCATTAAATAATATAAAATTTATCACATCATATATATAAATTATTTTTATTATTATATTGTAAAATTTATAATCGTATACATATAGATTTAATTGGGCAAATGATTTTGTAATCAGAAAAAAGGTGGTTAGCAAAAAAAAAAAAAAAAGAAGAGAGAGAGAGAAGAGAACCTGAAGGCTAGACTCGTTGGTGAAGGAGATGAGAAGAGGAAAGTGAGGATGTTTGTGGGCAAAAGTCATCAGGTGGGGTAGGTGAGAAGAATGCATTTTTGTAAAAGTGCTACTATAGAACTTTTCTCCCCAAGATTTTCCTCCCAATTTGGGAGGAAAAAAAAATGTGGACCCAGAGAGAAAAGTTTCTCCCAAGTTTTCTCTCATTCCTATTTTCCTTCCCCAAACGAACAGTAAAAAACAACATTTTTTACCATATTTTCCTCTCTCTATTTTTCATCCTCCCTATTTTCAACCTAAACGAACATACCCTTTAGTCTTGGCCAAATTCTCTCCAAATAAAAACATCATCACCGCAATTCCTATCAACCCATATGTGAAAATAGTGCATAAACACGTGAGTATGGGACCTACCACTCTTCTTGCTTCTTGCCAACACAAACATATTCTAGGTACACGTGGCCCGTGGGTGAGACTTTTGGGTTTAGAACAAAAAGTTTCGGAGAACAATGGGTAAAAAGCGGTGGCTAAGAGAGAGAAATAAAAAAAATAAATACAGTTACTGCACATAGGATTTGTAAATTTTTTTTTTTTTTTTTTGAAAGAGTTTCAACCTATGGCGTCCGCTCCTGATGATAGCTCTTTCATCAGACCAAAACACCAATCAATTTTTGGTGTAGACGGGAATTAAACCCTAGATCTCTTATACAACCATCAGAGACTTTACCAGTTGAGCTAACTGGCACCTACAGGATTTGTAAATGTTGAAATTTGAAGACGTGTGCATAAATTTTTTACCAATAACACTTTTTTTTTTCTATCTTGCTTTTTTTAGTTAAAAAAAAATGGGGGAGAAAGATATAAAAGAAGATCAAAAAGACCTATTAAACATCATTTTTAACCGATGTAAGTTACATAAACTTAAGGGAAAAATACTTAGATACTCTGGGAGTAATGCTCCCTCTTCTCATATGAGAGGTGAGTCCCATGATGTGCACCATGGAACTCACCTCTCATGTGAGAGGAGAGAATTACATAAAGGGTTGAATATATAGGTGTATTTTGGGAGTTTTAGTAAAAAAAATCATTAAATCTAATTTCATTTCCTCCCAATCCTACCCATTTCATTCCCTCCCATTTAAACTCCCAAACAAGGGAATAAACTTTCCATTCCCTCTGTTAAAACTCTCAAATAAGAGGGAGGGAAGAATATTCTAAAAATATTGTTTTTATTCCATTCTAATCCATTCTATTCCCTCCTCCCAAGCGAAGCCTTAAACTATATTAAAAATTCCCCGCTTATGTAATTCTTTTATAAATATTACTCTTTTATTAGTGCGTATCTTTTATTATGGAGTTCCTTTCAAAACTTCCTTTATAAATATTACTCTTTTATTAGTGCGTGTCTTTTTATTCCCCATGAACAAAATTGAGTAATACGAAAAAAAAGAGCATGTTTTTTTTATTTTTATTTTTTTATTTTTATCTATTCCTATATGCATTATTTCTCTTATAAAATTTTGATCCCACAACTATTTGATATAGATATATGTATATATAGAATGCATAATATAATTATTGCTATTGTAAATCTCTAATTGAAAAAATCTAGATGCCTGTGTAATTGTGTAAGTAGTGGCGGAGTCATGAATTTTTTATGGATAGCCAAACTAAATATAATAAAGTTCTAGGTGAAAAAAAAGAAAAATTTCATGATTAAAAAATTTTTTTTATTTTTTAAATCACTTTTAAGTCAACAAAGTATATACCTTGCATTCCTTTCCTTTTTTTTTTTTTTTTTTTCTCAACCATCACGTCCATTTTTCCATTTTTCTTATTCTTTCCTTTTTTTTTTTTTTTTTTTATGAGCTTTATCCTAAACTCAGGGCCGGCTCAATAATTTCTGGGGCCTTAGGCGAAAATTTTAAATAAGGCTTTTTTATAATTAAATATTAATCAAATAATATATATATTGAATTTTTTATTTAAAATCTATTTTTCTTACTTTTTGAAATGCAAAATTACTAATTAAGTTTTTGTATTTAAGTTCCTCTAACATTTCTTTTTCAATTGATAATAGATATTGGTTATTGCAATTTATCTAAAGCCATGACCATTTTAATGTTTAAACCTGCATAAATAAAAACTAATTTAATACTTGATTTAATAAATTAGCATCACTATAATACAAATGAGTTGATATGATACACATCAAATTATTAATTGATATAATAATTTATAATAATAGATAAATTGTCAAATTATAAATTAAAAAAAAAAAAAAAAAGGTGAGAAACATCTAGCACCTAGCTGTACTCCACCAATTGCTAAGCTTTAAATAAACAACTTGTCCTATCCTATTAATTGCTCTCATGGCAGAAGTAGTGTCCTGTGGGGCAGAAAATTCATAGCAAAAACGTGTTATTGTAAGACTTATAAGAGTAGTGGTGGAGTGTAAAAATATGTCACGTGTCCTATGATCCCATCCCATCAAACAACTGCACAATAAAAATGTGAAATAAACTAAAAATAAATAGAAGACTCAGTCTTCATTTTAGGATACAATGGGACATTTTTAATGCATTTTATTAATCAATAAAAGTGCTTAAAATTTTTTTTATTTAAATATATAAATAAATATATTATATATATAATTTTTTTTTTTACAAGTGGGGCTTTTTATTTGGGGACCTTAGGCGATTGCATCAATTGCATCACCTTTAGAGCCGGCCCTGCCTAAACTAAAAGTGGTGAGAAGAATAAAGAACTTCCAAATAAATATCATAACCATTTTCTTTCATATCTTCCTTTTATAAATATTACACATTAAGAGTTCATATATATATATATATATATATATATATATATATATATATACCAAAAAATATGTTATTACCACTAGACTATCATTTACTATGAAGAAAGAGAGAGGAAAAAAAAAAATGAGAACCATCATAGGCTAATTACACTAAGTAATCCCAGTAATTAACAAATCAAATGAATCGAATCCCCCAAAAAGTCCCAAACACCTCGACAATGCAACCATGTCTATCTTCTAAATCCATTCAAAGTGTACTTTGATTCAAATCTTTTTATCATCCTTGGAAACATTGGCATCCACGTTTTCGACCCCTGTCCATTCCTTTCATTCCCTTTCTCTGAGCTCACCATCTTTCAAAATAATAAACTGTATCTATGGCCTCTTACAGTACGTGTTTTATGACTCCCTTTATCTCCTCCCCAAAACTACAACTTGCATTTTTCTTACATTACTTAGTCAAATATATAATTTCCTAAGAAATTCTTTTAAGAGGAAACTTCTAAAACTGTTGTATGTAGTTGGTGATTTTATTATATCTTAGAGGTGAATTGACTATTCACCAATGACAGAAACTCTTTCGAAGTGAGAGCAATTATCGCTTTCAAGACTATTCTATTCTATAAAAGAAAATAGACATTTGCCCCTAATTTACAAATTATACAACTAAATACTCTTATTTTGAAATTATTTAGCAAAATGTCATAGTTTTTGAAACTCAATTTTAACAAAATCAAGTTGTGTAAACTCGATATCCTAAAAATCGAGTTCT
Source organism: Lithocarpus polystachyus (assembly GCA_033629205.1). Lineage (NCBI taxonomy): Eukaryota > Viridiplantae > Streptophyta > Magnoliopsida > Fagales > Fagaceae > Lithocarpus > Lithocarpus polystachyus. The sequence continues at coordinate 35,014,860 of CM066170.1, forward strand.
ATGTATATTTTTAAGTGAAACCTGACATTAGCAATATCGAGTTCTACTTAAATTTTCCAAAAAAATTAACTGGCAAAATATGTATAGAACTCGATATTACTAATGTCGAATTCCACTTGTAACTCGATTTTGTCAAGTTTAAAAAACAAGGGTATTTTGTTAAATAGTTTCAAAATATGAATATTTTATTGCATAGTTTGTAAATTAAGGACAAATGCTCATTTTTTTCCCTATTCTATATACACCTCAAAGTCCATAATTTCCGGTCAATACAAATATACAATATCAAATGCCTGGGAATTATAAACTGAATTCTTCCTTTGAAGAGGACTAGAGAAGGGACACCACCACGAAAAAATAGGATGGATGCATGCATCTTCAGTGAGTCCTCGTGTTTGAATCAAAAAGTATTGATTAAAATTCAAACATTGGCTCTCATCGATTTGAATAAAAATTAACCAGGAAGATGTTTTATACACTAGCTTAATGGTGAAAATAGTCAAATACCACGTTTTGGCAAAATTTGTGACAAACTAGCACTGTTTCGGAAATATTTAGTAATGTACTACTTTTTTAGTACTCGAATTCTACAAAATTGAGTTCTAAATAGTACTCGAGTTCAATAAACTTGAGTTCCTAATGAGTCGCCAGCGTGGCACTGCTGACTTGGAATTTGTGGAATTAAAAAAAAAATAATGCGATACTCGATATTAGTGAAATTGAGTATCTCTTTATAGTACTCAAATTTAAAAAAATAATATGATACTTTTTCCATACATTGAAATTTCAGCGGTTATTTTTTGGATGAGGTCGGTTATTGGATAACCAAATTTGCTACGATTATTTTTACATAACTTGATAATATATGCTATTGTGATTAGTAAATAATCATTTTATATAAGCCAATAACTTTATCTTCATTATTCACGATCATTCATATTATTGTTTTAAAAATTATAACAGGCTTTAAAAACAATATTGTCAATTGCCTTGAAGTGATAACTGCATAAGAAAATTTGTACTTTACATCCAAAATTAATAAAACTCAAAATCACGGCTTTAATCTTAAACAAAGCATACAAATTGCGCACTCGATAGTTAAATTGATTATTAAAACTAATTAATGGTCACGTATTCCCAATAATAATAACTACAAGTAACTCAAATGAAAACCTAACAATTTACTTTAATTACTGATTAGTGTCTTGGTTTGATAATAAAGAACTATCATCCAGAACGTATGTCATAAGTTGAAACTCTCTAAAAAAAAAAAACTTGTTTTAATTTTTTTAGGTAAAAACTTCGAGGACCGAGGTTAGCTTCTTTTAATTTTTTTTTTAGGTAAAAACTTCAGCAACAGTATTATGAGTTGAACCTTCCCAAAATTATATTCTTAATCACATAATTAACTGAATTTATTACAGATGTGCAGGACTTTGTATGATTCATGATCCACTACAACCAAAATATGTTGTCCACACGCAGTCTAATTTGAATTTCTAGCATTTTATCAAAAAATAAATTTAATTTAAAATTTGACAGTCTGCAACACGCTTTGGGTACTATTCCAAAGTGACCATGCTATGGTGACTGAACACCTATGGAAGAAATTATAATATCTAGTCCCCATCAAAGTTGATAGGTACATGACATTTTCTACGCATAAAAATCAATATTTTATTTTATTTATCAAGGTAATCAAAGTTATTAATTTATCTAAGTCTTTCAAATAAATCTATAAAACGTGAGGCTTTATAACTTTAAAATTTTTCATGGATTAGTGAAGTATAGTGATTGATATTTAAGGCTTCAAAAAACAAAACTAATTAAAATCTCACTGTTTGGTTTGGAGGTCACTCTTCACCCATCACTCAAATCTCCTCACTCAAATTCATACCTCAATTTTTATAAGGCGTAAGTGTACTTTTAGTCCCTACATTTTGACGTTTTTCCGTTTTAGTCCCTACATTTTAATTCTTTGCACTTTTAGTCCCTAAACCAATTAACGCCTAACGTTTTAGTCCTTTCCGTCACCTAACTAACAGCAATTGCTGACATGGCTAACGGTGGAATAAAAAAAATATTATAATTACACAAAATTTAATGCCACATCAGCCTATAAATTTAAAAAATTAATTTTTTAATTCTAACTAAATAAAAAAACAGAATTAAAACTAAAAATCATTAAAATTAAAATTTAAAAAGTTTATTTGGTACATATTTTTTTCTTTTCCTTTTCAGTTTATTAGATTAATTTTTATTCTCTCCCTCTCTCATTTGTGTCTCTCATTTTCTTTGGATTTTTTTCATTCTCTTCTCTCTTTTTTTCTCACAGTGCAGTGGCTTGTGGTGGCTGTGTTGGGTGGTGGTTGGGGGGGATGGGTTGAGATTGGGGTGGGGTGGGTTGAGACCGACTGGGGTGGCTTGAGTCGGGGTGGCTGGGGTTGAGTTCGGGGTGGGGTGGGTTGAGATCGGGGTGGGTTGTTTGCCGGCTGGGGTGGGCGGGTTGAGATCAGGGTGGGTTGTTCGCCGGCTGGGGTGGCTGGGTTGAGATCGGGGTGAAATCGGGCTGGGTTGTTCGCCGGCTGGGGTGTTGGGTTGAGATCGAGGTGAGATCGGGGTGGGTTGTTCGCCGGATGGGGTGGGTGGGTTGAGATCGGGGTGGGGTGGGTGGGTTGTTCGCCGGATGGGGTGGGTTGTTCGCCAGCTGGGGTGGGTGGGTTGAGATCGGGGTGGGGTGGGGTGGGTGGGTTGTCCGTCGGGGTGGGTGGGTTGAGGTTGGTCTGGGGTGGGGTGGGTTGTAGCAGCTGTGATGGTGGGTAGTGGTTGTTTGGTTGGTCTGGGTTTGAGTTTGGAAATTTCTTTGATCTGGTTCCAGTATTCTTCATGTTCTTCTCTTTTTTTCTTTTTCTTTTTTAATTTTTTTAATTTAATTAATTAATTAATTAATATGTAATTATAATATTTTTTTTATTCCACCGTTAGCCACGTCAGCAATTGCTGTTAATTGGGTGACGGAAAGGACTAAAACGTTAGGCGTTAATTGGTTTAGGGACTAAAAGTGCAAAGATTTAAAATGTAGGGACTAAAACAAAAAAACGTTAAAATATAAGGACTAAAAGTGCATTTACGCCTTTTTATAACTCTTAACTCAAATAAACCCATAACTCTGCTTTCTGGGTGTTTGGCTGGAATATCTCATTGGGTTTTCCAAAACATTTAGAACTCAAATAAACCCATAACTCTGCTCTCTGGGTGTTTGGCTGGAATATCTCATTGGGTTTTCCAAAACATTTAGAACTCAAATAAACCCATAACTCTGCTCTCTGGGTGTTTGGCTGGAATATCTCATTGGGTTTTCCAAAACATTTAGACTTCATAAATTAATAAACCTGCACAAACACAGTCACTGACATTGTATCTTTTTCTTATATATATATATATATATATATATAACTATAAAAGAGCCATTGTTGTACCTTGCAAGGGAGAGAAGCTGAAGGAATGTAGCAGATCAGTAAATATCAAGCAGATCTGGAAAACAAACTAACAACAAATGGTAAAAAATATTTGTTAGAAATTCGCTTATGTGAAGTAGTAGAGAGAGATATGATGAAACTTTTAAAATAAGAACCAGCTTTGGCTAAAAAAAAAAAAAAAAAACCGGACCCAGATGCGTGAAGTACAAAGCAGATGATATGAGGAAATTTTTTCTCACCTTTCGGTACAAGAACAGAGCAAATATGAGTGAAAAGTGAAGAGAGAAAATGAGAGCGAATGACAGAAATAAGGTGATTGCACTAAAGGTGAACATGAACACTCCATATATGATCGTTAGCTCCCAATACTTCTTTGCATTTGCTCTGCATTTGATGTGTGACTAGACCTTCAGTTGGGACCCACTTGCCTCTATAAAATTACAACTTTGCCACCCATTCCCATAATTCATGATCCGGAAACGAGCAAATCTGTTTCCATTTAACGGCGCTCTAACTCAATTTTTTGAGTTATGAGTGATAGGCAGGGAGAAACCAAAACAAATCAAGCACAAATAATATGGGTTCCGCTAAAAGTGATTGATGGTTGGAAAATTGAGCTGGGGGTGACAAGAATTAGATAGTATGTGGAGATCTTCATAGATGCTGGACTTTTTAAAAGCAGACTGAAAGACCCTACAGTTATTGCATGTGTATTTGTGTCTACAACTTTACAGCTATAATTGTCCGTGCATGTGTTGCATAAGTACACTTTGATAAGGTCTGAGACAAGTTAGAGTGTAACTCAGTTAGCGTACGTGTGTGGCTGAGAGTAAAGAAGAAAAAAAAAATCTTACACAGTAATTTTAATCACTAACCAAATAGGGCATCGTTTTTTTTTTTTTTTTTTGTTATTAAATGTTAAACAACTTAGACAAGACCTGAGTGAGACTATTCAAATTTTAGGACTGCACACGCTAACATTTTTTAATTTTTGAAAGGCACGTTAACATTATATTTTTTTTGACTTCACACGCAGGTGAGATTGTGATAAACTGAGCCTACTGAGAGTCGCACGGCATGCTTAGCATGCTATATATTTTTAAATAGAGAAACTGAGAGCAGTAGAGCACGGTGTGCTCAGCACGCCATATATTGAAAAGAAAAGAAAAAAAAAATATATACATTAAACATATTCAGTGCAGTTCAGTTCTCAGTGGTGTGCATATCTCGGCGTCGATGGCCGCATCAATCCTACGTCAGTACTGAAGAGATAGTTGGTATCAATGGATCAATGAACAGGCCTAGTCCTAACAACCAACTTGTACTATAGATTGATCACTAATTATTACATTACACTCGTCATTGTTTTTAAACTCGGACCGGACCGGACCGGTTGGACAGATAATAAATTCGGTTTTTTCGGTTTTTTAACTATGAGAATTGGGTATACATGATTTTTGAGAGAATCAGACGAACCAGGGTTCTACCCTGGCGGCTGCTAGGATTCTAACCTGAGCTCTCTCACCTCGCAAGCATCAAGACTGAAGCCATGACCAACGAACCAAGTGCTCTTCTTGGGAGATAATATGCAATATTATTAAATTTATATTAAATTTACATGATTTATAATTTCTAAATTTCTATGTCATCTTTCTCAACATATTAAATATTACTAAAAAAAATTTTCATTGTTAAATTAACTTTTTATTTAAGAATAATATAAATGCAATTTTTGAATTTATTTTAAAAGTCGTTTTTAGTTAATTGAAGTGATTTCTCTTAAAGAATTATTATAAAATTTCTTTTTATGCTTATTTATGTTGTACTATTTTTTATTAACCTTATAATGTACCATTTTATGTTAACCTTATAATATCATGAAAATTTCATTGAAATTTTGTTTCAATTTTTAAGATATTTTTAGTAAATTTTGCTAATATTTACAAATTTAATATATTTATTTATATTTAAATAATTATTAAATTAATTATGATGTCATCACAGTTCAATTCTGATTCAATCTCGATTCGACCTTAAAAACTTTGAACCTCTCTCTTTTACGGTTCAATGAACAATTTGTGTTTAAAAACTATGCATTACACTCGTCATTGTTTTTAAAAGAAGGAAAATAATAATAATGAGTAAGTATTTGTGAGGACACGGCGGGCAGCGCTTGGCTACGACGTACCGGCCTGGCATTAAGAGTTTATCCGCTTTGGGGAGCTAGGCCCTCACGGTTTATCTTTGAGCCGATGGATGGGAGTTAGTCCCACATCGGGTAGAGAGCGCTCCCACACATGCCTTATAAGCTTCTGGAGCTAACATGTGTGGGAGCGCTCTCTACCCGATGTGGGACTAACTCCCATCCATCGGCTGAGAGATAAACCGTGAGGGCCTGGCTCCCCAAAGCGGATAAACTCTTAATGCCAGGCCGGTACGTCGTAGCCAAGCGCTGCCCGCCATGTCCTCACAGTATTGATTTAGAAATATTTATAATAATATTTATGAGAAAAGAAGAAGTAATTGGTATAGTTTTTTACGCTTTCCATGAAAGTGATAAAAAAGTTTAACACTTAACAAGTTGATTCATGGTTGATCGATGGTAAGTAAGGCACACTATTTTCACAACCTAAAAAATACTCTATGTAAACAATAACATGAGAGAGAGAGAGAGAGAGAGAGAGAGAGAGAGAGAGAGAGAGAGAGAGAGAGAGAGAGTTCCTATATCATCTAGCTCACATGGAATGGATGGGAGCTAGTTATTTCAGGCAGTCATTTCACACTCATTTAAGTTGTGCATTCATATTCATTAAGTTGTCTGTAAGACATGAATTAATTGAGGGAAGGAGAGAAACATTCAGATATTACCTCCTCTTGCCATTAATGCGTAACGAAGCCTACCTTAATCTCCAAGATTTACAATTTGCACATACATATACATATATATATATATATATATATATTTATATATATAGTGGGTTTGGCTTAGCCATACTTCTCTTCTGCTACTTTTTACTAGGGATGGCTTGATACATTTGGAGGCCTAAAGCGAAAATTGATTATCTTGCTTTAGATGTAAAATTACTATTAATTAACATGAACTACGTAGAATTTTTTTCTTTTTTATAGAAATTTTATAAACAAAAAAAATTTGACAAAATTTTTCATACTTGTTGATATGGCAGATTGATAATACTAAGTAAAAGAATATTGTTAGTAGTAGACTTAAATGAAAACTATTAAAAGTTTTCTAACTATACTCTTATTATAATTTTTTTTTCAGAAGTGTAACATTCACAATATTTTTTACAACAAATCTTAGGTTTTAAGTTGCTTTTTGTTTTCTATTTGAAAATATCACTATGATTATTTTTTTGCCATTAATAACAAGCTGTAACAATCAGCTACTTAGCATTAGTTGTAAAAGTGTTGTGAAAAATATTGTAGATGTTGCATTTTTCTTTATTTGTTATTTGTTTTTCATCAGGTAAAAAAATATTATTTTATTTATTGATTATTAATAACTCTATTGGTTAAAATTTGGGAGTCTTTTTTTTTTTTTTACTTGGGGTCTTAGGTGATCGCATCTCCGACTTTACCATTCAGTCGGCCCTGCTTATTACTATGTTTATACTGGTAAATAGTGTGTGCAATGGTCAAGCACATCTGCACAAAAACTGATAGGCTAAGAATGTATTGACCCCTTTGGTAACTTAATAAATTAATTTAGCTAAGTGAAATTAATTAGATTTAATTACATGCAATAAGTGTAGTAACACAAACAAATCACCAATTAAGTTAAATGCAGCGGAAAATAAATTTGTCACAAGTGATTTATTTACGAATGGAGAAAACCATTGAGGCAAAATCCCACAGGGTGAATTTAAGGTTACCACTCCCAAGAATCCATTATTATCAAAATAAGTTATTACAAGTAAAATGAATCCTAGTACTTAATACCAACCTACAGTTAAACCCTTATCCCAATACCCAATTGGATTTGTAATGTAGTGACAATCTCTCCTTTCAATGCACGGATCTAAGTACGTGACTAACACACCAACTTGAGGAAGATTTTAGCTGCAAAGTTCTTCAATTCATCTAGATGATGAAGATCAAGAAGCAACTTGATCACAAAACCCTTGGAGCACAAACACAACAGCTTCTACAAGAGAAAGATAAATTAGGGCAAAATTGTCTCCGGTCACAATTTGAGTGCAACAACAATTGCAACAACCTTTGCATCAAGTGAGACGACCCTTAACATAATCTTTATATATGTCTAAGGTTATGAGAAAAGAAACCCTATATAAATAGTTTGGATATGTGTAAAAAACAGATCTGAAAATCTGAATATCGTAATTCTTGATAAATACAACTTCTGTCAAGAGCTGTCGAGAATTATATAATTAGTCTCGATAGAAACATCTATCGAGCTATTTGTCGAGCTTTGATGAACAACACTTCTTTACTTAATTTTTGGACAGAATTGCATGATTTCAATACTAGACTTGAACTCTTGTTCTTTGAAGTATTAAACACATCCTAGATCTACCAAATTACAAGTAAAGTGCGTTTTGTCAAATAATTAACCAATTCTATATGACATATGATCTTAACAAGTTCCACATATGTCATAACAAAAATGTTTCAGAGTACTATACCAAATCTTGTGAAGATTAACATAACAAAATTCCAAAAAAAAATTTTTCATACCCAAATCATTTTGTCACATTAGATTAAACATCTCTAATCTCTCTTCAATCTTGTTAGGACCATAATTTGACTCACTACAATCGCTCTACAAATATGCCCATGGAATGCGATGCCGAATGCCATAAAAGATTTAAGTGTGTATTCCTAATCATCAATTGATTTTGAGCTACAGTGGCACAATTTACGGTTCAAAAAATGGTATCAGAGTTACTAAGGTCATGGATTTGAGTCATGAGAGTGTCATTATGAGGGAGGGATTGTTTGGGGGGACCACGATTTGACTTCTTTCAACAGCTTGAAAAATAGGTTCGCGAGGCACAATATTGAAAGCTTTAAAAGATTTGAGTGTGTTTTTCTCATCACCAATTAGTTTTGAAATGAATATACACAACTCATAATTTGACAAGTCCAATATCTCATAATTATGCCTAACCATTAAAAAAAATTATGTACCCACAATTATATTGTGAAACCCCAAATAATGCAATTTTATTAGATTGGATTATTTAAGTGTGTGTTGTGTGGATGTATACTGAGTTCCACATCGATGTTTAACTATTTATTAGGTAAATTTTAGGTTTATAAATAATTATGAGAAGTCTCTATTACACTGTACAGAAGGGCCAAAGACCTAAGGCTAAGAGAGGCCTTGACAAAACAAGAATAAAATGAACTCAAGGAATTTCAATGGATTGGTCAATTTCACCCAGCCGATTATATGATTCGTTTTTTTTTCCTCCACCCTGCCGATTATATGTTTCTTTTTTTCTTTTTCTTTTTTCTATGTATAGAAAATCGGTTGGCTTGGTTCCATCTACTTTCTGAGTAATTACCCTTAATTTGTTTCCAAATTAAAGAAGAGGAATTTGTCCACTCTTTTGCTGAATCTGTAACTCTAGCTGGGAACATGGTACTTTACAACAACCAAAATCAAGTGAAAATCATACTCGAACGGTGTTGGTGAAAAGGAAAGTTAGCTACTTACTCCTCTTTTTCTTTGAGCCAGCAGGCTATTCAAAGTTTTATACTGCTTGGAGAATGAACTATGACTTTTACTTTTTAACTACTTATTTTTTTAAATACACTTTTTAATAAATTTTTTATTTCATTTTTTATCTCATTTAAATATTATTTCTTCATTCATTCTCTATTCTTTTTTTATCATCATTCATTCTTCTTATATTTATTTCCAACAATTATATTTTTTAATGAAAAGTGTTATGTTCACAACATTTTTCACAATACTTTCACAAGAATTATAACAAATTCTTATACGAAAAGTTGTTACTAATTCTAATTTGAACCCACTACTAAAATTATATTTTTACTTACCAATATTAGCTACTAACAACATGTTACTTAAAATTTATTGTGAAAATATTGTAAAAATATTGTGGTAGTATTTCCATTCTTTCATCCGTATGTTTCCTTTCCTTTTTTGATTTTTTTTTTCTCTCTTGTTTTTTCTGCACCACACACGTATACCCATATATCTCATTCTCTTCTTTTTTCTTTTTTCTTTTTTACCTCTACTTTCTACTTGATTCCAGAACTTCCCTTTGTCTTTCTTTCTCCGGCTCTCTCATTTTCTACTCTTTTTCTTTTCTTTTTCTACCATAATCTAGCCCTTGCTCCACCACGTAGACATGCATGGAGAGAAAGGACAAATTTCACCTACACACAGACGCGCATGGAGAGAAAGGAGAAATCGCCCTTGCTTTACCACACCGAAACCGCTGCTGCTCCACCGCACACATACATCTCTATTTTTTTTTTCTTGATCTTTTATTGTTGTTCTAAATTTTTTTTTTCCTGTTCTTGATCTGTTGTTGTTGTTGTTGTTTTGATTTTAGATTTGTTGTTTAAATTAAATCGGTTTTATGAGAGCAAGAATTGTTTTGTGAGAAGAAACAAAGAGAGAGAGAGAGTATAAGACCCAAAAACAAATCAAAGAAGAAAGAGAAAGAAGTGATAAATATTAAGTGCTGGAATTTTTTAATTAAAAAAAAATCAGTTGCTAATCTATAGTAGCCTATCAAACTTGATGAGCTACAAAAAAAAATTTGAGTTTTAGAGAGGCTATTGGAGCTCTCTTTTCCTCTTTTTTATTATTATTATTTTTTTTCTTCTATATTTTGGCTATACATACTCTATTTGGAGATGCTCTTACATCAACGGATCAACCTAAAATCAAAGCCTAGATGGCCTACGGAAGTGTGCCAAGCTCACAAACAGCAATTTCTCAAGCTTTTTAATGGGCGTTCTAACCATAATCTTTCTTTCCGAACTACAATTTCTATCTTATCCGCATATGCATAGGCTTAGTCCATGATAAAGTTGGAACCTTCTTCATTAATTTGGTATTTTTCTAAGATTTGTAGGGGGTTTTGGCATGGTTGAGATTTTTCTCTAATTCCTAGAACTTGTGGGAAGTGGAAAATAGAGAAGAACATGCAAAGAATAATTACACAACACAATGTTTTATGTGATTCAGCAATATACCTACATCAATGGACTCGCTGCAAATTTTACTATGTCAGATAATTCTAAAGCAACTATATGTAACCACAACCATATGACAAAAAATTTTCTCTAGTCTCATTTAGAATCGTAATACTTTCGAGTTGAGTTGAGTTCAAATTGAACAATACTACACTCAACATAATGTAACACACCATAGTTGCCAGGCTCTTTCTTTCCCTAGCTTAGAGATTTTTATTTTCATTTTTATCCCCCCCCCCCCCCCCCCCCCCCCCAAAAAAAAAAAAAAAAAGCTAAGATAAGTTGATGAGATAGCATTTAAAAAGAAATGGGTTGGGCTTCATTAAATGGCCAGTGCCAACCATCTTTGTCAAATTAATGGTTAATATGTTATTATATCACATTGCTTGGTTAGATGACTCAAACTCATTAGTTTAGAGTCCAAATTCAGTAAGGATGAGGTGTAAAATTTATATTTTACACCATTCAATAAGAGATTACTACATTAGCATTTTATTTAAAATTCAACACATCTTACCATTCCTAATAACATCTCAATAAACTCTCAATTTGGTTGGATTTATATGTAGATATTAAAATTGATTAAGTGTGATTATGCATATTCTTAAATATGTGATTAGATGATGTAGCATATTAGGATTAAAGAGATAAATCATAGATTTTGCACTATGTCTTTACCGAATTTAATCTTATTTAGTTTATTTCGGCTCTTAAAGTTTTCATAGGCCTTTTTTTGAAGAATTTTTTTTTCATGGGCTTGGCTTCTACTCAAGCTAACTCTTTTTGTATAAATAAGAACCACTTAAGAGGGTGTTCCAACTCCCACCCATTTGAAAGAGGAATCATGGGTGGTAAAGCCCAATAATCATTTGAACCAAGCATAACTTGGGTCCTCTAGTCCGAATAAGAAATGGTCTGTTTAGCCTGAATAGGATATGGGTCGTTTCGACCCGGCTTGGTTTTGCAAACGGAAAGGTTCGGCTATTGTTGGTCGTTTAACCCTATTTAGAGATATATGCTTATTTATTGGGCTTAATAACCAGTAACATAATATTGAAGGTTCGTGGGCCTAAGGCCCATTTTCATGGTTGGATTAGTTCCTATTCTTTTCTTCTTGGGCTTTATTATTTTTTTTCTTTCGAGCCTTTGTTTTTCTTCACATATCTGGTCCACCCATTTAAGTCTTGCTCCATGTGAGTTAATGTGGACAGGATATTAATGTGCAGTGGACCGATAGTGATATTTGTGACCCCTGTCACGTGATGATGGATTCTACCAAGTGAATTTCAAGAGAATCACATAAGGTTTGCAAAATTTAGTAACTATTTTTCTATTTTAGGTAATCCCCTTTTCAACACCCTCACACCTGACTTTCTATTCCATACTCTGTTTTATTTTAATATTCATTTTTCTTTCATTTATTATTATTTTTGTTGTTTTATTTTCAGCTTTCTGTTATGTTCTCAATAAACAAACAGAGATTCAGCCCAAATCCACGTCCAAATCAAACTAACAAATCAATCCAAGCTAAACACAACCAAATCAATCTGTTCAAAATTGAAAAAATCCCACCCTTACAATCTACAATATCAAACCCATTTGTTTCCCTAACAAAACAATATTTTCACAACAATAAATAAATCATTGCCAATCAAAGCTAGGGCTAGTGATATTTAAAAAAAAAAAAAATCATAGTAAATCACAAGCTTGTACTGATTCGTCAGCAAGTAGAGATATTGAGACAAGGAGATGCGAAGATAATGAGGGCAATGCCTTGAAAAGAAGATCTGACGTTTATATAGTTAAATAATTAAATTTACTATATCCTAAATAACTTAAACTTTTGAGACAATTGGTAATTTGACATGGTATCAGAGCAGAAGATCTTAAGTTCAATATGTTTCTCAAAATGAAAAAAAAGAAGAAGAAGTAAAATCTCATTTTGCCTAATAGGTAAATGTGGGTGTCTTTCAAGGTTTGGTTGGGAAAATTTTGGGTCTTATACTATACTAGCACATTTGATGCGAATGCTCTTAATATGCTTTGGTATGCAATTGTACTACCATTTCTAGTTTCTACTTGTGATTTTTCTTTTAAAGAACCGTGATAATGAATTTTAGTACTTCGTTCTAAATAAATCTGCTAGATGATGTAGATAAATTTGCAAGTACCAGAGGAGTGCTGAACTCTGGATCAGGAAGCTCCCATTCCAGAAGTTGGTCCTTGAGACTTCTTAGGATTTCAAGACTATTAGACTAACGTGTACCCAATTGATTTTTCTTTAATATTTACACTTCTTACAGTCATATAAATATTTTGCATTTTGGCTAAATCTTCACAGAGTTTAGGATAATGGTTGAAATTTTTTGATTTATTTACTTTTTGTAAAGCTTGAATAAGTCATGAGATTTAAATGTAAAGTTCGTGAAAATTCTGCCTAAACCGTTTTGTAGAATATTTTTCTTTAATGGTTTTTTTTTTTTTTTTCTCCAAAGCTATTAACTTTTGCTTAAACCATTTTTGCTGGTATTTACCCTAACACGTTTCTTCTACATTAGATATGGAACCTAAATGATATGTCATGTAAGGGAGACGATGAAGCTCCTCATTTCATTCCCTTATCCCATTTCCGGCTTTGGTTGGTGCAATAGCAAATAGCTATAATATTCATTTTTAATTTTTTCCTAAAAAATGGTATCAAAACAAATAATGTAATTGTTAGTTCTCCTTGACGGTGACGACAATTATATATATATTTTTTTGGCTTTGTAGTCGCAACAATTTTGCTCTCCTTAGCAACTCGACTTACAATTATAGCAAATGTTTAAGTTATCGCTTTATTAAATTTTGTATAATTTAAATTTTTTAGTGATCACCATAAAAAAAATTCTCAGAACCGCCACTGATTGCGCTATGCAATTACCATCTTCATGTAAGTTGTAAAAATTAATAGAATTATTTTATTTTATTTTTCATAAAAGTTTTAACTGTTTCTCCTTTTTTCTTTTTTTACCCTATTAATTTCTACACCTCACATCACATGTGGTAGTAATTGCATGGTGCAGATCTCAATCCCCCATTTCTAGATTAGAAATTGGTTGAGAGTGAAGGCATGGCCAACATGGTGAAGACATGGTGTCCATAAACTATAATAAATAAAATAAGAATATGTGGCATTTTGAGTAGGCATAGGGCCTCACATAGAAAAACAGTAATAGTCACAAAAGTTCTTTAGCGAAAGAGAAAGTCTATAGACATTTTAAATAAAATGATAAAAATTTTACACCTAGTTAATGTGGCAAACTATTGATGGTAGATAAAAAAAGTGACATAAATAATGAATTCAGATAAAAATCAATAAAAATTTATCAACTAAACTTTTGTAAAAAATATTGTAAATTTTTTTAATGTTTATATCATTGCTCTTAGCACAAAGTATGGCACGTATTCACAAATTTACTAAAAAGTTATAAGCACCCAAAATATTGAAAGTTAAAGTAAAAATGGAACTTTATCATTAAGATTTTTAGCGCACTGTTTAAAAGAAATAAGTGACTTGATGTAAATGTCTATAATTATTTTTTAAAAATGCACTAAATGTCTACCCATTTGAGAGAGAGAGAGAGAGAGTGAGGGAGAGAGAGAAAGAGCTAAATTAATATTATTTGTTAGGGTAAGAAAATGTGTTAAAAAATTTAGCATACTAATAAGTAAATTTGGATTGTATTAAAGGACTCGTTTTAAGTTTCAGTTTGGGTCAGAACTCTCACTATATAGACACTTGCTTGAGTGAAGTTGGTCAAACAATAAATCAACTTGAAGGCCTAAAGTCTTAATTACCTAATGATTTCCTAAACAAAACTAATCTTTGTTGCACAAATTGAGAGGAGAGAGGTTGCTGTGTCAAGATTTCGCTAAGAACAAATCTTCTTATGCCTAAATAGTTTTAAATTCCCTAGAATTTTTTTCTTCTGTGATAATTTCCAGAGTTTCTTCTTGAGAGTTTTTGTTGAACTTTAGTAGCAAAATCCATCTTTATGATTTGATTTATAAATTACAAAAACAGTGGTATGATCTATTCACATTGGCTCGTCCAATTACCAATGTAGTCAATATCGTACTGGTACCGGCCGTACCGGCCGGTATGTACCGTACCGGTACATATACTGGTATTAAAACGTCAATGTTTTGTACCGGTTTAAATATCGGCTGTATTGGCCATACCGGCTGATTTCGAACAAAACCGGCATGTACAGAAAAAAACTTTTTTTTTTTTTTTGTAATTTTTGAATTTTTGTAAGGGCAAAATGGTAACTTATTTGTATTAACTTATTAGTATTATTTGTTTTCTTAGTATGCAATAAACAATTAAGCTTTTTATTTTTTATATTGTGTTTTTTTTTTAATTGATGCTAAAGTCTAAAACTATGAATAATTTGTTCTGAATTAAGGTAATGTTTTATGGTAAACTTTTATATTTATTAATACACACACACACACACACACATATAAAATAGTGGTAAATTCGAAACGGTACATTAGTATTGACCGGTACCAAAATGTACATCAGTATTGACCGGTACCAAAATATATCATTTCACTGGTCAAACTAGTACAACCTCCGGTGACTCCCTTGCCAATTACAAACTTACAACTTCTTGTCACTAATCTAGAAATGGGGGGATAGAAATTTGAGCCTTATAAATTGAAAGGTTTCGGCTAAAAATCGGTTTTGGTATAGCTCTATAGGTGTGATGCCCTCTAAGTTTTCTATCTGTGGCTCCTAAACTCTCGATTTTAATTATTATTATTATTTTAATTTGATAGTTGACGAATGATGGATTTCAACTCTAGATGTTTTTTTAAAAGATCAGAAGCTGCCAAACAGTTGTGCTACACTGCAACACACCCAGTAGACAGACACCAAACATTGATTTTGATATCATTAAAGCCAGCCTCAATGGTGGGTCTATAATGCGTGTACCCTCCATGTTGAGATTTTCTGACTCATGTATATATCCTTAAGGTCACATGCGAAACAGAAACTTGTCCAGCTATTGAAGGATCTAGCTAGGGTGAGCATGTGCACTAGTTGGCCGACGAGGAACTAGGACTTCAATCAATTGGATGTGGAAGTAAATTAAAAGAAAATATAACTTGGAAGACAGACTCCTTATGTTCTATGCCTGATTGGGTAATTGCTACTAAAATAACAGTAATGAAAATTCAAATTCTCAATACGTATATGTTGACTTTTGTAGTGACTAATTAGAGCCCATGACATAGGTTATCTGAAAGACCCAAATTTTCCGCTAGTTCACTAATTGGATGCCAAAAGAAAAGATGAATTTTATACGAGTTGTAGTGATCAGCAGCACCACATGGACTGAGCCAAAGGCGAAACAACTGGGGTTTTCCCAAAGAACCAATGGAACAACTTTTTGATGATGGACAAGACGACACACTAAAAAAATTGCCTCTGCACAAAATCATATGCATAAGGTGGTCCAAAGGAAGATGTTGCATTTTGTTTCGTAGCTAAATGTTAAAGAATGCCCTCGGTGCATTGGTTTAAGAATAATTTTTAGAAATATTTTATGAAAAAATGATAAAGTAATTAATTTTGTTGACAACTTTTTATATTTTTCATAAAAGTGATGTCCAAGGTTGTCAAAATCAAGATTCTATGTAGGATCATTGAAGGTAAGTGAGATCGTAAATCGTAGGATCAGATTGTAAATCGTAAGATCATACATATTTTCAGATTTAAAGCAAAAAACAAATTGATAATAATTTTGTATGTTGAATAATCACATAAATTATAAATTTATCCATAAAAAAAACTTACATTTGCATCATATGATGTAATTTGTATGTCATACATCGTTACATTTATACTAACGAAACAAATATATTTAAGTTTTGATCCAATGTATCTAAAAAATTCAATAAATGTTTAATTAGCAACTAATACCAAAATATTTATCATAATATATGGAAAATATTTTTCAAGTTCTAAGTTTCAAGTTTGAAATCTAAAATAAATTAGCAAATGGAAACTAGCTAATTACAATATGAAATCCAAAAGCAAGATGAATATTAAGGTAAAGTGAACATTTAATTATTCTCATTCAAAGGTTCTTATGACCACCGTCCTAAATTCCTAATCATCAGCATCCATTTCATCATCCATTTCGTCATCTATGTAGACAATATATATTTGTATACTAGAGCTGCAAAAGACATCAAAATACAATTTCACACTCAACTATTCACGTTATATCACTCAACAACAATTTTAGAGCATACTAAAAAAAATCAATCATTCAATATACAAATACAAGCATAACTGATAAAATTATATATATATATAAAATATTTTAGTAATATTAGAACACAAATTAGTATATTGATCAAACAAATTCAACAACATTATAGCTTTAAAAGGCACCAAAGCCAACATCAAATTATTAATTTAGAAATGATGAAGCATTTCTTCATTTGATTACAAGTGAACTAGAAACTAGAAAACATTTGCTTAGGTTAACATAATTTTATAAACTAAAAAATAAAAAGTCATACCATCATAACATGAAAAAATGAAAACCCTTAAAACTTCATCAAAACAAAAAATTTATTTCATAAAAAAAAAAAAACCAAAAATTTATGTTTTTGGTAGGATCGGTAGGATCTCATACAATCCTATCCTACGATCCTATATGATCTTACACGATCTTACATACGATCCTACCATTTTTACGATCCTAGTGCAATTCTAAATATTTTGGTGAGATGAGATCGTAAAATCGTACGATCCTACGATCCAGATTGTGATTTTGACAACCATGGTGATGTCAAAACTTTCTTAATGTGGTTTATTAACAATTGCCTTAGGACATTGGTTAATATGTCCCTATTTTGCATGGTTTTTTTCTTTCTTTATATTAGGAGGAAAGGCTCTGATTTGATGTAGATTCCTTCAAATCTTCACTCATCCATCGTATACTTTTTCGATCACAACAATCGTGGTTCTTCGTCTTTGGTTATTGACTTATTGCCCATCTGACTTACAAAACAAAGGGAGTTTGCTTGTCTCTTGCTTTGGCCCCTCTCTAGTCCTTGGACACCCATTTTAAATTGTCCCTATGTAAACAATACGAGGACAACCCTCGTGTCAGTGTGTTTACATCAAAGCCTCCTCTACATGCTAGATGAACGAATAATCATATCGATTCAGCAAGAAAAAAATAAATATATAACTATGTTGCTCTAAATTTGCATGAACCCTTAACATAATTCACGAGCAAAATGTATTAAAAGGATTTTTTTTTTTTTTTTTTTTTTTTTTTTTTTTTTTTTTTTTTTTTTTTTTTGGGGTAGAAGTAAGAGAATATAGACCACATAAGGTGAGTGCTCTAATGACAAAGACTTGCACCATTATGGTTATCAGTTGGAGTTGTCTTGAGTTCAAATATGAGTTTATGACCATTGAACATTTGGAAAGGTCCCACGTTACAATATGGATAAATATGTTTTCTAAATCTTTCACTGTTCGAATTTTTACTTAATTATAAGAAGTATGAATTCATAGAATAATTAAGTTTAGCACTATGATGAATAAATATGTTTTATAAATCTTTACTGATATATCTCCTTCATATATTTAACAAAACAAAATAAAAATTATGAATTTACATACTAACAGCATTATGACGATTGTATTTTGATCAAATTAATCATATGGCATTATATTTGCATGCAATAGAGTTCTCAGTTCTCACTAACCAAGTGAACATATACGCACAAAGGATGCAACTAATGTAATGCTAATAAAAAAAAATTATAGTCACAATTTTAAAGAAAGGAAAGAGTAGGGTGGCAATTTGAATCAATTTCTTTGAAAACCACACACACACACACACACACACACACATATATATATATATATATATATATATATAAACTAATAAAAGAGTGAGACAGAGAGAGAGAGAATTACGTAGGGTGGCAACAAGACCCATTTAAATATGGGTACGGATTAGGATCCTGTGTAACACCTTGCACAGGGTTCAATTATTCAGCATTATGATAACTTGAATTTTCACATTAATTCAATGTTTTCCACTCAAAAGTACATAGATACGCCTTTCTTAATCATACTTGGGAAATTGAGACCGGTGCAACAAATCACATGGTGCACTCAGTTTCCTTCTGCTTATTTGTGGCACAATAAATTAGGACATCCTTCCTTCTCTAGGATTGGTCTTTTACATTTTGTTGTGCCTGATGTTGTACTTGCAAATAAACCACTGTTATGTTTGTCCATTAGCAAAGCAGATGAAACTTTTGTTTCATCTTAGTACTCATAGTCTCATACATCTAAAATGGTTTTTGATCTAATTCATTGTGACATTTGGGGTCCTTTCCCCACAGTAACAATCAATGGTTTAAAATATTTTTTTGACCATTGTAAATGATCATTCTAAATGTATCTAGGTTTATCTCATAAAATTAATTAAAATATGATGCTAGGAACCTACTGTAGTCATTTTTTGTCATGGTTGCGAATCAGTTTAATCTTAAAATTTAAATCATTTAGAACTAATAATGGCCTTGAGTTTAACATGCTTTCATTCTATGGATCTAGAGGTTTTTTTGTTTTACACCAACTTGTGTTACTACTGATCAACAAAATTCCAGTGTTGAAAGAAAACATCAACATATCATCATAGTTACTAAGTCTCTTAGATTTCAGTCTAACTTACCATTATCCTTTGGGGGCATTGTATTTTAATATCTCATCAATTGATTGCTTATTCTAATTCTCTGCAATAGGTCACCATAGAATTTCTTTTCCATAAACAACCCATTTATGCATTCCTTAGTGTTAAGTCTATATTATTACAATGACAAACTATGAACAATTGTAATAGTTAGAATCTAGATTGTCTCTTATTATATTGATATTAATGTTAGCTATTGAATAATACAATTCAAGACTCAAACAATAGAAGATTCAAGAAACAAAAAATTGAACTGCTACTGTACAGGATTTCGACTCAAGCTTGACATATCAAAAGTCACTTAAGTTGATTGGCCAAATTGCATATAGGGCTGTAAATGAGCCAAGCTTTGCCGAGTAGTGTGTGTTTGAGTTTGGCTCATCAATAAAAATCAAATGCTTAAGCTTGGCTTGAGTTTGAGACAAGCCTAAAAACAATGTTTGAGCTTGAGCTTGTGAGAATGTCAAAAAGTTTGAGCTCGGCTTGGCTTAGCTTAATTAATTAGTCAAGCCAATCTCAAGCTTAATATCGAGCTCAAACTCAAGCTCAAGTCAAGTTTTTTAGCTTGGGATCTAAAAAAATTGCATCATCAAATGCTTATATCACCAAAAATCAAGTAAATAAATATACATACATGCATGCATGCATACATACATACATACATATATTTATATAATATACTCATTTTATCATGCTTCTAACACCTGTGATTAGAATTTGTTCAAATTACAACTTTATATAATTAAATCTATCCATCATCATTTATTGTCTATAACTTGAGTAACTATTCAAAATACAATTTTTCATCCACTTTTGTCATTCATACAACTATAATCTTCACAAATCTAAATAAATTAACTTTCCAAAACATATATGAATAAACAAGTTATAAATTAATATTCCAAAACATGTGTAATGTCATAATAATAAGTTTATTTGGTAAACATATATCAAGCTATAAACGAGGTTAAACTCGGCATGTTTTATATCGAGTCCTATTGTTCACGAGCTTGCTCACGAACAATTTTTTTTGCTTGAGTTCGGCTTGTTTATCAAACAAGCCTAAAACTAAGGCTCAAGCTTGGCTTATTTGTAAACAAATGAACATGAACAAGCTTTTTGTCGAGCCAAGCCCGAGTTGTTCGTGA
Organism: Lithocarpus polystachyus; assembly: GCA_033629205.1. Lineage (NCBI taxonomy): Eukaryota > Viridiplantae > Streptophyta > Magnoliopsida > Fagales > Fagaceae > Lithocarpus > Lithocarpus polystachyus. The sequence continues at coordinate 35,035,488 of CM066170.1, forward strand.
ACGGTTTGATTCATTTACAGCCCTAATTGCATATCTTGACTGATCAAGAATCATGCATATTAGATCCACAGTAGATTCTGTCAGCCGTTTGATTTAGGGCACTTGCATCTCAGGTTCACAATAAAAGAAAACCCTAGAGCATGTTTTCTAATACTACGAGAGAGTAGTATATTGTACACAGATTTAAAAATTTCCAAACTTTCTTAATTAAAGAATCGACCAAAGAGCTATCTTCATACAAAAGATTTGATTAATGATCAAAGTGTAGTTGCTGCATCTAGTTTACAATCAAGTTACTGGTACAAATATTTAAGAGGTTTTCTTGGAGTCACAAGTGGTGAGTTCGTGTGCAAAAAATTCGAAATAGAAGAGTCAGTGGATCTCAAAACAACGTGTGGTCACATTAGTAATTATTACCCTAGATAGTATTAGATTTAGAGTTAAATCTTTTGTATAAACTTATATTATATTCTAATGGATTTGTTAATTTGAGGATTGATAACTAAATGCTCCCAGATTTTTACTCTGGAACGGTTTGTTTCATTGGTTTTTCTCGGTCGTCATTTTAGTTTTCTACTTGTGATCCACATTTGTGTGATATTATTCAATTCAAATCTAAAGAATAATTTATCTAATTAATAACTTAGCAAAGAATTGATTAACTTTGTTACTATTGGGACCTAAAACCCTAACACTTAGAACTTTTGGATGCGTATGCCATGCTGCAACCCTTTCTCTTCATAAACATAAATTTGATCCAAGAACTCGAAGATGTGTTTTCATTAGTATCCCCTTTGGTGTCAAGGGTTATAGGTTGTTTGACATTGATTCTAAAGAATCCTTTATTTCAAGAGATGTTGTCTTTCATGAGCATATATTTACCATTCATTTTTATTACACCATTCATATTTTCCTTATCCTTATGTTGTTTCGACCCTAGTGTTATCCTTGGCCATATTAAAATTTGACTCACCAGCTTCTAATATTTCTGCTAATGTTACTACTTCCTAGAAACCTAATTTTGTTCCTGTTCCTATTAACTCTCCTACTCCTGTTAGACTTTCGTCTATGCCACTTGAACCTCCTTTCTATTTACAGGATTTTCATTGGCATTTGGTTGCTTATCTTCTTTACCTTTCATCTCAATTAATTAGTCCTTCCTCAGGTCAACCACATTCTCTATCTCATGAACTTTCTTATTCCAAGTTTTTACCTTTTCATAAAGCTTTTGTCTTGTCCATATCTTATGGTATGGAGCCTCAATTATTTCATAAGGCTATTAGAGATCCTATATCCTAAGTGGAGAGCTGATATGGCCTCTAAAATTGCTACATTAGAATCCAATAATACATTGATTCTTACATCTCTTCCCCATGGTACACGCTCTAGTGGGTTGCAATTTGGTCTACAAGCTGAAGTATAAATTAGACGGTGCTCTTGAAAGGCACAAAGAACATTCGGTTGCCAAAAGGTACTCACAGCAGGAAGGGTTATATTATTTTATAACTTTCTCCCTACTTGCAAAAGTTGTTACCACTCATTGTCTCTTGACTTAAGTTGTTCTGAACAACTAGTTCCTTATTCAATTGGATGTTAAAAACACAATTTTGCATGGTGATCTTCCCGAAGAGGTTTATATGACCCTTTCCAATAGGTTTTAACGGTAAGGGCCTAAGGGGGAGCCTCATCTAGTTTGAAAACTTAACAAATCCTGGTACGGCCTTAAGCATACTTCACGACTGTGGTTTGTGAAGTTTTCCACCATTCTTTTCGCACAGTACGTGTTTATGTGGATGATTTCTTGATTGAAAGTAATGAGTTTCATGTTGTTAATGAGTTAAAACTTTTACTACATAATTAGTTCAAACTAATAGATCTAGGTCCTTTAAATATTTCCTTGGTCTTGAAGTAGTATGTTTTGATAAAGGAATCTCACTATGTCAATGGCCTCGACAGTTTGAGAATTGGTTTGGCTCATCCAACTTCTTTGCGATTTGCAAGTTACTCATACATTGGCTGCTTTACTAATCTGTGATAATAAAGCCGCATTACACATAACAACCAATTTCATGTTCCATGAGAGAACAATATACATAGAAATCGATTGCCACCTAATCAAGGATAAAAAGGCTTGGTTTGAAGACTTAGCTCCTTTGTACAAAATTGGCTTAATTAATGCAAGAAGATCTTTTTATCTCTCTGTTTAGCTTTGGCATTAGCTTTGTTTGTTTGTTTAGACCCCTCGCTATAAAAAACTGGACCTATAATGGCGTTTGTGAAACGCTATTAAAGGTACTAAAAACACCACTATAGGCCCATATGGGCTATAGCAGTGTTTGCTATAGTGGCGTTTACAAATGTTACTATTGTACCGCCACTATAGACCAAAATTTTTTTTTTTTTTTTTTTGAAAAAGGCTATAGAGGTGTTTGATAGTCTATAGTGATGGTACAATAGTGGTGTTTGTCAAACGCCACTATAGATTTACAAACGCCACTATAGCAAAAAAATCACCAAAAAAAATTTGATTACCAAAAATTAATTTTTGGTAATCAAAAGTTTTTTTTTTTTGACGTGAATTTTTTTTAATTGAATTAAGATTGTAATTAAATTAAAATTACAATTTTAATTAAATTAAAAGATATAATACAAAACAAAAATAAAGCAAAATTCAAACACTATAGCTAGCCCGCCCAGCAAGTTCAAAATGAAACACAAACCCACCTAAAAAAATTCAAAATCAAACACAACATGCTCACATCCAAAAATTAAAAAAAATAAAATAAAATAGCAACTCCACCCCAATACATTCAGACACCATAGACCAACCTGCAAAAAGAAATCATCAAATTGATTTTGAATTTCTAGCAATCTACTTTCTTGGTTCTATTAACAAAGATATTATAACACTTGAGATAGACCTATTAATAATAAAAATAAAAAATAAAAAAGCCAAAGAATTCACAAAAATTAATCAAAAATCTCAGAGACCATGAAGCAAAGTTGACAGCAAACAAGGAATAGACCAACAATACTATCAAAAAATAAATAGACCAAAACAATCATAATTTAAAAAAAAAAAAAATTGCTTACCTGTAACTATACAATCAATGGCATCAAACACTGTCTACAAATTTGAACAAAATTAGTAAGCTACAACACCATCTGCAAATCCAAAACCCATAAACATTAACACCACCACAAATAAAACAGAAGAAATAAAATCAAAATGGAGAGGAAGAGAAAAGAATCAATCCAGGTGTGAAGTGAAAGAAGAGTGATTAAGAAAAAGAAAAGAAGAAAGATGGAGGAGTGGACATAACGGAGAAAAAGAAAGAAAGAAAGGAAACAAAAGAGAAAGGAAATTTGAGACTTGACATGGAGAGAGAGAGAGAGAGAGAGAGAGAGAGAGAGAGAGAGAGAGAGAGAGAGAGAGAGAGAGAGAGTCTGAGGCTTGGCATGGAGATAAGGGAGAGATATGGGAGAGTGGGGGTAGGTGGGGGTTTTAATATTTTTTTTTAAATATATATATATAAAGAAAAATGATATGTCCATAATATATTCACAACATTTTTATAATAAATTTTAAGTAGCAGGTTGTTACTGGTTGTTATTGTTAGGGCAAAAAAGTAATTTTAGTATTAGTGAAACACAATAACTAAAAGCAACTAACCACCTATAATTTGTTATGAAAATGTTGTGGACGTAGTATCTCTCATATATAATATATATATATATATATATATATATATACACACATAAAGACAAATGATATGTCTACAATATTTTCAAAAATTTTTTACAGCAAATCTTAAGTAACAGGTTGTTACCAGTTGTTATTGTTGGGGTAAAAAAGTGATCTTAGTATTAAATTCAAATTTGAACCAATAACAACTAAACACTTATGATTTTATGTAAAAATGTTGTGAACGTAGCATTGCTCATTTGAATATAAATATATATATATATATATATATATGTATATCATATTCAAATATTCTGGAATATGCCATTGAATATTCTTAGCATATTCTATAATTTTGTTTATGCTGAAACTCATACAGTTTTTTTTTTTTTTTGGCTGGGCTATAGTGGCGTTTGCGAAACTCCACTAGAGGCACTTGTAAGACTAGGACCTATAGTGGTGTTTGACAAACACCACTATAGGTCTTTTTTCTCCTCTAGCTCCTATTAAAAAAAAAAAGTGCTTATAGTAGTGTTTGTTAAACGCCACTATAAGTCCTGATCATACAAGGGTCTACAATGGCGTTTGAAAAATACCACTGTAGGACCTACCCAACTGAAAAAAAAAAAAAGTGCCTATAGTGGCATTTGACAAACGCCACTATAGGTCCTGGTCTTACAAGTGCCTCAAACGCCACTATAGACCCTACCTAACCCAAAAAAAAAAAAAAAAAAGTGCCTTAAATACCACTATAGGCCCTAGTCTTACAAGGGCCCTATAGTGGTGTTTGACAAACGCCACTATAGGCTGTTGGAAATGCCGCTATAGACCATTTTTTTAAAATGCTACTATAGGACTCTTCAAACACAATTATAGATATGCCTATAGTGACGTTTTTTACAAACGCCACTATAGGACCAATTTTTTGTAGTGCCTTAAAGCAGATTGTTTAAGCTAATAAATTAGCTAAGTGATTACTTAGGTTAATTATTCTAATCTAGGTTAAACAATAATAAATTATATCATGCAAAGCAGCGGAAAGTAAATAACACAACGATGTGATTACCCAGGAAAACTAATGAAACCAACAGTTTCAAGGTAAAAAACCTAGGGAGGATTTAATTTGACTTATCCTCAAGGCAAATAAATCCACTAATAGAGAATCGAAGTTTTTACAAAAGATTTAACCCTAAATCTATTGTTACCTCCAATAGTAACTTATTGACATGACCACGTGCAAATTCCGAATCCATGGATTCCTTCTCTCCTTGGATTTGTAGAACACAAACTCCCACGTTTGTGACTTTGAGATCCCACTTAAAGGTTTAGCAACACAAACTCTTCAGTTTGTGACTCCAAGACCACCCTTGAGGGTTTAGATTATCAGTAGTTATTGATCTTGTTGCAGCAACTTCAAATCTACCAGATCTAATGATATGAGAATGATTTTTGGTAATGATTTTGAAAAAGGAAGGCACAATATCTTTTAGATCTCACAAGATCTCCTCCAAAGTCTCTAAGAGCTTTGAAAATGTATTTAGGGTTTTCCTTTATATACTCGAAGTGTTTCACTTGAAACCTAAAACGTTTAAGTAGAGTTTGGGTTGAAATAGAATTCTACAGAAATTTCATGTCTGCGAATTTTAATCGGTCAAACCTGTTTCTCGATCGGTCGAACTCTTCAGAAATTGAATTCTCCTTTCTACAACTTGAATGATCTTGTATTCTGACTTGTAACACCTTGAGCATTGTCTAACAAAACCTATAGACTTAAGAATCTATATCTAGAAAAGTTTGTGCTCATAGTTTGCCAATTGTTCTAAACTTTTAGAACCTAACAATCTTCCCCTTTGACAATCTGTGACAAAACTCACATACAAAATGAAATATTCAAATACAAGAACAACTCAATTACAATAAAATTCTCAAATACATCATAAATTCCAATATAAGATTTCTAACCCAAAAGTTGCTAGAAGAGGAAGAAAGTCTTGATCAGAATGTACCTGTTTTTCTTGAAACACTCAAAAGAGCACATCACCGCATGTGTGGAAATAAAGACAGATAAACAATGACTAACAGATATGCAAAAACAACAAATAAAAAACATGTAAACTAACTCTTCTCCTAAGTTAGATACATAGTTAAGTAAAAATTCTTCCCTTTTCAAAAACAATTTTAACTCCCTCTAAATAAAAACAGTTTGAAAACCTTTTCCAAATTTCATTTTTTTTTCCCTCTTTTTGTCACGTATTAACAAAGACAACCCAATTAGAAGGCAGACAGAAAACATACACAACAAAGGATAAGAGAAAATAGAGAATCAAGGGAACACAAAACAATCTAACTTTATAGAAAATAGAGGCAACTCCTACTATAAAGAGGAATAACTTCCCCTAAAAACAACATAAGTTTTAAAAACAACTTTCTCTCCCTATAAAAATAGAAAAAACACAACAAGTTTTGGGAAAAATTGTTTTGGGGAACATTTAGGAGGTGGGGAAAACTAAAAAGACACACATAAGTTGAGGATACCATAGATACCACATATTGTACCCCTTACGACTCGGGTCCCCGTTCCCCAATGATGCTTGAATTAAAAGACCCAAGACCAGTTTAGAGCCCAATCAGATATCAAATTGACTTGATAAGTATTAAAATGGAAAATATAAACTTTTAAATGAGCAAAAAAAAATCTATTTTTGGAAAAAAAATGAACAAAATGGCCATTAACTTGCGTACGTGGGTCGTGGCCTGCGTACACGGGCCAAAGCATGCGTACAGAAGCACGTTCCTGCGTATGCAACTAAGATTTTAGAAGTATAAGAAATGCAAGTTTTCTGCAATAATGACTGAGGTTGGAATGAATCCTAAATCGTCTGGGAGCCGTTCCAAACCCCATTTTCTCAATTATAAAAAGCATTACATGGTACATTTTCAAAACACATAGAAATCCCACAGGAAAAACTTAAGATTTACTAAAAATAGTAAATCAAAAGAGAGTTTTTCACAAAACACCCTCAAGTCAATTTTAATTGATTGAGACCTTTTCTAGCCTCAATCCTTTTAGTTTAACGTTAAAAGCTTTCTTTGACTGAGGAAAATGGTAAAAAATCAAGCCTAAGAGCTTTTTGCTTTAAGATATTCTTTCTAGCTTTCTTTTATTTTCTCTCTTTCTTTTCTTATTTTAATCTTGGTTTTGGTTTGGTTTATGTTTATGCATGTTTGCCTAGGGTAGTATATAGTTCTGTTTAGGTTCTGAGCATGCTTAGGGTGTTAGAATTAGGTTTTTCTTGCTTGTGCTTTGTTTTTAGGTTTTCTGGGCGAGGACTTGCGTATGCATAATCTTGCCTGCGCATTCAGGCTTGAATATGTGTACACAAGCCTGTTATAGCAATCTTGATGTCATTGCCCAAAAACCCTAAATTTTTTTTTCCTGCCTTCACATGTTTGTTTTGTTTAGCCTCTTTTTTCACATGTTTTAGGCTCTATATGTTCCTGTTTGCCTCTTTCACATGCTTGTTTGCTATCACATGTTTAGATTAAGATTTGTCTTCGTCTTGAATGTCATGAACATGCATTCACATGCTTATGCATAATGCCATAGGTGCTGTGTTACTGCAAGGTAAGTAAAGGGTAAGTCATACATTAGAAATGTCCATGCATTTGTGTTTTGGTTTTGTTTTAATGATATGATGAAGCATTAGGATTTGTCTTAGTCTTGAATGTCATGAACATGCATTCACATGCTCATGCATAATGTCATAGGTGCTGTGTTGCTGCAAGGTAAGTAAAGGGTAAATCATACATTAGAAATATCCATTCATTTGTGTTTTGGTTTTGTTTTAATGATATGATGAAGCATGCGTAGATGTATGCTAGGGTTTCTTTCGTATGTTTGGCTCTCTTTTGCTTTGTGGATAGATAAGTATGCTTGTTTAGGGTTAAAGATTCCATGTTGTTTGTCAGATGCATGTTAGTGTGCATTTGAGTTTAGAATGCAAGTATTTAAATAGTTTTTAATAGGGTTAAGACATAAGACACAATGATGGGAGGCCAACCTTAGGGTTGGGCGATCTTGGGTGCCTAACACCTTTCCAAGAGTGTACTTAAACTCTAAACTCATGCTCTGGTAGTAAAATCAAATGTCATACCTCGAGAGGATGCTATATATATGGTTCCTAGACCATTGCAAAAACTAGGTGGCAACTCCCCTCCTTGTGTCCACAGATACCCATGAAGAAAAATATTCTCTCTTTTAATATATGCAAACTTGACACTATGTGACTCATAAACAAATGTTCTTAACTATCATTTAAGACTATACAATATAGATCTTAATGACATAAAAATTCAGCATGTAATGTTTTTATGTGTCAAGGCATTTTGAACTCAAATCATCCTCAAGAGTAGAGAAAATATTTGCACATTTATTATCTACCATATCTTTTTTTTTTTTAAATATTTTTTGCAATTCACACATAAAAAATAGCATGTACTAAAATGTACAGAATTCAAAAAATTAATCAAGCAATTTTTAAATTAAGTTGAGTACCTAATGTAGCAAAGTGTATGCGTGTTATGTGTGAAAACAATGAGAGATATGACTGCAAAAATGCAAGATGGATAAAGAAAACAATGGAGTGCATGTGAATTCTATCAAAAAATGATGCAAGAAAAGACAGATTGGTCAAGAATCTAAAAACTGAAAATTTTTCAATTTCGATTGGTCTAAAGGAATCGAGCATCAATTAAATAAATTTTCTGGAAATTTTTGATCGGTCAAACATTAATTAGACATCAATAAAATCAGGCAGAGGGTTTTTACTTTAAAACCTGAACATTTTTGATCGGTCGAAACAATGAAAATTTTTAAAACTTAAAAATTTGGAAATTTTATACAGAAAACAACTTGAAAACAGTTTTTATAACTCAATACAAATGAACATGATCCAGATAAGTTTTAAAAACATGATAACTCGTAAATGCAGGTATCAAAACCAATCAAGAAGTTAAAATAACATAATTTAAACTTCTAAAACATGAAAATCTTATTTTAAAATTCTCAACCAAAACAAAACAAAAAATTTGCATTTACACATCAGATCATATGCAAATAAGGATGGCCAGATTAGTCAATACACAATCATATGTACAGAGTTTAGCAAAGATCTGCGTGTAGTGTGTGCAACTAGTAAGTGTACAAAGTACAGAAAAGGTACAGAAAAGGTGATATGTAGATAGTAGTTAAACAAGTTTTCTACATCATCAATCACATTAGTTTGAAAGTGACTATCACCTAAAGAGTTACATCATATAACTCCCACATCTCCTAGAAAACACGCTTGCAACCATGCATTTTTTTTCTTTTGCTAATTCCTTTTGTTTTGAAGCATATTTTTCTTTATTTTTCGTTTTGCTTTTTGCATCTTTTATTTATTTTGAAAGCAACACCTTAAATATCTTGCTGTACAAGTGCTACACCTTACTAAGCACGGCTTTTATGATTTGCACACAGGTGTTCATGATTGGCAAGTAACAATAGTGAAATGGTTATTTATGACTTTCTCCTAGGATTTTTTAGTTCTTACAATCAATAGAATGTGACTTCAAAATCAAGAGCATTTTTTTAAAAATTATAAAAAACTCACACAATTAAAGCACTACATAGCACAAACTAGCAAAGTATAGAAAAATAGCTCATCAAACCTAAACAAGGTACACAATCATGAAATGCAAATTTCATAGGCCACCATTAATTACACACTTAGTGGTGTGCAATACAAATTTTTTTTTTTTTGGGAATTTCAAATTTTATGACCAAAAACAAAAAGCACTCTTTATGCTAAATGAATAAAATGCAGCAACAGTGCATGATAATGCTCAACTAAGTTATAGAAGGAACACAAATAAGAAATATCAATTTCTTAATTAACCTATGAGTACATGTACAAAATAGTACATACTCATACAAAATCAGAAATAGCTTATGCACTCAGTTATGCAACACATATTTTCTATGTTTCTCCACAATATCAAGCATGTTTTAAATCAAGAGAGAGATATCATAATTCATGTAATCCTCGAGAAAAATAAAACTAGACACAAAATAAAATATTTTTGTCCTTTTGGAAATTTTCAATGTTTTTTTTTTTAAATAGTCAAAACAACCTAAAAAATAAAACAACGAAAAACTGAAAGTAAACATGTCCACAAAAAATTAAAAGAATTATACCAAGGACAAGTAAATAACACTCACCTTAGCAAGTCTTTTCTCACCCATATAGTACGAGTCTTTGGCTTTGTAGGTGAAAAACCATGAGAAACAGAGTGTATTTGAGGGATTACACAATTCTTCTGAAAAAGACTGAAATCCTGCAATTTCCTTTCAGAAGCCAAAAGCTTAAAATTTTTAAAAATATATAAAAAAATTTATCATGACTTATGGCAGAAGAAATATCATCACATATCCTAGACTAAAACACAGAGTGCTTAAATTTCAATTTATGATAGTTAGGACGAATGTGACCACAGACATCATAAAAGTGACAGACATAAACAAATTTAGGAACATCAGTATTCCTAGAGGGGTTTCCAGTCACAGGCTTTGGTTCTTGCCTCAACAAAAAACAATTTGGTCTAAAATGACCATCAACACAACAAAGGTGACAGGTAGGCACAAAAATAGATTTATTTTACACTCTAACAGTAGGTTTAAACACAGGTTTAGAAATTTCAGCGTTTACATCAGAACTTTTACCTTTGTCTAACCTAGCAAAATAAACATTTTCATTATGATTCCTCTTGAAATGAGGAATATAAATTTTGTTTTTAGGCTTAACAGGAACATAAATGGAAATAGATCTGTTATCAATAACAAGTTTGGTATTAGTCAAATTTTCAAGTTTACCTTCAGCCTCATCTAACTTTTGTTCCAAACTTTTCATCTTTTCATCTTGAGAGGAAAATTGATTTCTCAAGAATTCATTCTTTTTGTTAGATTCATTTAATCTCACAATCAATTCCTATTTTTCAAGATTTTCCAATTTTAACTCTTCCTTGAATTTCTTAACAATTTTCATAAATTTAAATAATTTATTACGGAGAGTTTCACAGGCATTAATAAAATCAATAGAAACATTAGTGTCATTTTTATTCAAAACATCACATCTAAAAGTAGTAAGACACTTAAAATTATACATAACAACAGGGATCAAGGATCTCACTCAGGACGTTAATCCAAATCAGAGTGAACCCGCTCTAATGCCACTTGTTTGTTTGTTTAGACCCCTTAACGCAGATTATTTAACCTAATAAATTAGCCCAAGTGATTACTTAGGTTAATTATTCAAATCTAGGTTAAACAATAATAAATCATATCATGTAAAGCAGCGAAAAATAAATAACATCACGATATGATTATTTAGGAAAACCAATAAAACTAACTGTTTCAAGGTAAAAAACTTGGGGAGGATTTAACCTGCCCTATCCTCAAGGCAAAAAAATTCACTAATAGAGATTGGAAGTTTTACTATAGATTTAACTCTAATTCTATTGATACTTCTAGTAGTAACTTACTAGCACGACCACGTGCAAGCTCCAAAGGTTTGTAGAACACAAACTTCCACGCTTGTGACTCTAAGATCCCACTAAAAAGTTTAGCAACACAAACTCTCCAATTTGTGAGTCCAAGACCACCCTTAAAGTTGTAGATCATCAATAGTTGTTGATCTTGTTGCAGCAACCTCAAATCTGCTGGATCTAATGATATGAAAATGATTTCCGGTAGTAACTTTGAAAGAGGAAGGCACAATACCTTTTAGATCTCACAAGAGCTCCTTCAAAGTCGTTAAGAGTTCTGAAAACATAGTTAGGGTTTTCCTTATATACTAGAAGTGTTTCACTTGAAACCTAAAACGTTTAAGCAGAATTTGGGCTGAAATAAAATTCTGCAGAAATTTCATGTCTGCGAATTTCGATTGGTCAAACTTGTTTCTTGATCAGTCGAACTTTTCAGAAATTGAATTCTCCTTTTTGCAGTTTGAATGTTCTTGTATTCTGACTTGTAACACCTTAAGCATTGTTTAATAAAACCTATAGACTTAGGAATCTATATCTAAACAGGTTTATGTTCACGGTTTGCCAATTGTTCTAAAATTTTAGAACCTAACATGCTTCATTTACAACAATGATACTCTAATGAACTCATCTTTTTTCTCGTTTATTATCATATTTAAGGATAGCCCAAAATGGAACAGATAACAAATAAAATAATGAGAAAATAAATTAGTAAAGTCTTCGGATAGCTTTCATTTAAAAAAAAAAACAAAAAACAAAAAACAAAACAAAGAAATAGTAAAACACAGAAGTAGGCAGGTAACATAACCATGATTGATAGACACTAGCTCCTTCACCTTATTGAACAGGTCAAAATACCGCACCTAGACTGAATTATACAACCAAAAACAACTCTCTGATTTTCAACACAATGGATACACATTGTGCAGAATACCCAAAATCAACATAGCAATAACTCCTCGGTTAGAGTGGACTAGATCATAATCATTATACTTTTCTTATTGTAGATTATGCACCCATATAAGACACTATATATAAAAGATACGACTAGACATCAACTGGTTCAGAAGATAGGAGCCATTTAGTGAAGTTTTGGAGAGTAGCTTCATCAGCTCTGTAGTGTTTCTGTGTGAATTGGAGCAAATCTGACCATGTGAAATCTGGGTACTTTCTTGTCCCATCAAGACGTACAAGATCTTCAGGGGGTCTCACAACCTTGTCTTCTCGTGGGCACAGAAAGAATGCCAACGATCTTCTCTCATTGTAACTGTTAACCACTGCCCTATGGAGGCAACTCTTGTATCTCCCATTCGATAATGCCTGCGCATCCAACAAAAACCAATAGTTGCTGCCACATCTCAACCATGATAATACATATATAAATCCAAAATATACATATATATGTGAGGTGCATGTTTGTTGGCACATTAAAAGAAAGTATCTATCCCATGCTGGTTTTGCAATTATTGCAACCTTATTAAAACCCAAATTCACTGTGAAAACGTACCCAATAGCCACATCGTTTGTGATATTTAAATATGATCATATGTAACTGGTCCTAAAGAGCTTAAAAATTGTTTGAAATTAGTCACTCAATTAAATTTATCCCAACTACTTGGAGTTGACTATTGAATGATAACGTGCCACCTGTCATAAGATCCAAACTAATGAGCATGAATCATGATAGCACATTAGCACCAATCTGAAAGTACAATTTAGAATCTTGGATCCTTTCTATTGGATTAACTACGCATCAGCCTTCACAGAGTGTTCTCTCTCGTTCATTTATAAAATTATTTGCACCCTTAAAGTTTGAGGGTGATTGAATTTTACACTCTAAAGTTTCAGAATTTAGATTTTATCCCCTAAAGTTAGGTGATATTTGGATTTTACACCCTGACGTTTCAGAATTTAGATTTTACTCTCTATATTTTAGAAGTGTTGGATTTTACTTCCTAAAATTTTGGAGTGTTTGTATTTTACACCCTAAAGTTTCAGAATTTAGAGGTGTAAAATCTAAACAATTCTAAACTTTAGGAAGTAAAATTCACGTTTTGAAATGTCAGGGTGAAAAATCCAAATATCCCAAATTTCAGGGGATAAAATCCAAATTTTGAAACTTTAAGATGTAAACTCTAATCACTCTCAAACTTTAAGGGTGTAATTTACCATTTATCCTATACCCAAGTTTGGGAGGGGAGATATTTTCAATCATTGCATAGTTTGCTACAGTTTCGTTTATTACTATTTGATTTTAGAAAGTCAATACAAATAAAATATCTTCTTATACAAAAGTCAACAAAAATAAAGATATCTTCGATAAGGCAGTAAAATAAATATTGAAGTATCTTTGCACTATTTTTAGAGAGGGGGAAAACAATAGTGGAAAGCTTAAAATAGAAACTCTCTTGTGGCCCACCAAACAATAGTCATAACATTATTGGATCACCTAACAATACTTGTAACATTATTGTCAGGATTCTCTCCTTTTGCACTTGTCATTAAGAAATATCATTTTCATGACAAACAATTTGTTTTTTTTTTTCCTAAATAAAAAAATTATATATATTCATTTTAAGTGGAATAGAAGAATTGAAATCTTAAACATTTCATTTGAAAATACTAAAAATTAAATATAATATTAAGTCATATGAAATTAATCATCATCCCTCATTTTAAATAACATGATATCATCTACACTTTTAAATAAATAAAAATTAAATATTTCTCCAGAAGTGAATCTTAAAAATAAGTATTTATATCATAATTAATAGTATTACATAGGTAACAAAGAAAATAGAAAAGCTTTTATTCACTCTCAAAGTCAAAACCTACCATGAAGGTATCACCGATGTTAATGACCAGTGCATCGTGACAAGGTCGAACAGTCTGCCATTTGTTGTTAGCAAATACTTCAAGACCTCCAACTTGGTCCTGATAAAGTATGGTTAGGGAAGTCGGGTCACAATGTGGTCCGGTGCCAATGGCAAGGGCTGGCTGTTGGCAAATCGGGTAGTAGTTACATCTCATTATGGAGCTATTATCTTCAAAAAATTGTTTATAATGCAATGGATGAAGTCCCAAGCTGATTGCCAATAGTTCCAAGATTGCAAGTGATAAGTCCTTCATTGCTTCACAATATTTTTGGTATACAATTCTGCAAAAAAACAAAGCTTATGAATTATTAGTATTTGAACGAAAATCCATAAATATTACATGTTGCATGGTTAAATAAGTCTTGTTGTAGGTCTTATAGTTTAACTGACACTTTGTGACATTTTTAACCAGGATAAATAAATAAATAAGTCCTACCCTGTTTGTTCAAAATCCTTCCCTAGGGTGGATTTAAAGAAATCTACCACAACAGGGTCTGAGTCATTCTCATGAAAGCCGAAAGATAGTGTTTCCTTCCATGGCAATTTTGATGAAAAACGATCAGAATGAGCACCAGAATAGCCCCACATACGACCAGGAATTCTCTTAGCCCTAAGCTTCATGCTAATAGGAAGCTTAAAAAACTGATCCATATGATCATGTGCAGTCTTAATGAGACAAGGGTCAACCCCATGGTTGGTTACTTGGAAGAAACCATGGCTCAAGCAAGCTGCCCTAATGAGCATTGCAGCACGCTCTGTTGCCACCAAATCACCCTGAAGGAAACCCTCAAGATCAATTATGGGCGCTTTAAGCTCTTGCTGAGCTTCCACTAGGTCCCCTTTTGGCCAAATGAAATTCATGGGTACGTAGGGTTGTTTCTGAAGAAATGATGGGAGCAAAAAAGAATCGCCATGGTCTTTCTGATCTTCTCGCTCTACAAGAGGGGAGAGGAGAAGGGTAGAGGCACATGAATCCATTGGGAATATAGAAGGATACAAATGGATACAAGTGCTTGTTGGTGTTGTAAGCCACTACACTACACTACGTTTATATAGAGCTCAGTTGGGAAGAAATAAACCGAAATGGACAAAACAAACTAACTTTATTATTTAAAAAAAGATTGATACTGTGGTGAAAAAGTTTAAGGTCTTTCATTGGGGGGCCGTGCCAGGAGAACGGCCATGAATAGAACGCTGGACTGTTGTGAAAAGTGAAGGGCTACATATTCAAACAAAAGCATGCATGAAAATGATTCCCATACTAGAAATTCTTAAACTAGTTCAGCTAGCCCTGCAACATGCCATCATAAAAATCTTCTAAAATAAACCTTCAACTGACAATAAGTCTAACCCTTATGAATTACAAGAGTGATACTAGGCATCCTACATAATCCTTATAATTTTATGTCAAACACAAAATAATTACTAAGATATTTTGGGTTCAAATTACCACTAAGCTAGGTAACTTTAAACAATGTCACATTATTTAATATTTTTTTTATTGATTGCAAAGTTTGACATGCCCACCATTTTATTACATTATTTTCATATACTCTCCATGCTTGCAAACTTTTAATTAAAAATCAATAATTATGTCATCAATTAAATATGTTAAGTTCAAGTTTTTACTTTTTATAGTTTAGAATTATGTATTAAAGATAGGTTTATGGATTAAATACTAAATAGAGTTTAATATGTATTAAATTTGACATGCATGTTAATTAAAAATATAGAGAACATGTTGGATTTTTAAAATATTATTTTAATAAAAAATTATTAAGTAGTGTAACATTACTTAAATTAATATCAAATATGACTTGAATCCAACTCATTTATCTATTATTAACTGAAATGGCATTAATCACATTGATTATCAAAGTTAGTTTATAAGTTTTTTATACCAAAATTTCTAATAATCTCAGCATATTTCAAATGACGATAACTTTGATCACTTATGTATCCAATTCTCTCTTTCTCCACTCCACAGCTCATGATGTCAAAAAGATTTGAATCTCCTAACTTTTGAATCCACACCACCAGATTGATTCTAACTGCTGTGCCACCATGAATTGAATTGTTTTTATTGTAAAGTAAACTTCAAATGAAATGAGTGGTCCTGTTTGTGGGTCATTTTTGTTGCTACCTAAGGTACAACGCTACTTTTATGTAGCTAGGCTTCATTATTTGAGAGAACTTGATATCCAAAAAAAATTATTTGAGAGAACTTTTGGATGTTAATTGAGTCGTCAACCTTTTAAATGGATTATTTTTCTATTGAAAATCAATATTGTGACACAAAGAGAAATGGCCGGCCTTATACACTTGTCGTCGTTGCATAAAGTAAGTGTGTCAACACTACTGATTAAAAAAAAAAAAAAAAAAAAAAAAAAAAAAGAGAGCGTGTCAACACTACTCAAAAGTGCTCCAGAGGATATTCTTAATTAGTTGATCATTTTCTTAACTAAAAGAGTTCGTCTCTTATTATATGCAAATTTAAATAACTAACACTACTGCCTTGCAAAGATTTAAATGCTCTTTTGATACCAATCCCATTTTTGTTCCATAGCCAAGATCCTTTAAGTTGTTTGGAATACTACAAAACGGGCGTCCTTTCTTTATACTTGGTATTGGTTTTTTGGATCATGAGCAGTGAGCACGTTTGTTTTATTTATTAAAAGAAAAGAAATCCATAATCAATTGGATAGATTTTTTTTTTTTTTTTTTTTTTGGCTATGTAAATATGTAATTGGGAATCATTGATGGTAGAGAATCAATTGTCACAAAAAAAAATTCATATACTAATCGAGTAATGTGGTGGAACTGGCATATATTGATCAACAAGGAAAATCCTTTTTCTCTTGCCTCGTCATATATATATATATCACTACTTCCTGATCATCATAAAATTTAATGAACAGTACAGTTCTTCTACGACTACATTATTTATCACTATTTTTGCCACAATTAGATGAAGTGATCAATTATGAGTGGTGGTCAATTATTTTTACATTAACCTAATCATTTTTTTCCACTACTCATAATTAACCATCTAAGAATTGTAATAAAAGTTGTGGCAGCAATTTTCATTGAACTTTTTCTTACCAATAATATATAATAGGGTCTGCTAGCTACGGTAGAGGCCAGAATACATCAAGAAGATAGAGCAGGAAGCTCATAGAAGAATGAAGTGTTTTGGCCGGCATGCATATCTATTTCTAAATTCCTTGATTTTGTACCAAATACACAGAGACCGTGTCACGTGAAGTTAATTGTCTTATTGCTATTGCAAGGACAAAATGCTTGGCCTACCTGTCTCATTTAGCTAAACAGACTAAACCATCTGTATAATCCCACTAAATGAAGTAGTGGTTAAAGACATAACATCTCTACGACATACTTGCCCTACTTGTTCTGTATAGTTAAAACATGCTTAACCATTTCCTTTATCCCATTAAATGAAGCAGGAGATGACATGTGTAAGCACATAATCAATGCTGGTGGTGGGGGCGCATCCATTGAACTAAACTGTGATAAAAATTGTATTAAAAACCAATTATTAAGAGTTAGATTCACTGCTTATAGGTCATAGTATCTTACAAATTTTGAACAAGCAATATTGAGTTCAAACCTTATCTCTATCAAATCATGGTGGAGAGTGTTGTGGTAAGTGCTCATTCGTATTGCTATTAATTCTTGGGTTTGAGACAAAATTAAGACCCAAGGCCACATGCTAATATGGAATACTTGTGTTTGATCCTACTAAGTAGGAAGTGACTAACGCCACGATCCTACTTTTTTTATTTAGCAAAAAATAATTAAATACATAAATAAAACCTTTTTATCACTCATCCTTTCATTTAAAATTTTAAAATTCCACAAACTTGACCTCACTCATTAAATGTAATTTTAAATGTAAATGTAAATGGGAGCCCTAGCACACTAGCAGAGCCAGGGGGCAGGTTGGCAATTGCCCCCAGACCTCCCCAAAAATTCCTGGATAATATGTAGTAGTTTAAGTGTGTTATAAGGACACTTACCTTTGCACAAATTCAGAAAACCTTTATGTTTTAAGTGAAAAACAATTATAGGCTCATATACTTTTGACTTTTCCTAGGGTCCCATTTGAAAACTTTTCCAAAATTTTCTACTTGTCACAGCTATGTCAATTTTCACCATTCACCGCAAGTCAAGTAGTTAAAGAGTGAGTCTCACATAATATAAATAAAATAATGAACTCTATTTTTTGGTTAACTGAAAAACAAACCTACTTATCCATTTTAACTAGCTCACAAAGTTATTTGTTGTCAAATAAAAGATCTTAGATTCAAATTCATCGTCAACACCCAAACTCAATTGGTGTCTTAACATAATAATAAGAGCAATCATTATAAAGTAGATATCGCTAATTAAAATCATACCATGTTTGAAAAATAAATAAATAAATAAATAAATAAAACCTACTTTTATGTGCTTGTACTCAATGTTGAACTAAAAGGGCGCCTCCACTTAATCTTTTCTTCCGGCTCTTCATTTCTTTTTTTTTTTTCAATTTCGAACTTTGAGTTTTGCTATAAGCCCAAATTTAACCACTTCACATAATAGAAAAAGAAATGTTGAATTTTACATCATGTTTTAAAAACATTCATGATTTTTAGCTACGTATATCACTTTACAGGTATATTGTTATATATCCTTAAAACTTTTACATTAATTTATTTTAAGTATTCAAATTACACTTTTAAACTTGATGTATTTTGATTATTCTCATAATTTGATTGTTATTAACTATGAATTGATTATTTTTCTTTTATATATATTTTTTGCAGCTCTCGTTTTATTAAATTTATGAATTGATTATTTTAATTAAGTAATAAAAATAGTAATTAATATTTTTTAAATTAGTTTAAATTTAGTACTATTTTTAATCTTGCCCCGTAAAGTTGAAATCCTAACTTCATCACTGAACAGGATTGTTCTAATAATTAATGATATAGTTAATCGGTAGTGCAACCTTGTCCACAAATACCTACAAAACTAGAAAGTCCTAAGAGGCCCTAGAGGGTGTGTTGACGGTGGACCCTATGATGCGTAAGTTATTGAAGAACTTGTCTAGAGTCTAGACAAAAGAACTTTCTAAGGACTTGTGTTGTAGAGTAACGTGATCATTCCATTCTTGTGGACCTCAATTACCTTCTTATGCTTCTTTGGAGAAAGCAGATTGCGCTATCATTGTAATATGGTTTTTCTTTTAATATTTAAATTACTACGTCCCGACCTCTTTGTTTTTTTATATTTATCTCATATTAATGATAAGGATAAGAAGGTATTTGATATCAAATGATACCATGTTAGCTGTATTAAAATTTAGTAAGTGTGGAATATGTCAGCAAAAAATAACTACTCCTGTGTCAGTGAGTAGTTATTTTTATACATATATCTTTCATTTATTAGATTTTGATACCGCTAACATGGTATCATTTGATACAAAATACTTTTTTTTACTGGGATAGAATCCAAAGATCTCAATGGTGGTAGGTGGAATTTATGAGATTTCCATATGGATAATTGGCAGACTTTGTTGCTTTCCCACTCAAGAAAGCTTGGCTAGGCTAAGTTTCTGGCGCCTCGGCCGAGTTGCCAAATCACCATATGAGTTTCCACGTTACTAAAGATGTATTTGGTTCGACGAAAATTGATTTCTAGAAAATATTTTCATATTTATGGATGTTTAGGGCAACTAAAAGTTATTTTCTTGTTGACCATAAAATAAAGACACTTATGGCGGAAATTGATGTAGCTAGGCTTACGTTTTCCATAAAATATTTTCTTTTTATTAACAAAAAAAAAAAAAAAAACATGTGTTTTAACATGTCAAATCACAATTTTTTTGTTGTCTAATTTTTTATATATTATATATGTGCTTGACAGATAAGCAATGATTAATTGTAAGTGCATTAGCATCAGTATGTGTAAAATCTTGCAAAATAGAAAAAGTTGCTCATTTTACACATTTTAAGCAAAAAACACCCACATTAGTGGGTGTAAAAATGTGTATTTATACATGGTTACTGTAACTCTTCTATTTATTATTTTATATTTTTTTCTCTCTCCTCTATCACCTCTCATCTGATTATCTCTCCTCTCTCATTTGATCTCTCTCTTCCTCTACCCTCTTAATCCTTTTATCTTCTCTTAAATCCAACAACAAATCATAAAATTCTTCAAACTTGATCTAAATCAAGATTCCAAATTCATCAAACCCTCTCCTAAAAAAACATCAAACCCATATAAATAATCAAACCGAAATTGCAAAAGAACAAGAAGAAAATGCATAAATAGTAGAAGAACAAGCGTCACTAATGGCGGCTTTAGTGTTCCTTAGCAGCAACTCAAAGCCTCTGAGTACTTCATCACAGCCTCTTCAATGTACCCAGACCAAAACATTAAATTTATGTTCTTTTTAAGCTTACCCACCATCTTCTCAAAAAAAAAAAAAAAAAAAAAGCTTACCCACCAAGAGTTTTCTCTCATTAGCTTCATGTTTCAGCATCAGCAGAAGAAGAAGAAAGAAGATGTTGAAGAAGAAAAAATGGAGAAGAAGAAAGAAGGAGAAGGAAAAAGAAGAAGAAGAAAGAGATAGAGATTAGATATAGTTGGTGGGGCCATGGGTAGTTGTAAAATAATAATAAAATGTAAGAAAAATATTATTTAAATAAAAGAAGGTGTAGAATAGACAAACTGATGTGAGTGTTTAGTAAAAATGAGTGTGTAAAATAAAAAAAAGTTGATTTTTTTGTGCATAATAGAAGAAATATTTGCATCCACTAATGTGGATGCTCTAAGCATACTACTTATTTGCAAACTCGCCTTACAAAGATCCTAAACACTAAAAAGCAAATACAATAACAAGAGGGAAGTCTATGTGAGTAGTTTGTGATGTGAGATGGGCATCTTCTTGAGAAATGAGTCTTTTACCTATGCATGAGCGCTCTGATGGTTATGGACGACTACTCATGCGGCATCCCTTTCCTTATATTTTTGCTTATATTTCCATAACACTTCATGACCAAAGTTTTCAGATCCGGACTGTTCATTGAACCGCAAAAGGGAGAGGTTTAAGGTTTTTTAGGTATGACTGAGGTCGAACCGGAGTTGAATCATGATGACGTCATAATTAATTTAATAATTATTTAAATATAAATAAATATATTAAATTTGTAAATATTAGCAAAATTTACTAAAAATATCTTTAAAATTGAAACAAAATACATAAAATAGTACATTATAAGGTTAATAAAAAATAGTACAACATAAATAAGCATAAAAATTTTTTTTTATAATAATCCTTTAAGAGAAATCATTTCAATTAACTAAAAATGACTTTTAAAATAAATTCATAAATTGCATAGGTATTATTCTTAAATAAAAAGTTAATTTAGTAATATTTAATATGTTGAGAAAGATGACATAGAAGTTTAGAAACTATAAATCATGTAAATTTAATATAAATTTAATAATATTGCATATTAGCTCCCAAAAGGAGCACTTGGTCTGTTGGTCAAGGCTTCAATCTTACTTTCAAGGTGTGAGAGCTCAAGTTCAACCCCTGGCATTTGTTCGGTTCTCTCACAAATCACTGATACCCGGTTCTAGAGGTTTAAAAAACCGGAATTCACTCCGGTTACCAGTTTTTCGGTCGGACCACCCGGTTCGGTCCGGGTTTCAAAACCCTGACTTTAAAAATGGTTGTTAGTCATGGACCTCATCTAAGGACTAGACGAGGTAATGATTCCTACAAAGATGAGAGAGAATGCACTAGAGTGTTGTCAACCAATGATTCTCCGGTAACTAAGTCAGACAGCTTTTCAATATCTCTTGGAGAATAAGAATGTAATTTTGTATTTTTGGAATACGTGTACCTTTCTCCTAGCGTTTGATGGCTTATTTATAGCTTGTTTTTGTATAGCCGTTGGGTGCCTTTAATGGCCCCCCTAACTACTTGAGTAATGTATATCTGAGTATAAATGGAGATTTAATTGGCTCATGATTGTTCTCCTAGCCGTTGTAGTCTGTCGGTTATGAATTTATTTACTTTGGTGTAATCATTGTTGTAACCTCGTGCATTGTCTTGACGTCCGTGTATTATTCTACTCTCAACACTTTTTCGCAACATAATCTTTTACTAATTCACTCAAAGCTTTCTTCTAGATTATTGGTATACCTCGGGATTTATCCAAATAAAAATCATTATTTTTCGAATTGTTTGGATTGTTTTAAATTGGCAATGTTTTGGTTTATGATCACAATATGCCAACAACTTGCTCTGCATTCCGCAATGTATATATTTTTTAAGTTAATGAAAAAAAAAATGAAACTCATAAAACTCAGTTCCACACCAAAAGAACACACTAACAAAACTTGTAACATTATTATATTGTAGTACATATAACATGTTTCTGCACAAAAGAATTATTAAAACAGAGAATTGGGAAAATTACATATAATCTCAACAAACACACAGAAAAATGAAATTTGATCCAGTTGATCATTTTCAAACCCGCTCATAAACGAAGCCATGATAAATAATAAAAGGAAAAAAGAATGAATGGTATGACTATATATATATATATCCACATGCATGCACACTAAATTTAAATAAAGATAAAACAATCCAAGGAGATGAGAGGATTATCAATATCCTCCAAGGGAATTGAGTCGATGTCGTTCTGAGACAGTGCTTTTATAACTGCGATTTCATCTATTTTAGAACTAATTCGGTGAATGCATGTCTCCCTATTCCTCAAACAAGGGCGTAGACGACTTGAATTGTTGTTAGGACTAGCTGGCCTAAGATGTTCCATCTTCACTGATGAGGAAACACTGCTTACTGAATTGGACTTAGAACCAAGCATACGCTTTGAATGAGTTTCCATTGTAGTGTTATTCAAAACTCTACCATATCTATCACCATTAAATCTTCGGCTAGGAGAGGGTGACCTCAATGTTCTACTCGGTAGAGAATATGCAGCATTAGGCCTCTCGGGTTCCTTCCGAAAACTCTTCTGTCGTGTTAGAGGAGCCGGTGAGCTTGACCGAACTCTCTTCTTCTGCAGTTGAGACCCAACTACCTTCCCTCTGAGTGATTGTTTCTCCAATTCCGCGATTGCTTTTGCTAGTAAATCTGACTTTTGGACATGAGCTTTGGCGGACGCTAGCGAGCGAGCGTTTTCCCTGATTGAATTGATACGAACTATATGTGGATTCTCTTTGACACATGACCACAAGAAGTCATTGGAGAATGATCTATCCTTGGAGCTCAAGGCTGAAGTTGCTGTTGACAAGGATGATGTTGAGCTCGTAGTGTTACTAGTGGCACATGTAACAGAAGAAATGGAACAAGTTGAACTAGTAGGGGAAGGAGGAGAAGGAGAAATTTTGTTTGAGGAAGGAATAGGAATTTTGGGAGCTTGTGAGATTACAAGCTTGTCTTGGACATTGTTAAAATCTTCTAGGCAATGTTTCTTGGGTCTGCATTTGCTAATGCAAGAACCCATTTGATGGATTTTGGTTCAGATTATTCAGAAGGTAGCAACTTTCAAATTTTCAATAGACAATATAGGCATATAGAACAGGGGTGACCAATTTTATATTGCATTTGAAAAAAAGGAAGGAAAAAGTGGAGGGTAGCTTTTGCTTTTCTTCTTTTTCTTTTCAGATATATTTGAATTCGGTTGCCGGGTATGAAGTCCGTTGTATAACGGTTATGTAGTGGGAATGATGCTTGTAGCTTTATTCATGCTTATCATTTTTTTTTTTTTTTTGAGGGAGATGATTATCAATCTTTCAAGTGACTATTGCCCTTTACCATTTACCACTGAAAAGAGAGCTATTATAGCATATTTAAGAAAAAAAAATTTAGTTTGTACTGTACAATTCTGTACTAGTAATGTAAGATTTACATTACAAACTACACAAATGTGCATAATATTGTTTATTTGTTTAGTCTATGGTGTGAGACTTACATTGTTGATACAATGTAAACCTATAATTACCCTTAATTTGTTTTAAAGAAAATATGTTAATTAATTTCCAGTGAAGTAAAATAAAGAGCACACATTTTCTTAATAGTATGGTGTCATTGCATTTAAATTTTTAAAGAAACATTATTCTAAATAAATTTTTAAATTTATAATTGTCTAATTTAAAAGTATATTATTATAAAATTAAGGCGATTCTTATCTAGAATTAATCACTAATCAGCTGGAAAAACCACAGGTTAAATGGTTGAAAATTGGGTTAAATTTTTATATTTGAACTTTTGAAACCAAGCTTCTCGCACAATGCAAAACAAGTCACTTTTTTCTTAAAGAAAATAATAAAATATTAAAAAGGAAGACATAAAAACGTTTAAGTCATTCCTATATGGTACAACTTCCCCCCATGGACAGGGTCATTATTAGCCTGACTTCGAACCATGCAAGTTTGAAAAAAAGGAAATAAATAAAATAAATAAATAATTAAATTAAATCAAATGGGAGCTCTACTTCTGTGTTTCTTGCAAGTTGCAAACGCATATAGCAGCACTATCCCACTTTCCCTTCTTTTGAAAATGGTATAACTATAACCAATGAAAAGGCCATTTGTGTGACTATCTGACATTAAAAATTAACATTATTTAGTATGAAGGAAGTACACAACCAAACAAATTAAAATTTGAACTTCCCCATTCTCTATTTCCAAAACTACTATTCACACACCTCTTCTAAGTATGTTTTAAGGGGTGGAGTTACACGGCTGGGTTTTCATGCCCCAAAACTTTATAAAATCTTTTGTTTATCATTTCCCTTGAGAATAATTTTGGACCAGGCCAATAATTTGACCTCCGAAATATATATAAACATTATATTTGGCCTCCAATCTTAGTTATTTTAGCTTCTCCAATTTTATATTTCTACTGCTGCCTTAATGGATTTGTGTTCACAACTAAGCTTTAATTCTTATTTTTATTTTAATACTTGATTATGTTGTTTAAAATATAATGATTACTCATCTTCAAGTTAAGAAATTAGTATTTAGTTTTTGAGCACTAGATCCAAGTCTTTCCCTTAATATAAGTTGAGTTCAAACACAAATCCTAGTTTATTATACCCCACAATCAAATAAGGTGGTTAAGTAATGAGCATATATAGTAAATTTCAAATTTAACCGCCCTAACGTCTCTTATTTTCATTTTCTATTACAAATCAGACTTGTTTGGAGCAATAGTGACCATTATTAAAAATGTGTTGATATATAACACATTTTAGTATAGTGACTCTGCTGTGAAGCCTTTATATTCAGTTAATGTCGTGATAGATTATTTGCAATTTTTTCCTACTATTTATTCAAGTTAGAAAGCGTCCTACGTATCTTTAGTGCAAATCTCAAACAAGCATTATCATATTAGTTGATATTTTCTGGTGATCTCTGCTTAAGTGCTCAACTATGAACCATCTTTTAGTTATGCTTAACGGGAAAATTGATTGGTTAGGACAAGAAAGAGGCCGCTACAAGGAGAATATGAATTAAAGTAGTAGACTTCCCTGTTGAATTTATTCTCATCACATGCAACATGCAAAAATAGTTGGTAGATTGCTGATTAATTTAGTTGCTATTTGTACTGGTCTTTTTTGTGCTTAGCCACTTGTCAGCCATTGGATAATTGACCTTGCAAGGTCTAGGCTTATATTGAGAGCTAGAATATGAAACTTGTCCGTTTGAAAATAGTTTATTTAATTTTATCGTTAAAATTTTTTTGTTTGTGCATTTGAGAATTGTTTATTTTCGGTAGTTTGTTACTTTCTTTGTATAATATGAGACAAAAAGCTAAAAATTAGCTTATTTCCAAAAAACTAAAAATTAAATTATTTAAAATAAAATTAAGACAAAAAAAAAAAAGCAAGATTAACAAATAGCAGATAATTTAAGTAAAAAAACTAAATTTTAATTTGTTGCCATACAAACACTCAACATCCACCAAAAATATCCTATCAATAAAAAATAAAAAAAAATAAAAATCCACCAAAAATAGACCGACGGGAACAGGTGAATTTCTTGGGCTCACAAAAGTCACAAAGCCCAAAATCAAAGAATGATATGACCTTCAATTCACGGCTAGCAGTATGAATATCAAAGCACCATCTGTATTTGTAGGAAGGGCTTTAAGCCCTTTTTTGGGCTTCAAATCAATTTGGTCTTGTTTTCAATATTTTGTCTGTTGATATTGCACGAGTTGTTCAATGGAATTGTGTTACGTGGCCTAAACAAAATGTGATTTGAACACTATTCATTCTAATTAATGTTTCGTTGCTTTTTTTTTTTTTTTTTTTTTTTTTTTAAATCTTTGCTTGTAGAATTTAGACATACTCACAACAATTAATGTGGATAAGTTACTATATCTGCTGGTAGGGAGAGAAGTCAATTCCTTTTCTTTTTTCTTCTTTTTTTTTTTTTTTGAGGAACGTCGATTCCTTTTCTTTAGTCACTCGTTATAATAGTCATTTGCATGACTCGTTCATCTCAGAAATATTTCAGGACTACGTGTTTCACCCAAGTCAAGCTTTTAACAAATATTTTAAAAGTTTGGCATTAAATACGAAAATGAAATAAAAACTCATTAATAGAAATACGTAAAAGCATAATCTTTTTTTTCTTTTTCTTTTTTTTGAGAAACAAATACACATAGGAGAGGAAAATGAGTTTTAACACAAAAAATACACCACAACTCTACTCAAAAGTTATGGTAACTTTTAAGGGAGAGTGAGACAAGTTATACTACACATAACACACTCTCTTAATTAATGTGAGACAACTACCTTTTTTTTCTGTTTTTTTGAGAAACAAACACACACAACCATAATGTTATTTGAATGAAAAAATTTGAACAAATTAAAATACGGGATATATGTTAAAGTATTTTTTATTGCAAATTAGTAGATACTAAATGTTCTCTTAATATAGTTTCATAATATATATATATATATATATATATATATTCTCATACACCAGTTTTATAATTTCAAATACAGTACCTCCAAAAATAAAAGATTTAAATTTAATGTTTTGACATACATATTCCCACCATGACTAGTCATAAATTTGACATTTGCAAAAATTACATGTTTATTAACTAAAATTGGTATTGACATGATTTCAGACAAACTAGACAAAATAAATATCAAAATATTATTTCCCTCCTTCAAATATGGCCTAGGCTAGCTACTTTTGTCCTTAGAATTATAATAGTTTTAATATAAATATATATTATAAATGGAAATAAAAAATTGTTTTGATAATTTGATTTTTGTATATAATAAAACACCTTAATACAAAATTAAAAAATAATAGTGTCTAAGAGTATTATAATTTGTTTGAAACATTATTTTTTAATAAATTATAATGCAAAAAAAATATTTAATAAGTATTTTATATATTTAATTTTTTATATAAAAATGGAATAAAAAAAAAAACTACAAGAACGTGTTGTTTTTAGATTATAATTTTGTACTGTAAGATATTGAAGGAAATTCAGTTTCTAAACAAGTCATAGGCAAAATTTGTTCCTCAAACAAATAGCTTCAATTTTTTTATTTTATTTTTCTCTTCCGAAGCTTCACTAATGCTATACTGAAGTGTGTGTATATACATACACATACACACACTTCACCTACAACATAGAGCAAACAACAAAGTGACAAACAGTTACATGAGAAATTCAGGGGGGGGGGAAGCCTTACATGAGATAGATATAACATATAAGCAAAGCACATATGCGTTTATGAAACTAAAAGAGCGAAGGCGGAGACGGAGGCGGAGGTGGAGGTGGAGAATTGGAGGTGAAGGCATTAGAAATTTCAATCAAAATTTGCTTGAACACACCTCCCCTCCTTGGTGGCGTCATTGCTTTTTCCTTGGTCGGAACCACAGACTGGCGGGTTCCGCCATTGCCGTTAGCTCCTTCAATGTTGACATCTCGAACACCCACTTGACTGGCTTCACTCATTCTCTATTCTTTAACTATAAATGCAGCTAGCAGAACTATACCTATAAATAAATATATATATATCATATATATATATATATATATATATATGTACTGGCGGAGATATGGAATGGCAAAGAAATTGCAAGTTGAAACTAATTAAGGACAATGGTATGATCAGTAGGTGAAATGGGTACAAGAGAAAATTTGGAGAGTAAAGACAAGGGAAAACAGCCCCACAAACAACGCATGCATACGCACAGTGTTGCTCGGCCAATCTAGCTTTGTTTGGTCCAAGTCAAGTCCTTAAATTAATGCTGAGGAAAAAGCAACCAAGAGTCTGATTCAAGCATCCTTTGTGATTTTCCTTGGAACCAAGCGTCTTATTCATGCATCTTCTCAAGATATTTTGATGTTAAAACAAATTTTTTTTCTCCAAATGTAGCTTATTTGATATGACAGCGTTGATCGGAACTAAAATCCTCTCTATTTCACTTAATTTGTAGCTTGGTTTAGGCTAGCTCGCATGAAAATCATGCTTATAAGGGTATATTTACGTATATTAAAATTTTTCAAAAATCAGGGTTTTAGTTAAATTAAGAAGGGAAATGTTAAATCTTGCTTGAGTGAGAATCAAGCAAGTCTTCAAAGAAGTTTCTACCTATGTTATTTATTTATTTTTATCATCACGTTCTACCTATGTTATTGATTTGGTTGATCGTGTTTTGGTTTCACTTGACCAAAACTTCTGGCCATCAATTTCTTCACCAACTTCTTGATAAAATTTAATATAACCTAAGTAAAAATGATTACACCCTCTTCCCATGATTTGTCACATTTAATTTTAATGCTTTAGATTAAACATTTACATTAAATTTGTACGTTTTGATTTATGTTTGTGATTTTTTTTTTTACTCACTAACAATTTTTCAATGATTTGGATGATTAAATTTTAATGTCAAATGTACATATTGAAAAAACAAAACGTATTTCTTTTTATATATATGCGACTAGATTTTAAATTAAATTATTTTTAAAAAATTGGTTCGAAAATATGACAAAATATATGTGTATATATATACACACACTTATATAAAATTATTTAATTCATTGATATCTAAGATTAGTTAGTTTTTGACAACATCCTAAAAAATTATACTTTAGATAATATTATAATTATGTTACTAAATTAGAATATAGTAAAAGAAATAACCTAACATACATAACCGAGTGGGGACAAATATCAAAGGTGTGCCCTTCAATCTTACCCTGTGTCAATTTGCTTTCTGGCCACATTCAGGGTCCATTCGGTTGGAAGAGTGAAAAATGGGAGGATGGAAAAGTGAAAAAATGAAAAATATTTAGTTTCTCCTCTTGTATGTTCGGTTGGAGAGATAAAAAAGTGAGATGGTAGAAAATTCTTTTGTTTGGTTGGAGAGAAAAAAGGAAGGATGGAAAATGTAATTTATATAAATTAACTATTATACATTTATTACATAATATGTAAGAAATAGATTTATTTGTACTCATTAAATAATATAAAATTTATCATATCATATACATAAATTTATATTATTATTTTTATTATTATAATGTAAAAATTAGATCAGGTCACGTTGAAAAAAAAAAAAAAAAAACAACAACAACAACAAACGTTCAGGTCACGTTGAAGAAGAAAAAAAAAAAAAAAAAAGAGTTCAGGTCACGTTGAAAAAAAAAAAAACGTTCAGGTCAATGTTGAAGAAAAAAAAAAGAAAAAGAGTTCAGGTCATGTTGAAAAAAAAAAAAAAAAAAAAAAAAAACAACAACAACAACAAATGTTCAGGTTGAAAAAAATAAAAAAAAATAAAAATAAAACAAACAAACAAACATTCAGTCACATTGAAGAAAAAAAAAAAAGGTTGAAAAAAATAAGTGGGAATAGGGCATTTTTGTAAAGGTGCTACTATAGCACTTTTCTCTCCAGAATTTCCTTCAGATTTGGAAGGAAAAAAAATATGAGCCCGGAGAGAAAATGTTCTTCCGGGTTTTATCTCCTTCTTATTTTTCTTCCTCAAATGAACAGTAAAAAACAGTTTTTTCCATCATGTTTTCCTCCCTTTGTTTTCCATCCTTCCTGTTTTCACTCCAAACGAACGGAGTCTAAGATTTCTTTAGTGGAAATGTAATAGATTTTCTTATTCCTATTAGTATACCATCCTCCTGTTGTGATCAAAATGTGTAAATTCTAGAGGAGGGGAGGCAGACTTGGAATCACATGGAACACCACAAACAATTATCTCATTACTACCACACTATCACTTTTTTTTTTTTTTTTTTGAGAAACACATACACACATGTTGGGTAATATACATCTTTGTATCGCATACAAAAACATACGCAGCGGAAAATAAACGGATCTACTTCATTCGCAATTGATAACATGCACTATGTAGGTTTCAGAATATAAGAACAAGAGAGTGTACCTTGATGTGGTGAAATTCAAAACCGAATGAAGAAGTACTCGGGAAGACTTTCAATCTTCACTCCAATTCCACTTGATGCCCAAGATGTGTGGTCTCTCAATCAGTTCTATGTTTCTAGAGAGAATATGAAAGAGTGTCTCTCTTTCTTATTTCATTTATGATTACACTTGTTAAACATACAAACTATTTTATTCTATATAAAATTCTGTATGTTTCTCTCCACATAACTGATTATCTAATTGGGCTAGCCTTTTGGGCCTTCCCAATTGGGCTTTAGTGTGTGGCTTGGAGTGGGACCAAAAGGGAACAAATAAGACACTAGCTCCAATGGGCCTTGGGCTTTTCTGTCAACTCTTGACAAGTCCAAAGTTACCATTAATTATATTTAATACCACTATATAAATATAATTGCACTCTAGGCCTCATTAATAAATTATATCCCAAGACTTTATTATACATGCAACCCCTTCATAAAATATTCGTAGTAATACAAAGTCATGAATATAGACTGCCACTTTGTAAATTACTACATCTTAATCCTTGAGTACCCGGTTTAATCCTTTTGAGTTATTCACCATATATTTATGAAATCCAATTTCATAAATATATACTTTAGTCTTACTAAAGTGGTTAGGCCTAACTCTCTGAATAACTGTACCCATTAAACTTATCTCAATGGAACATTTTATATCTCCGTTAAGAAACTATGAATTCCATCTTGAGAATATATGTTCCATCAACACTAAGTGTGGCTGCCCAACATACTGAGGTTTTGACCGTTACTTTAGATTTCACTCCTGATATATCAAAGCAACCTACATTTCATGATCAGGTCCATTATTCTCTCAGGATTAAGAGTTCATGTGAATACAAGTCGTGAGATTTATTATTCAATTGACAGTCGTTAGGAGAATAATAAATCTCACAGCGGTCCAGTTCAATATGTCTTAACTCTTAAAACATATCAACATATTAACTAGAAGCCACCACTTCCATGATCAAGACAAATCATCGTAGTTAATATGTTATAGTCTTCGCAGATGAAATGCCCAATTTCATCACCGACTACGAACCAAAATTCTGAGTTTACAAAGAATTTGTGATCTATATCTTCTGTGACTAAATCACATAAATCACATACTATGCATCTCATGGACTATTTGATAATGTCCGAATATTCATGTTACCATTATTTTAGATAAGAATAAAACAACTTTATTAAACACAATATTAAGTCATACATCATTTCTCACATAATGTCATACATAATATCATACATAGCATCATACAATAGGATTTAAGGGCACATATCCTAACAACACACACACACACACACACATATAGAGAAAGGGAGATAAGATAAGGGAATACACTCACACGCTAACACCAAAACTGCATGCCTACCACACTATCACTTGAATCCCATTTGAAAAACCAGTTTGCCTCTTTGTTTTCTCCATTTTTTTTTTAAACTAGCACTTCTTAAATAGCCCCCTCCCCCTCTCAAAAATGTTCTATCACCATTAAAATGAATAATTATAGAATACTTCTAGAGTACATCAACAATGTTCTGTGCCTTACATTATATCTCTTTTCTTACATAAATTCCTACTAATATAAATATATATATATATATATATATATTAATATTAATATGAATATGAATATTAATATTAATATTAATATGAATATTAATATGAATATTAATATTAATAGACAAAACTGAGAGTAAATCTAATTAGATTACAATTTTTAATTTTGCGTCACATGTCCAATTTAATTTTTAATTTTGTGCCAGATGAATTATTTAGTATAAAAATCGAAAAGTCAAAATCCAATTAAATTTTAAATTGTATTTTAATTGGTATCCAATTTTTGTCTTGTGTCTATATGAGTTTTTTTATTTTTTGGCAAGTAAATTATTGGTTGCAAAAACCAAAGATTCTAAAACAAATTAAATTCTAAATCATATATATATATATATATATATATAATGAGAAATCATTACATATTTTAGAAATGTATGGTCTAAAAAAAAGTGTAAATTAATACCATATATAATTTGAACATCTTCTAAAAATTTTAACTGTGCCCGTGCATATGCACGGGACTACACACAAGTTGAATTAATGATGAAACCTATCATTCATATGAAAGGAGAGTGTATCATGCTATTATACTCTCGTAGTACTAAATAATTTTCCAACTGAAGCTGATAAACTCTCATTATCAGTATTGTTATTATTACTTTTATTATTATTCTTAAGTTGATGATTTCTTCCTCAAACATCTTAAAAATGTATAGGATTCTAAAATTATGGAATAAATTTAGGGACAAAAATTTTACCAAAACCAAATTCACAACTTGTTGAAGTGAAACGTTGTGAGTTGTAAAAATAAAAGTGATGTAATTAATCAATCCATGTGAAAGTGATTGTCTACTAGTAATTTAGGAGCTGTTTGAATTTGTTGTTTCCATTGCTCGTAATTCTGTTTCCATCACCCATAATTCAAAAATGGTGGGACTCACAGCTAAGAAGTTTGTTTGGTTTTTGTATCCAGTTTTTGTTTCCATCACTCAATTTTTTGATTTTTGAGTGATGAATTATGGAAACTGAAAACACATTTTCGTTTCCAAAACTCAGTTTCCAATGGCATTTTCGTAAATATATTCACATGGTGACCCTCATTTTCTGCGTCCTGTCTTTTCCTTGCCAGCTCATTGACTACCAACGACTCTCTCATTTTTTGGACCATCTTTTTTCTTTCTTTCTTTTTTCTCTCGTCCTCTTCTCTTCCCAAATCACTCTCTTCTCTCTATACCCATCTGCCATTAATACAGCCCATCCTTCAGACCATCTCTTTTCCTTTTTCTTTATTGAGATCATCATAAAAAAAAATTTCTTTGTTGTAAGATTTTTTTTTTTTTTTTTTTTTTTTTGTCTTAGCTCTTCAGTTCTTTCTTTCTTTCTTTTCTTTTCTTTTTTTTGTTTTTTGTTTTTTGTTTTTTGTTTTTTGTTTTTGTTTTTGTTCTTCATCACAGAATATTTTTAGTCTTCACTGCACTCCATGACTGGGTAAGGATGGTTTTGGATTTGGATTTAGGGTTTCAAAATACAAACATGAATGGGTTTCAAAATACCCATTCCTTGAACACGACGGTTAGGGGTTCGGCGGTGGTGTCCCAACTAAGACCATGGACGAAGATCTTGCAGTGGGCCGGGTCCTCATCTGCCACCTTTCGGATCCGATCCGCCACATCATGGTGCTTATCCACTGCTTCGCAAAGTAGGTTTATAATCTGGTCCTTACTGAAAGGTTCCCAAAGGTCTTGTATCGGCTCGTCGTCGCCGTCATCGCCATTGGTGCCGGCTGAGGTGGAGGTGGAATTAGCCGTTTGATTGGCTGCATTTTGTTGTTGTTGTTGTTATTGCTGTTTTTGTTATTGTGGTTGAAGCTGGGTTCGGGTTTGTGTTTTGGGAGAGTAACAAGGGTGAAGGGGTGAAGGGGAAATGAGAAAAGAGAAAATGGTGGGGAATGGGTTTTGCGGGTAGGCTTAACAAAAGGGTCTGACCAATTTACAGGTATGGGTCCCACAAAAAAGTAGAAAAATTGAGTGATGAGAAGTTGAGTTGTTTGAAATTAGACCCCTGTAAAACTAGATTGTTTAACCTAATTAATTAACCAAGTGAATACTTAGGTTTATTATTCAGATCTAGGTTAAAATAATATCAATCATATCAAGTAAAGCAGCGGAAAAATAAAGAACATAAAGATATGATGACCTAGGAAAACCAAACCGGTAAAAAACCTGGGGAGGATTTAACCTTGCTATCCTCAAGGTAAAATAGCAAATCCACTAGAAAGAATTGAAGTTTACACAATAGCGACTTAGACCACTAACATCCTATTGCTACCTGCCTGTAGGAAACTTACTACCACGACCCCATGATAGCTCCGAGACCACGGACTCCTTCTTTCTTTGACCTTTGCAAAACACAAACACCCACGTTTGTGACTTTGAGATCTCACTCAAAGGTTTAGCAACACAAACTCTCCTGTTTGTGATTCCAAGACCACCCTTGAAGGTTTAGATCATCAGCACCTTTGATTACTAGAGAAGACAGCAACTTCAGCAATACCGGATCTTGAGATTCTTCAAGGAACAACACCAGTAGAAGTTATAAGAGAGGTTTTAGGAACAAAACCCTAAATACAAAAGAGGCACACTCTTCTCTCTCTAAAAAGCCTTGTAAAAAACGTGCTTAAGGTTTCCTTTATATAGTGGGAGAATTAGATCTGAAACCCTAATCCTTAATGGGCTTGAACTGCTGTTTGGGCCAACTTAAAATTCTGCAGATACGACTTTCGATCGATTCAGCCTGTTTTTCGATCGGTCGAATCAGGCAAATTCTGAAATCTTCTTTCTGCAGCTTGTATGTTCTTGTGTGTTCACGATTTGCCAATTGTTCTAAGCTCTTAGAACCTAACATGAGTGAACTGTGGAAACGGATGGGTATAGAAAATTGGGATATTTTAAGTGATGAGTACCGAGTGAGGAATGATGAGTGATGAAAAAAAAAAAACAAACAAACAAACAGCCCCTTATCGTCTTAACAAATTCTAAAAAAGATTTTTGGAAGAAATATTCATAGCAAATTAGAAAATCTTAAAAGAATAATGTTAGTGTGGATTTGGATGTGGGTAATGAACGCTTCCCTTGCGTTACTCAACTTAAAAAAGATGGCCAACTCATAATGATATGTGCAGTAGTTTGCCATGAAATCAATGTGAGAAAGCGTGCCGTCGCATATCTTAAGACTGTTTCCTTTGTGTTTTTTCCACAAAATTTTTTCTAAAGTTGTGAGTTCGTTTAGACCCCTTAAACCCAACAGATTAACCTAGAGAATTAGTCAAGTGATTAACTTAGGTAATTTAAACAAATCTAGGTTAACACAAATATATCAAAAACAATAAAGCAGCGGAAAATAAAGAACACAAAGATATGATGACCCAGGAAAACCAAACCGGTAAAAAACCTGGGGAGGATTTAACCTAGCTATCCTCAAGGTAAAACCGAATTCACTATAAAAGAATCGAAGTTTACACAATAAGACTTAGACCACTAACATCCTATTGCTACTCAATATAGGAAACTTACTACCACGACCACGTGACAGCTCCGAGATCCACGGACTCCTTCTTTCCTTGAATTCTTCAGCAATCCACAAGCGTACCTGCTTGTATATCTTTAAGTTCTCTTGATTCTGCAACTGTATGATTTACCAACCTCATGACATGAATCTTGAGTTTGGAAACCCTAAGTGTATGTGAAGGTAAACACCTCTAGATCTCACAATGAAATTCACAAACACAGCATTCAAAATTTTAAAAACGTGGCTAGGGTTTACCCTTATATACCTAGGGCAAAACATAAAACCCTATACATTAAATGGGCTTGGGCTGAGTTGGAAATTTTCTGCAGAAAAACGTTCTGCACGATTTTCGATCGGTCAAGTCTAATTCTCGATCGATCGAGTCAGGCAGAAAGTGAACAGTGAATTCTGCAGTCAACTTGATTCCAACTTTATATAAAAAGCTATACTTTGAGCAAGTCTAACACGAGACTAAAAGAATGTTTTGATCATAATTTGCCAACATTACAAATTGAAGTTCTAATACATTAATTCCTAATTCTTAGAACCTAACAAAAGTCAAATTGGACTCCTGAACAAATTTGATCACGCCTCAATTAACAGAACTGGGGTAATATAACAACAA
The DNA here is from genome assembly GCA_033629205.1 of Lithocarpus polystachyus. Classification (NCBI taxonomy): domain Eukaryota; kingdom Viridiplantae; phylum Streptophyta; class Magnoliopsida; order Fagales; family Fagaceae; genus Lithocarpus; species Lithocarpus polystachyus. The sequence goes on from CM066170.1 coordinate 35,071,893, forward strand.
TGATAAAAGTGAAATCAAAAACAAAAGAATTGAAGAAACTCACAAATTAATAGAGTAGTGCAAGGTTTAAAATAAATGTAATAAAAGTCAAGCACTTACATGCATTTACTGAAAATGATAAATAAATAAATAAATAAAGTGAAATTTCCTAATATAATAACAATGATAAAAATTAAGTAGGAGGGGGAGATAATAAAGAAATGATCATACAAATTGACAATTGTAATCATCTTAATTTTACTAATTTTTAAGAAATAAATGTAAAGCAACATCATAAAGAAAATTTTGATAATTTAAATTGGTTAAAATGGAACCCCTCCCCTCACCTCTCATCCATCTCCAAATTCCCCCAATCAGGGGGAATTAAAAATGAAGAGTTTCGAGGGCTAAGGCTTAAGATACCCCTCCAAATTCCCCTCAAACCTTTCCACTTTCTCCTCTAAAAAAACAATCAAGTATTGAGGGGCAAGATTGAAAGTAAAAATAATTGTGGCAAAGTGTGTCATGTAAGACAACTGCAAAGTGTGCGTATTTGTATGTGATACTAGCATTATTATTTTTTTGTACTACTCATTGTAGTTTACTTCAACAAAAATAAGTCTAAAATTACAATTTTTTTTTTTTTTTACAAATTTTTCACAATCACTTAATTGGCAAGTTGTAAATGGTAAACAATAAAATTGTGTCAATAATAGGTTCAAACAACGTAACAACTCAACTGTAGTAAAATTTGTTCTAATAAATATTGTGTATGTAACATTTCTCTTTTAACAATTATAAAATTTATCGTGAAAAATATTATGCATGGTTGAATTGCAGTGAGAAAGGTCAAAAGGTTAGAAAGGTAAGAACAATTGTACGCACAAAACTTGGAGTCTTAAGTGGGACCCATTGAACTTTGTTTCAATTATAAAATGACAAAAAAGCAATGTGTTACATGTCCACGCGCTTTCATTAACAATAGAGAAACTTTCTTATTTATGCGTAGGGCAAAATTGAGATGGACGAAAATGACAAGGGGCAAATTTCTTTGTAGGCAATTGCCCCCTCTCACCCCCGGGCTCTACCGGTGTCCGCATCCCCTTTTCTCTACACTCTTCTCCTCTCCCTCAATCCAAATATCTCTTTAGGTCCTAAGATTTACCCTTGAGTAAATCATGTGTTACATTCTTAACACACATGACATGTGCTATTTCTGAGAGGAGGAACAAAAAAAAAAAAAAAAAAAAAAGGTACACCCACATATATTATTTGAACCCCAGTTACTACACCTTTGTAACACAGACTTAAGTTTAATGTACCATAGGCATCAACCTGAAAAAAACAAAGAAGAACAAAAACAAACTTGAAGAAGTTGTGGCATTGTGATGGTAATTTGGGAATGGTGAATGTGCATAAAAGGAGTGAACATCACGTCACCATATTCTGGGAACACCAATTAATTACTCATCCTTACTCCTCTTGGCATTTGATTTTGTGGGCGTCAGACCCATGTTGAAGCAGCTCAGGGCTTTGCAGATTGTGAGCCCCCAAAGCAAGAAATCCATTGCGCAATGCAATCAAACATCATCCTCTTTACTAGCCTCTTCTTAACTGGAATTACACCCCCACTCTTTGGTTTGAACCCTGGATCTATCTTGGGTTGCACCCCTAATGTCTTATTAAGTTTAGCTCCAACCTCAAAGTCCATCTTATTTAAACTAAGAAAGTGACAAGGGGTACAAGTTGTGAAAAGATTATGCGAAGAATGCCTTAAAATAACTTAAATTAACTTTACTACTTGAATAATGAGAG